>CM068372.1:106210438-106810438 GCA_034769895.1 Magicicada septendecula | reverse complement strand
TATTGATTTAACAACTAACAAATATTGTAATGTGACATAATGGGAGCCCCAAATAATTAACCAAAATAATCCAAATGATAATAAAAAAGTCAAAATAACTGAACTCTAATATTTAATAATGCAAAATAAAGTACAACACAATAGCGTGATAAATAAGAAACCATGTACTATAGATGATAAGACAAAACTTGTGAAAAGTGCATAAGTGCAAAAGTGAAAAGTGAAAAATGGAAAACAAGGGTGATCATTAATCACACAGATAAGACTGTAAAGATCAATGATTCCTCTAATTATGTTAAGTGTAAAAAAAAAACCCAAATAGGTCAATACAAGAGACACAACTCTTAAAATCATTGTAAAGTGACAGACATACTAAATGTTAAAGTGTAAACAAACAATTATAGTAATGTAGCATTATTTATTGAAAGGTTTTATATTATTTATCCCATGTTTACTGGTCAAAAAACCGTTACTAAGACGAGAAGAAGGAGGATTGTATTGTTAAACGCCAAGCCGTAAAGATCAAAGTCTAATAACTGACGCTTTGAGTTAAGATAAAACAATTAAAATTATACTCAATTAATATTCCAAATGAAACCATAGAAGCAGTAAACACACCTGAAAACTTCTAAAGAGGATAAAACAAATATCACTAACCGATGGAAGCTTAATTCTACGCAAACACCAAGCGAGTTGACTGATTGCAGTATACAAGGAACGTAAATATACTTCCGAAGTATTTTCTTAACAACACAACACATAAATCAACTTCACTACACTATATAAACTACCTACAGTGATAACAGGAATAACCACTGCACTTTAATACGGTGGTTAAGAATAATAACATTTTTATTTAAACAAAAAACACTTGAAATACATGATGCTTGGTTAACTGACCAGTGCGGCCATATTGTTTTCTCAATTCGTTCGCCAATGCTGGCAGAGTTCGTTGCCGTACTTGGTGATAAAACATAACATTTATACTTGTAAACATTAATAATTAAGATTTATTATTTTATATGTAATTGTAATGTGTTGTACTCCTTTTTAAAAATATTTCTGACTTCTTAACTGGCCCAAAGAACCCTAGCCCTGAGATATTGAATTTATATCATAATTATTTGCCAATCATTGAAGAGCGGATTCAAATACGAATCGATACTAAACTATTAAGGTCGATCAAAGACCGAACCATTTATTTTGTTTAACCAATAAGTTGAACAAATAATAAAACAAACCAATGATTACCAATACCAGAGTTCTCATTTCATGCATGCAAGTAGAATAAGTGTTTGTTCACAGGTAATAGTGGGAGCGAGCAGGTACGCCAAGCGAATATAGCCTTGCCGGCGACGAAAAATAAACTAACCTACAACTGCCAACATACGGTTAGGGCCGATCGCCGTGTCAACCAGAAGTGCGGGAAAATTCAAAAGCACTAGCCCACAAATACAAACACTTTCACTCATAATAACATATTATATTATAGAAGTGGCGATTACAACAGTGAGGCATAAAATACTAATTAAAACACGAGGCAGACGAATAAAAAATTATATTAAAAGATTGGCGTCCAACCAGTGAGGCTGAATTAGGAAACATTACGGCCTGTAGTACCACTATTAAACAATACAGTCAACCTAATTTTAGCAGGCGGCCGTTATAAGTCCAGAGATGCATACGAGAAGAGTTTCAAAGAAGATGGCGAAGGACCAGGAGACGGAAGAAGGTAGACGGGAAGAAGAGACAGAACAGTCACAGACACTGAGATGGAACAACAGGCGGGTGACGGAGAAGAGGTGGCCTGGGTTCACCAGAATTACAGAAATTGATGGATTTCGTAACTGAACAAAATAAACAAACTAACGAGAATTTAACGAAACAAATGAATGAAAAAGTTTATAATATGGAGGAGAATAACAAACTGACAAATGAGAAAATATACAGTACAAATGAAGGTACTAAAGACAATTTTAGACAAATGAACGAGAATTTGGAAAATAAAATTGAGAAAATCAATGAAAAGATAGACAGTACAAATGAAAGTTTTAAGGGAGAATTAAGGGAACTCATAAATGAAAGGATCGAAAACGTCACCGAAACACTTAGCCAGAGGGTGGACGAATACAAGGAGGAAGTGAAGCAACAAATAGCGGAGACCAAGGAAAGGCTAGAGAAAACTGAAGAAACCATAGTACAGTTCCGAGTAGAAGTGGATACCAAGATAGAACGGGTAGAAACCAATAATCAAGTCAGGATAACTGCGACACAGCATAAAACACAGGAAAGGTTGGATGAGATCTAAGGTAATATGTCCGGCAGAATGACAAAAATAAGTGACGAAGTAGACCAAGTGAAGAGTCAAGTAAACGGCAATAAAGAAAAAAATAGAAAGTATGCAACACATTCAACTAAACATACAGGAAGAAGTGGATTGACTAAACATCAGACCGACATGCAGTACTTACCACACCACACTAGAGAACAGGGACAGCGTGAATTTCAAGGACTACAGGAAAAACCCCATTGAATTTCTGGAACGCATAAATGGAAAACTAAGTCGAATGAAAGAAAACAGATGGAGCGTAACTAAGACCTTGTTGGACGACGGTTTCAAAGGAATAACTGACAATTGGTGGTCAGCAGTGAGGAATGAGGTAAACACCTATGAAGAATTTAAAAGAGCTTTTCAGTCCAAATACTGGTCTGAATCCATACAAAATATAGTGAGAGAAAATCTCTGTAACGGAAAATATAATCGCAATCTAGGCCAGTCACCAACAGCCTATTTCCTGGGTAAAGTGTGTATAGCTCGCAAATTGGAACCACACATTTCAGAAGAATGTCTGGTAAATAAAATGGCCTATCATTTTGATGAAGGAATCATCCAAGCGAGATTTTGCTGTCAAATTAAGACCATATCAGCAATGGAAGCACTGCTAGGTGATTATGAACAGCAGGATTATTACAGGAGGTCGAGAAGACAACATGAAAGAATGACTTTTCACAGGGAGGAACAAAATCGTGATCATCATCAAAGGACAGACTATGCAAATAGGAATGACCACGATCAACCATAATAATAATACCTATCACAACCGTAACTATCGCAATAATAATAATAATGATAATTACAACCGAAATGGTAATAATAATAACAATAATAGATATAGAGAAGGTAGAAGAAATTTTGACAATGGTAGAGGATACCAAAATAACGACAGAAGGAACCAACCAAGGAACAGGAGTGTAGAAGATCGACATCCTAGAAACCAAGAAGAGACTGTCCAGGGCAACCCACCTCAGGACAGGGCGGAATACTAGATGCGGCAGTGAGAACAGAGACCGCCCCATCACTGCGAGAATTGGACGAGAATTGGACGGGTTTACCATTAACGAACCAATCTATATGAAAAATAACTACTTAAAGAACATTAGAGACGATTTAATGGAAGAAGTGTCATCCTCTACAAATAACAACACTCAAATTATATTCATCACTGCTGAGTTGCAAGGGGTAATGACGGAAATAATGATTGATACCGGGGCAAATTAGTGATATGGTAGGACCGCCAATTAGCAGGGTAGAATTTGATTATGCCCTTAAAGGTCTGAGTATGAAAAAAGCGACAGGGCCTGACAGTCTACCAGCAGAGCTTTTGAAAAATGTAGGGGAGAGAACGAAAGACCAGCTATTTCGAATAATTACTGGGTGCTATGAAGAGGGAGTATTGCCAGTTGATTTCATTAAAAGTAGAACAATCACAATACAAAAGAAAGGTAAAGTAGACGACTGTGCTAATTATAGAACGATAGCCTTAATATCTCATGCTGCTAAGATTTTGCTGAACATAGTGAAGAACAGACTGGAAGGAAAGATTGATCACACTTTGGAGGAGGATCAGTTTGGATTTAGAGCAGGTAGAGGAACCAGAGAAGCAATCTCGGCTCTGCGGCAGATCTTGGAGAGGAGAATTGAAGTGAATAGGAAAACCTATTTAGTATTTGTGGATCTCGAGAAGGCGTTCGACAATGTTGATTGGAAGCTGTTGTTTCAAACTATGAGGAAGTCAGGACTTGACTGGAAAGTTAGAAGGGTAATCTTCAATATTTATAGGTTGCAAAGTACTGAAATAGACATAAATGGATGTAAAAAGGAAGCAATAATAAGAAGAGGGGTAAGACAAGGTTGCCCACTGTCACCGTACTTGTTTAATTTGTTTATAGAAGATGTAACTCAGATGAAAAGGAGTTCTAGGGGAATTAAAATAAATGGGGAACGGATACACAGTATTCGCTTCGCAGATGATATTGTACTGATGGCTGACTCAGAAAAGGATATGACCCGAATGTTAGGTACGTTTAACAAAATTCTTCACGCTTGGAGATTGAGGATAAATGTTAGGAAACTAAAATAATGGTTGTAAGTAAAAAAAGAGAAGACATTAAATCAACTATTATGTTGAACAACACAATATTGGAGCACGTTACTGAATTTTGTTACCTGGGTAGCATAGTTACAAGTGGGAATAAGTGTCTGGCAGAGATTAAGAGGAGAGTAGCTCTGGCAAAACAAGCATTCCAGAGCAAAAGGAACTTATTAACAAACAACCATATTAGTATTGAAACAAGGAAAAAGTTTGTTAAGGTATTTGTATGGAGTGTTTTAGCTTACGGGTGTGAATCGTGGACCTTAGGGAAGGTGGAGAGTGACAGACTTCAGGCAATGGAGATGTGGATTTGGCGGAGAATGACAAAAACTAGTTGGACAGATAGGAAGACGAATGAACAGATCTTAGAGGAAATAAATGAGAATAGGACACTGCTTAGGAGTATAGAGGTGAGGAAGATTAAGTTGATAGGGCATGTGATCAGACATAGTGCTTTTTTAACTAACATCTTTGAGGGCAAAGTAGTGGGGAAGAAGCCCAAAGGAAGACCAAGAACTGCATACTTCCGCAGCACAATGAGTGTCGTGAATAGTGGGTCCTATGGAGAAATGAAGAATATCGCAAGGGATAGAGTGACGTGGCTACAGCGACAAGGCATTGCCTTTAGGAGTTTAAAAAAACCGGGGCAAATATATCACTGATAGACCAAACAGAATTTAACAAAATCAAAGATACATGTAAAGAAAACATACCTACACTACCAGTTAATAATATGATAATCATGGGAGCAACTGGGAAAGTAAATAAGTCCATCAAGAAACAGGTACAAATAGAAGTATCCAGTAAAAGTAAAATGATTCCAATGGTGTTCTTAGTAGCTCAAGGGCTACCTTTCAAAGTTATGGTTGGGTGTGATACGCTGCGGCGGCACTCAGCTGTTATTGATATGGGCAGTGGGAAGGTAACGCTGTGCCATGAACAAGGTCAATGGTCGAGTGAGATTGTAGGCCGAAATTGTGCCACTCACGATCGGCAAACATTCACCTTGGTATATAATGATAGGGAGGATAAGAAGAAATGTAACCAGGAATCCGACTATCCAGAAGAAGAGGTGTGGACCCAGAAACTACAGGAGATATATGATTTTCAAGTTACAGATACGAAGAAGGTAAATACAGAACAGAAAGATCAACTGGTAGCGATATATGATAAGTAAAGAAAAGTTTTTTCAAATTTGCCCGGTAAAGCTAAAAACTTTATAACTGAATTAACTTTCAATCACCCGATAAAATTTAATAAAAAATCATACCCTATTGCACAGTCCTTGAAACCAGCGGTAAGGAAGGAGATACAACGGATGATTGACCAAGACATAATTGAAAGTAGTTCATCACCATTCACGAGTCCAATTGTCGCAGTGCAAAAAAAAAAGATGGGACGGTACGTTTATGCCTAGATGCACGGCAAATAAATAAATGCATTATCAACGACAGGTCGTCACCGGGTGAGATCGACGAGATTATGAAGAAGTTCAAGGACTGCAAATATATGACCATCCTAGACGCAGTATGTGGATACCGGCAGGTCGAACTGCACCCACACAGCAGAAAAAATGCGCTTTCATCTTCGAGGGCCGAAATTATCATTTCAAAAGACTCCCATTTGGGCTAATAAATTCAGTAGCTGTATTTGTAAAGGTGATGGATCAAGTTTTAGGCAGGGAGGTGTTGGAGTTTGCCACAGTATACGTCGATGACTTACTTATAACATCCAAAACTTGGGAAGAACATTGCAAACGAGTAGAGATGGTATTACATAGATTAGCGGAGAATAATATCACCCTCAAGTTAGAAAAATCTCAACTACTTACAAATAAATTGAATTTCCTCGGTTTCGAACTAACTGAAACAGGAATAACATCATCTCCGGAAAAGGTAGAGGCAATCAAAAATTTTCCACGACCAAGAAATATCAGACAGTTTCAATCATTCTTGGGGATTGGTAACTACTACCGGAAGTTTCAAAAAGATTATTCAGAATTAACATCCCGTTTTAAGCATTTATTATCCTCGAAGTACAAGTGGAAGTGGGGCGAAGGAGACGATAAAACATTCAAAACAATTAAAGAAAAATTTCTAGAGAAGGTCATGCTTCACCATCCAGACTTCAACCGAAGATTCTTTATCAATTGCGACGCGAGCGACGTAAGTCTAGGAGCAGAGCTCTATCAAGAGAGTAATGAGGGATACCACCTAGTTATCAGCTTTGCCAGTCGGGTGCTTAACCAGAGCAAACATAACTGCAACGTCACAGAGAAGGAGCTACTGAGTGTAGTCTTCGCTTGTAATAAATTTCGAACTTATATATTAAGATATCCCATCACGGTAAGGTCCGACCACAAATCTATTTCCTTCCTGCAAAGATGCAAGTTAAGTCATGGAAGGGTGACTCGCTGGATATTGGCATTACAAGAATACAACATCACATGGGAGTATATACCCGGAAAAAAGAACACAGTTGCGGACGTTCTATCGAGAGTAAACTTGGAAAAGGGTACTTTTGACGTGGATAGAGAAGACATCGGGAAGGTATACTACACCGTGATAAATAAAAAGGAACTTGCAGATATACTGGGTAAGATCCAAGAAGAACAAGTCACAGACCAAAAATTAGCTCAGATCAGAGAACGCATCCTAAATAATGACTCGAAGATAACACCATATTACCAAATACATAAAGACCTATTGTTTAATAAACCCAATATTAAAATAATCAGTGGAAATTATATATCCCAAAATCATTGGAACAGGGACTGATTGACAATTATCGTCATATGTACGGCCATATGGGACCCGCAAAGGTGGTCAGCGCCCTAGAAGAACACGTGTTTATAAAAGGAATAAATAAAAAAGTTCAGCAAATTGTAAGAAAATGTGTCATTTGCCAAAAAGTTAAAGTAACCCACTCCAGAAAGGAAGGAACGTTAATAACAATCACTTCAAGCAGGAAGCTGGAGAAAATATTTCTCGACATCTGCGGGCCATTTCCCCGAAGTGGAGGTAGGCGACGATATAAGTATATCGTGATAGTGTGGGATCACTTTTCCAAGTACACGAAGTTATACCCAATCAGTAAAGCGTCAACAAACGTCATTATTAAAATAATAAATGAGAAATATGTAATTGATGTTGGAACCCCAGAAACCATCATAACTGACCATGGAACTCAGTTCAAAGATAGGAAGTGGAGAGAGGAATTGCTAAATAAGAATATTAAAACTTACAAAACCTCTATCTACCACCCGTCGAGCAATCCTGCCGAAAGAGTACTACGAGAAGTGGGTAGAATACTCAGGACGTACTGCCATGAGAACCATAGACTGTGGAGTGAATACATCCGTAACACAGAAATGTATTTGAACCTAGCATGCCACGAAACCCTGGGAATCAGTCCGTACCGAATGATGTTCGACAAGCCACCACCCCGAAAAATAACTTAAATCATAAATTTTCCAGAGATGCCGAGCGAAGGAGTACATGTAACCCGAGTGTACAACCGGATATTACATAAAATGGAATTAAAGAAGAGAAGACGGGACAAAAGGGGAACACCCGAAATCAAGTTTAAGTTTGGGGAGAAAGTGTTAATTAGGAATAGACAGCAGCCGAGCGGGGCAGAAGGCATTATGAAGAAGTTGCTGCTATTATATAATGGACCGTTCCTAATAAGCAGAGACAATAACAACAACACATACGTGCTCGTGAACCCAAATACAAAGAATATAAAAGGTACATATAACATCACTGAAATGAAAAAATACCACGAATAAAAAGTAACAGCTTATTTTTCCCTAAACCCCATGTCTTGGGGGGGAGTAATTATGTAATGTGACATAATGGGAGCCCCAAATAATTAACCAAAATAGTCCAAATGATAATAAAAAGTCAGAATAACTGAACTTTAATATTTAATAATGCAAAATAAAGTACAACACAATAGCGTGATAAATGAGAAACCATGTACTATAGATGATAAGACAAAACTTGTGAAAAGTGCATAAGTGCAAAAGTGGAAAGTGAAAAATGGAAAACAAGGGTGATCATTAATCACACAGATAAGACTGTAAAGCTCAATGATCCCTCTAATTATGTTAAATGTAAAAAAAAAACAAATAGGTCAATACAAGAGACACAACTCTTAAAATCATTGTAAAGTGACAGACATACTAAATGTTAGAGTGTAAACAAAACAATTATAGTAATGTAGCATTATTTATTGAAAAGTTTTATATTTATTTATCCCATGTTGTTGGTTGTTAAAGTAGTTAAAGTAGAAGGCATTAGCAATGCTTAACCATGTTTACTTTTCTTTTATTTAGGCCAATGCCAATAATTGTTATCATTAATAAATCATATGTAAAGGATTGTAAGGAGGGTATTAAGCCTATAGGCAGAATAGAAGGTATATGTTACAACATAATACCCAAAAATACTTAAATATAGGTCTCATATAAACAATATTAATGGTCCATTAGTAGAGCTTAATAGTATGGAAATGTAATGGATAGTATAGTAAACTAAATATTTATGTTATCATTTGTTCATAAATGAACATAATATTGGCCATAAAGGCAACAATTTTAGTTAGTATGTTAAGTGATGTTGTATTAATTAATAAACATTTGTTAGAATATGTTAAAGGAAAAAAAAAATCATGTAGTAAGTTTTAAACAAATGTAATCAGGCAAAAGGATTCAAAACAGAAAACCAATTAATAATTAATGTGAATTAGAAAATTATAATGAAATCAAATTTTAGGCCTAGGCCGAACATGAAATATAAAATAAGGCAGCGTCAGAAATGATTTAATTACAAAATCAACGCCAATGACTTTGATTCTATTAAGTGGCTGATTCTAACAAGTGGTAAGAATATTAAATGCATTAAACGGCATAGGAATAAATCAGTACCAGTAACTGTGATCACATTAAGCGGCGGTCACTGTATTTGATTTTTATTATTTTTTTATGTTCACCGTCCATTTAATAGTAATTTCGTGTGTGTAAAATGTTAATATAATACTGTTAAAAAAAACAATATTTCTTCTTTTATTAAATAGAACGTATTATGATTCATTCCATCCCATTCCATAGCTATTAAGTGTGTCATACTTTATTTTTTTTTTATAAAAATAGGTTTGAAGGTAATAACCAGTAACTGTGATCACATTAAGCGGCGGTCACTGTATTTGATTTTTATTATTTTTTTATGTTCACCGTCCATTTAATAGTAATTTCGTGTGTGTAAAATGTTAATATAATACTGTTAAAAAAAACAATATTTCTTCTTTTATTAAATAGAACGTATTATGATTCATTCCATCCCATTCCATAGCTATTAAGTGTGTCATACTTTATTTTTTTTTTATAAAAATAGGTTTGAAGGTAATAACCAATTAAGCTATTACCGTGATCTACAAAATGAGTGCGAATTTACTGAAGAGTAACATTATGAAGAGCAAACATATACTACAATCTTTGTGTTACACTTGTATTAGATAATAACTTACTTATCTAAGCCATTACTTATGGCTGTTGAGCCATTAGGCGACGCGCTGACCAGTTTAGTCAGCGCGTTGAAAGGCGAACCTCGTGTTGATCGTTTAGATTACGCAGGGGTTATCTAATACCCCCCAAATGTATTAGATAATAAAGAAAAGTAATATACTGTATGTCATAAAAATTAATAAAGTTTACGCTTACACATGATTTAATATGTATAAGTAGACAATAAATTGTGCTTTTATGACTTATGTTTGCAAAAAAAATTTCGGGGGGGGGACCCCGGACCACTGATTTGCCCCTCCCGACATTAACTTTTGGTCCGCCCCTGTATTCAGTATAAATATATTTACAAATGTTTCCCGAATGATAAGTAACAATTAATTTATTACAACATGGAGAAAATGTATATAGAAATAATTACATGTAATTTATTAGAAGTTACGATATTATTTCGCACAACAAGATATAATCTAACTTTTTTTTGGTTCTAAAAATTAGTCAAAGATTATGCACTTCCTTAAATAACAAACAGGTTAGGTTTTTCAAAATTAAATAGATGGTAATTTTCACTTTATCTTGACACATTGAGAAAATTTCAGAAGAACTGCCACTTAAGACCTGTGGGAAATATTTTATGATCTTTTTATACATCAAAATTCAAATTTAAGAGATAAAATCGTTGTTGCCAAGTTGTAAAACAAGTTTTCAGTTTGCTAGATTTAAGATGAATTTATTGCTCTTAGGTAACATGTCTTTAAACATGTCTGTAATATGTACGCATGTATGTATGTATTAAATATTTAATATTAATATAAAATATATAATATAAAAAATTGCTTATGCATTGCATTATAGAATTAATTAAAGCGTTGATAACTAAATAATTAATTAAATTAATTAAAATATCGAAATAACTTTCCCATTTTAATAAAAAAATCTTTTCTCTAATTACTTTATATGTTAATTCCACTTATGTGAGTGTTTTATAGTACTATGCATAAAAATCAAATTTAAAATTTTTCAGAATTAATTAGAAACTAAAAACGTATATGCTGTATGGTAAAAGAGCAGAGCTAGAAAATGTGTAATTAACTACAACAACTTTAAAAAGTAAATAAGTATTTAATGTAATCATTCATATTAATGTTTCTGTTTACTTTAATAGGGAGACCAACTCTCCCGTATTTCCAACTTCCATATTAGAGAAAATTGTTCTGTATCCTGCTGGTATACTGTGCTGATCTCCTGTTTCAACATCATGTATTTAATTAACAACGAATATTATAACTTAAAAAATTATAATTTTGACAAATTTGATATTTTGCAAAATATATAACTACAAAAAAAATTGCAGATGTATATAAATGATATATCATTTTCAATGAATACATTCTCATACAAACTGTCATCCATAATTAGACTTATTGATGAACAGAATTCATTAAGTTAGAGATTATAATTAGAGTTCTTAAAATTTGCATAAAATCCTATTATAGCCTAATAGATTTGCAGCAACATACAAACAATTCGTATAGATTAGAACTAAGCAATGGAAATTTGTAAACGCTGTAAAATATTTGCAAGTAATTGCTAAAAATGCTATACACAATGCAAGTCATTTATTTTGTTTAATAGTGTGCAGTCCATTAAATTTGAAAAATGCTGCACAAAACTATTAAAATAAGGAAAGAACGATGAGAGAAATAAGAATAAAGGCTGGGCTGCATTACATTAGGGATATCATGAGCAGTGATCAATACGGAACGGAACTGAAGATGAAGCACGAAGCTGATTACAATAGAAATTAGCTACAGCGAACAAGACTCTGTATTCTCAAACACAAACAGACAGAGTCCGTTCATTTCAACCTTGACGTGAAAGAAAAATATTGCAACGGACGAGCAAAAACAAACAGTATCAAATGATAACTATTATTGCATTACTTCCATCCGCCGGTTTGCTGCGCGGACACCACAGATTGGCTTAAAACAAAACTCTACTAACAAGTAATAAACAATTAAATTTATTAAAATTATTAAATGTAATCTGACATTTCTCATCGCACATTTTAAGGCTTTCTGCTTTAAAAACAATCTATAAATAAATTTATTCACAATATTTATATTCCATATATTCATTATTTTACAAAAGGAAAACAGAAAGGAGTGTATACTTTATGCTACTTGTAAATAATAATTAAGCGTTTATTGACTAATCTCAGTACAGAGTGTAGGAAAATATATATAAAGAAGCAAATTTTTTACGGTTCAGTCTTATCAATATATACACATTAATGTTTCATTAATGTCGTTTTACTCAAATTTTATGATCATTTCTTTTTAGAGCCTCTAATTATTAATAAAACCCATGTACTGGGAAACACTATAAGGACTCATCAATGTTGAGTAGCATTTTCAATCAACTTGATTTTGATACATTGAAAATTCCTAAAAACTTATCGACCAACGCCTCTGGCTAATACATGTGATTATTAGGCAACGGATTTTAAACACATACACATCCTCCTTCTAAGGGTGTGGATATTGGTGGTTCTGCTACTGTTTCTGTTTTTAGTTATCAGCAGTAAACCACTGCTCTTATCAATAACACTGGTAAGGAAAACTCTATTATCACTACTAAGTAACAAGTTGAATTCAACGCTAACTTATAAAAGTTAGAATTTATTATTTTGTTGTGTTTTATTATTGAACCTACTTTAGCCTTTTAGTAAACATAAGCGTTAAGGAAATTAATTATGAAAATTGATGTTAAGGAAAACAAAGGAGATGATAAAAATCAAATGGAAATAATGAACATAACAATAAAGTAAATAAGCAGAGAACTTAATAAGCAAAAATATGTAAAGATTTACAAATAATAATAGAAAAAAAGTGCAGTTTGGAGAGGAAAATGTATAAGATATAAAAGTGCAAGACGATTATGTATTAAATATGGATTTCTTAAAGAAGTGACGCTAATGTATGAGTGTGGGAGAAAAATGTGGACTTTGCATGGAAAAATCTATCATTGATTAATATAATGGAGATGAAACGTTAAAAAAAAGTAAAGAAGAAGGCAAGAAGAGATCTAACGTGAAATTAGATAAGCCAAGTCATTATAAAAACTAACAAGTCACAATTCTCGAGGGTCAGCTAAGATTGTTTGGGCATGTGTGGCCGAAGACAGAAGGAAAACTACGACAAACACGAAACCAAATACCGACAAAGAAGTATAACAAAAACTCTGATACAAAATAACGTAAAAGACACTGAGAATGTGATACTAAATTTCGATAAGATCAAGGAAGAAGTACAAAACAGAGTGAGTTGGAGGGAAAAGTGTGCACAATGTAAAAGTAAATATCTCAAAAACAGTGGTGCATGGATAAGGTCTTTCAGTACACTGTTTATGATGTATTAGATGCTGTTCAGTGTTTAGTATTTCTGTTGTTTAGTGGTTTAGTGATATTTGTGGAACATAATTTTAATTGTGTTCAAATTTCAAATTAAGCTGCAAAGTTGTAACGGTACAGAATTGTGGGCTACAATAATTTCAGTTTTAATCTAAATCAGTTTTAATTTTCAATTGTCAGTATCAACCTGTGAGGTGCCCCAGTTTAACAAGCTACACAATGTTAGCATAAACAACTGTCTAGACGTATTACGTAACCGCCCCAGCAGCAGTCCTTGTGAATCACAGTAAGCAGTTTGTCACCACAGAAGCAACAACAGATAGTTAAGTGTATTAATACAGTTCATTAAAAGAAAACAGTGGCCTCGGGTGCAAGATAGGCCGAAATCATTATAATCGGCCTATCCAATCAAATAACTAATTAAAACATCTTTTAATAACTATTAAAAGTGCAAACAATGCAGCGGATTTAAGTGTGTGACTTAATATTAACATGGGGAAATCAGTGAAAATCTAATACAACACAGTAAACTCAGTCCAAACAGGGGCGTGAGTGCACCAGAAATAAGAAAGTGGTCAACGAGACAGGGCAACAAACTATACGGACATACACGGTGAATGGGTAACTAACAACCCTAAATATACCTATTTAAATCAGTTCAAAACAAATGATGATAACTTATTTAATATAATATAAATAATCGAGATCTCTAAGGGAAATGAATTTTGTAAAAGTAAATAGCAAGGGGATTAAAATATACACACTGGTTCATAATAACTTGGCATAGTCTAGTTGATCATTCACTGTTTGTTAGTTGTTAATTCGCAAATGCAAATTTCAATAAAATTCAGACTTTATTTCATATAAAGCATGTGTAGAGAGTAAGTTATTACGCCCGTTTAACATAACCTGTCCTGTATGGAAAATCTCTCCTAAATGGACCTGGAAAATAATTTAAAGTAAATAATGGGAAAATGTACTAAGGTTTCCATATTTGTCCTTTTTAAAAATATTGGTGGCGACCTATAAGTTTGGGAATCTTCTGTTTTTTCGTAAGTCAGGGCGAGTGAAAGAAAAGGTAAGTAAAAGTTTATAATATAAGGGGGGTAAGGAATAAGACCGTAACAATTTTTTATTTTTTTATTTTGGTAGTTAGACTTATTTTGTGACGTAGAATCGTTGTTTATTTGGAGATATTGTAAGAACATAATGTTGTGATAAAATTTATTACCGTTATTTTGTAAACCTTTAGTTTAAAAAACCATTATAAAAAAGGCAAAAGATTTTGTAATTTTTCATCCAGAAATAGAACATTTAAAAGATCTGTGTTAGCGTTTCAAAAATATTTAAAGTCAAGACAATTGTAGGCAAATTAATATGATAACTGTTAACAATATACGTGAATATTGTTTGATTTTCACTGTTTGTATTTTTTATAGAATAAGATTCTTACGGTTTAAAAATTGTTTATGCTTATTAATCTGTTGATTGAATCCCACGAAGATTTTGCTATTATTATTTGGTAATATGATTTATTGTTATGCAAGTTATGCTTTACTTTCTACTTGCATTATTTTTGCCCTACACTTTACTATAGAAAGACGTTTCTATTATTTGAAATTATTCTGAAATTTTATTATGTTTAAAATAAAAAACTACTATTTTATAATAGATGTTACTGTAATGAAATCATAATTCTGTATAAACGTATACTGCATAAATAGTTCCGGGTCTAAAGCTTTTAATATTTTGAAAGTCAGCGTTGCTAATTATATTCCTTGCTAATATTATATACCCCAGTGGCTTAGACTATAACTGTTAACTGTTTGCCACGTAATGTTTGTATCATAACGAGAGATGAGTGTAGTTACTGCAGTTGATATGTACTGTATACTGACATATATTGTGGCTATGGGTGTGTGTCGTACATACGCAAGATCAAATCCCAAAATAGACTGAATTACACCCTCAACAACCTTCCTAATGTGCTGTCCCTGACAGCTGGGATTGTTATCCATTCGAACACAAATACGTACTGGCCCTACCTCTGACTCCAAAACATAAAATTACTGATGGCAATCCTTTCATTTACATAAGATGCGATCCAACTCGATGTAGCCTCTATTATTTTGTTCCTCAGATACATTTTAGAATATTGTGAATATATAAATTATGACAGTAATAGATTTTATAAGACAACACTACCATTTTTAATTAGGAGACTTAGTTTTTTGATAATTGTCGGAGTAACTCTAGAATACCTAGAATATTAATTGAAGTACTTCAAACACAGGAAGACTTTTATAAATAATGTGCATATAATAAGCAGTTATGTGGCTTTCCACTTTGAAGTGTAAACGTAATTATACATTAGAGGCAGGAAACCAATCGTATATTCTATTAACATTTTTATCCAAATTAAATTTAAATTTAATATTTTTTCCTGAATACCATTAAGTTATGTAATCGCAACTTAAGGCCTACTGTGATACCTACAACACTAGTTAATACTTGAATGTCTTCAGCTGTATCTATAAACAGAATATTTTGTACACTGTGGCAAAACGCAGATTATTGTAATTAAACCAATAGCCTGTAGTCACAACTAAAAATTACTGTATATTATATATTTTGTTTCATGGATAAATTCAGATAATTTTATTTGTATAAAATGTATACATAAATATCAACCAATAATTAAAGTAATAACAGAGGAGTAAGCACTATATTTTAGTAACTGGAACTCGATGATAGTATTTTCGTAAAATATGTATGATATTTACAATACTCTGGCCATCGGTCACCCTCTTAAAAAATATTTTAAAGTAGAGCTTAAGAGAAGAAAATGTTTTAAGCGCGGCTCATGCCAGTGGGACTACAGTTAAAGAAATATACTGCTTTATCTTTGTCGTGATTGTCTCGTGAAATTAGAGCAAGAATTGCTACAGCGAAAAAGGCATTCAATGGGAAGAAAATACTGCTGTGTTGCAAAATTAATAAGAATTTAAGGAAAGCGTTGGCCAAATGTTATGTGTGGAACGTTGCTTTATATGGTGCAGAGACATGGACAGTGAGGAAGGAGGATGAGAACAGATTAGATTAGAGAAAGATTAGAGGCATTTGAGATGTGGGTTTGGCGAGCAATGTAAAAAGTAAGGTGGGTTGGCAAAGTAAGAAATGATGAAGTTTTAAGAAGAGTAGAGGAAGTGAGAAGAATCCTGAACGTAATAATAGGAAAAGGTATTGGACCTGAATGTAGGAAAAGGTATTGGTTAGGTCATTGTTTAAAAAGAGACTGTTTGCTTACAACTGCCTTGAAGGGTGTCATAGAAAGTGAAAAAAGAAGAGGGCGTAGAAGAATGAAGTTAATAGAGAGCATTAAAATCAGAGGATGTTACATAGAAACGAAAAAACTGGCATGCGATAGAACAGCTTGGAGAGCTTTTACCATTTTAAGACCTGCCTTAGGGCAGACCACCAAATAATAATAATACATCTTTGCCATCGTGTCAACTGAACTAGAAAATAACAATACTGTTTATGACCTCTTTATTACTTTTAATACCAATGTTATTTACAAACATGACCAATCGTTTTTTGTCGTTTTTTAACTAACATTGGTGTTAAAAGTAAGAAAAGAGGCGTGTTGAACCAACAAATAGTTTGTGAACGAGCAACCGTGTACAAAAATGGATTACACACGTAAATAGGCAGAAGAACTAGACAGCCGCCTGCTTCTAGACAGATGAAGAAGATGTGAGTCTTTCTGACGCGTGAGTCAGAATTTTCTTTCCAAAGCGTTGCGTTGTTAGTTGGAATCCATGTCAGAGTGTTATTGACTTCCATGACGTTTTCCCCGATCATAAGCTCACCAAATATTAACTGATATCTGACCTCATTATCAGTGTAATTTATGGCTGCAATGCCGGCACAACCATGAAAATGACGTCTTTTCTCTAAATGTGTAAGAGCTTAAGAAATATCCTGGAGCGTGAAAATTAAACATTTTTCTGTTACTAACTTAGCATTTGATAGTATCTATACGAACGCTACACCTTTCTCCTTTGTTTCCAGTGTTACATTATTTTCATTGCATATGCATTGATACACATTTTTGTCGCATTTTATCACCTTGTGTCTTTAAAATAAAATGTTTTTGTTTACTATTAGATCATTTATCTGAAACCATTTTATGTTTATAAGAATGGCTTTTTTATTCGCCTATGAACGCCGAAGAGTTTATGGATACGACTCTTCTTTCTGCAAAAGTAGTAGACAGCTACTAAAAAAAGTAATCGATACAAATTTACAAATTATTTTTTTCTTGCTTAAAGTTTATAGCTGTAACATTTATGGCTATTTCAATAATTTTTATTAGGTGCCTGTTTACAATTTTTGTTACCTAATTTTATAGTCTGAATAAAGTTTCACACACTGAATAAAGTTTTGTATGTTGTGATGCCTTTGATTACATAATTATCCTTTAAAGCATATTAAACAAATTGTTTCCATATTCCATATCAGGATTTTATTTTTAATAGAGAATAGCACTGATTAAATTTGTTATAATACACAACAACAAAATTACGTGTTCTGTATTATTTTGTTTTAATAAGTAGCTTAAAAATTTTAGTTTTAAATTGTTTAATTTTTAAACTAACTTCTTAGAAATTACATGCGCAGCTGGATAACTTGCAAACACAGAAAACACTTAAATCTTATGGTTATATAAAAAAATAAAAGAATCCTTATGTTGTTAAAATTTATTCCTGGACTGTTTGGCCTAAGTCTATTGTTTTCAACTAAACCAGACTTTTCGACAGCACCATCGACTGCCATCATCAGTGTAGAATTACGTCTTTGTAGTAGTGTAAAGCCTTTGTGGTAGCCTTAACCACAGTTCTGTGGTCTCTAACGTCTACCACTCCATGTTAGCAAAGCTCGAATTCTACACTGATGATGGCAGTTGATGGTATTGTCAAAACGTCTGTTTTATTTGAAAATAATGGACAATAGCCAAACAGCCCGGGAATAAATTTTAACATCATAAGGACCCTGGCCGGGTAAGCCTACAAAGTACAGAAGAGTCCATACTTAATTAATTTACTTTATTCAGGGTGCTATAAAATTTGTTTTAAAAAAGGCTGTGAGCAAAAATTATTTTGTGAAATATTTATCTAGTTAAAAAATTAAATAACAAAATTCTCTATATATATAATTTCTTAATTTTGGTAGTTGTGTACAATAACATAGTACAGAAATTTTTACTTTTACATTATGTAAACTCGTTTTATTTATCTTTTGTAAGATAAAATAATTGGGTAGCTCTAATCTACTTGACGATAAAATACGGAATGCTTTGCGTATGATAACTTGTCTGAAGCCATATTACTGTATGCTACCGCTAACTTACCTGATTTCCCCCGCAAATCCCTACACGCCAAAGCACTCTCACACTCCATACGAATCTTAATTACAATCCGCCATCGATCTTACCTTGCACTTTGTAATATCACAAAGTAATTAGACACAGAAACACACGTGCAGGCGCGCTGGCGCAATGAAGCCACGTTTATTACCATATTCATATAAGTAATTAAGTCTATTATAAGGTATTATATTACATCTGTAATTTTTATAAAAATGTATTTTATTACTTTTACTTTATGCAACTTTGTACAACCTACCGTATGTTAGTAACGTACTTTATACAACTTAATCTCCGTTGTAAACTAAGGAAAAATAAACAGACTTGATACGTTTCAACTAAACTTTCCTGTACTATTTACTAGTGGGTCATACTTTTCCGTTGACTGGTTATTCTATCCAGGTATCCGGCTATTCTTTTTCCGACTTACGTTTTTGTCAAAATTTGATACGAATTGTTTGCCAACCCAACCCAACGCAGACTCTGATACCACAACTGGAGTTACTCTACCGCAGAACCCACAACTAGTCAAATTTAAATTTGAATAAAACATACAGATTCGGACATACCTTTAAAGTTGAAGCCTCCGTCAAATAAAAAATAATATACTGTATGTCTATTATTGCATCGTACATCTAATATTTGCTATACGGCATTACTTACCGCAAAGCCATTCAGGTAATTGTTAAAATAATTGCCAACTTTAACTCAGTTTGTCGTGTCATAGGACAGAGTAAGGCAGAAACGGAAGAAAAACGCAGATACAATTTTTATAGAGTCATGCAGTCTCTTACTAAACTGTATGGGTCAGAGAATTGGTTAACGACGCGTAGAGTTTTAAGTAGGAGCCAAGCTTCTGATATGAAGTATGGGGTAGGACGTAAGATGGCAGTATACGTAACAATAGTACATACAGGGAACTAAAAATATTCTTAATAAACAACATTTTTTAATTAATAGTGAAACAGTTACTTTACGATACAGCTAACAGATTGCCCTAGAAAGCACTCTTTTTACTCCAAAATGAAAGTTACCTTTTGAAGACGAAGGACAAAATTGATGACTTGAATGTTTTAACTGGACTAGTTGATATTACCTAATTTTTGTAGGTGAAAGGAAAAGACTTAGTGGAAGGTATTAAAACAACAAAAGTATTAAAAGCTCAAACTATTTTGAAATTAATAAAAGTAACATCGAGTAACTGTATTGCCTGTTGTTCATGCCTCTAAGACCAGTATTTGACAAAGGCAAATTACACACACAAAAATGAGAGTACTAAAAATGATTCTGTTATATTTAGTATAACAGCTAACGAATTTTCTCAAATTACTTGAACTACTGGTAACCATGGGTTTCTAAAACTAATTAAAACGGACCTTATATTTTGGGGCATGTAGCCATAAGAGAAGGAGAAATGAAAACTCATTTATTCAGAGGTAAAACACAAGGTAAAAATTGTTGAGGCAATTCTTTCATGAAAAGGGTAGACAGACAAGTACCAACAGCATATTCATTAGACAACACAATCTAGTTGTCCTAAGGGAGAGAGGGGGCAAATAGATAGTTAAACCTAATGCAGTTCAACCCTCATAAGGATAAAATAAGAGAAATAGAGAGGAACGGTAAAGAAGAAGGAAATACAACTAAATAATGCATAGGAGAGTAATACTGTTCCACCCATTAACAAAAAAAAATAATAATAAAATGTTTTGTAAAGGAAACGAGCTGGTTAGAACAAAATTTTGTAGAACAGGAAAACTCGTAAAGCACTACACCCATAACTATTGTGTTGTTGCGATTTCGTATGCTGGATAAATGTAAACTAGTTGTATATGAATCTTCTCCTTATTGAAACTGTTATTAAAAGTTGTGAGTAACGATTTATCCGGTGTTCAGATATTTACTTTATTGTATAAAATTAAAATCCGTCCGACCGTTGTGACAAAGTTTTAATATACGTCTGCTGTTAATTAGAAAATAATTACTTCTAATATATAATATTCTTTTATAGAATATGAAAAATTATTTGTTCGAAGAAATTTTCTTTATTCTTTAAACGGCAACACATATTCATTTATGCCTTATTTATTATTACTCTAGCTGTACAATATTGACACATTTTCGGGAACCAAAGATTTCAGAAGTGTTTGAGTTTTCAGCTTCCATTGCTGCTTGTCCATCCAAAGATCTTTTTCAATTCCTTATTCCCTCAATATAGTCTGACTTCTTCTATCTAGGTATCTAGGTAGTCTTCCTTTTTTGTTTTTCCTGGTGGGGTCCACTCTATAACTCTTCTTGGCAATCTTTCCTGTGTCATTCTTTTAGTGTGTCCACACCATTGTAATGTTTTTGTTGAGATAAAATCAACAATAGTATTTTTTACATTCATTCCATTATTCATTACTTAGTGACTTCATTTCTAATTTTCTTACATCTAGATACTTTTGCAGAACGTCTCCAAAAGTCCACATCTGCTGACATTGTGACGATTTCATTAATTAAAAATAAAATAAATAATAAAATAGGAAATGTAAAAGCTGAGAAATTTAAATGTTAATAAATCGCACATTTAAACTGATTTTATATCACTACCATAAATCATAATAATATTTAATAAAGAGATTAAATGGCAAAAAGTAACGCGACTGTAAAGATAGGGAAACCCTTTATTAATTTTATCCTGCAAAGACATGCGCTAACCGGAATTAACCTGATTACCGACCCATAAACAAACTAATAATCCTTTGAAATTTGATATTAAGTAAATAAATAAACAAGAACACAGTAGTGTACTATAATAAAGTCTGTAATAAAGAATATATTGAATAATTAAAAGGTCAAACTTTAATCCCTTAAATAAAAAAGAAAGGAGGAACTATTTTGTTGCGATGCGTAAACTTCGCGCGATTAATTGACCCGTCCTAATTTAGTAATTCAATCGAGATGGAGCGCTCGCGTAGTAAACACACGCTTGAACAATGTCCCAAAGAACGACAATATGTTTATTACATTTAGAGTACAGCTATAACTATGTGCAGCGAAAAGTATTGGCACATTAGTGTGCTAATAAGCTTAAATGTAATCTATAAAACCAAAAGGAATAAATAACTGTATGAGGGATGACATCTCATTTGTCTAATTTGTAAGATCTCACTGTTGTTTTAAAATAATAAGAGGTACGAGGTACCTAAAGTGAGAACTTTTATAAACAATTATGTGACCTGCATTTCTGCGACAAACAAGAACATTTACGGCACTTATACTACTAACGATGCTTAACTACTAGACTTCTGAGGACCTCAACCCTACTTCATTATGAACTAATCACTTCAGGAACTTCAACAGGAAAGGAAACTCCACTAAAGATCAACCGTTGACGAACACCACAAGGACCAAGAACCCGGACATCGAGTAAACTTCTGGATATCACATTTGACATGGAGACTTGTCCTCCGTGATTAATTAAAATTCTAACAAATGAATTGTTAAAGACAGTTTAAATAAATATATAAAGACTTTAATGATAATCACTTTATAACATGTAGTATGTCTTACGTAACAAAAATATTTGTAATAGCAAGTATTGCTTATGTATATGTATAAAGCTTCACTGATACAAAAATTTTAGATTAAGTCCATTCTTCAAATGGCCCCCAAATAGTATGATAGAATACGAATAAGTGAGCTTAACTCACCAACAAGTTTAAGGTCCCGGATCCGTGGATAATGCTAGCACATATAAATCCTTATGTTTTGGCCCCCGTTTTTCACAAAATATTTTATAAATTATAATCTTTTATTAAGAAAACCTTACGTGGGAATATTTATGTAGAGCTGTTGTAGTAATTGTTTAATAAAGAGATGTCATTACTTTACACAAAAATACTGAGTGAATAAATCATCAGACCCCCATGTAAAGGTTCCTTTAGTTATAACTACAGCTGGTTTAATTAGTAATTAAATGTTAGTTACGAGTATGGCAGCCCGTGCATTGGATCTGAGGTAAGTATGCACAGGTTCCCGATGTTATAATGTAGGTGAGACGTTATAACATTAATTTTGTTTTTGTATGTTTTCGTTAATAACTTCCCCTACATTTTTTCCTCAGACCTTGTATATTCCATACTCCAATTCTCATAGTCCGTTTTTGTAGCTTTTGTCGTCTACTTTTATTGAATCCATCCGGCTGCAATCTATTTGGTTTTTTAACATTTAGTTTTTCCCAATGAATGTAGAGTTGGCCCATTGCATTAAACCCCAACCTGGAGAACCAGACAATTTTTATTCAATGTTTACTCCCTTTAGCGTTTGATAAACCAATATCCAATTACAAGGCAGCAGCTGCTAATTTTGGTCCGCCCCGGGTATTTAATTTCCCCGATACCCACCATACTGGTGAGCAATCCCCTATCCGCCATTTGGAAAGGCGCCCGGTGGGTGACTAGCAACTCCACACGGGATGTCATAATTGAAGCTTATATTATAAATAATAATAATGGCTCCCATGTGTACCACCGATGAAGCTTAGGAGAAGACATGGTAGGCTGCCTTATGTGAGCCGTACGGCATACAAGGAAGGCAATATGGCCAGCACTACGCTTCAGCTGCTCATTGTTATCCCCAGGATGTTACCCCATGTACTCATTGCCAACAGGCTAAGTCGACCTGGGGAGCTAAAAAACGCACCTTGATTTTATGGTGCGGGCCCGGGAATCGAACCCGGTACCTCTAGATTAGTAGACAGGTGCCATACTCACTGGTCTATTGAACCGCCACACTTATATTATTACATTAATAATTTATGACATTATTAATGTAAACACTATCACGAAGGAGTGATTTTTTTTCTCCAAACGTGATTTACTCCAAACGTGTCTCAACGTTTTTCTCCAAACGTATCGTGATTTACTCAGTTAGCTGGTAAATTATTGCGCACAGCAGAGGATAAGGTTTGGGTATTCTCCAAAACACATTTGCCAATAAACAGAAGAACTTATTGTACTAACAACCGTTGTGAGCATGACGTCAAAATTATTGACAAATAATCGGATAGTAAATAGCGTACGCAGAAGGGAAATGGGTATCGTATTATATCACTGACGCTTATCTTGATGTGAATTCAGCTGTCCTAGTTGTCAGGACGTCACACGAATGTTTTACGTATGTGTGCGCTTGTGTATGATATTTCATGTAAATCGTATTTCGTTGATTGACAGTTTTATTTATAGTTGTTTTTGTTTCCTGTTCCAGGACTGTTCCAGAGTGACGGTCAGAAGCTGTCTGGGACACTGTGCGATTACCAGTTTATCAGCAGCAACCACACAGTTAGTCAGGGCAGATTCTACTCGCCGCGGTATCCTTCCAGCTATCCGAAAAACGTCAAGTGCGCGTACAGATTCAAAGCAAGGTAATTTTATATTATCGATACTCTGTTGTACCCACAATAACTGGTAATGTAGAAGTAGTAATGATTTGTCATAATAACTGACAACACTGCTTAGACGATTTGTAATCAAAATTTAAAATAACAAAATTACGAATCTATAATCAAATGTATACCTTTAACAAAATATATTTGATAAAAGGAATCTGTATCACTCTTGTATATCTTTAGCTGCAACGCTTCGTGGCTGAATGATTCGTCTTAATAAACATAAACCCTTATCAGCTGTTTGTTCGCAAATAATACTATTTTTTGGCGATGTACATTGCCGAATGTCCTTAACTTCTAGTACGACATTTTGTATGACCCAACGTTTTAGGTCAAGCCCTTCCATGTTTTGCTACCAACTTGCTTTTTACTGATAGTTTTTAGTCCATCTTCTCTCCTCGTGATTCGAAAGACGTAATGTAAAGTTGCTGTTCCTCTACAACACATTTTGAAAACATAATTTTTTTTCAAAACAAAATAATGTCAGCGTGTTAGTCTCAAGATCGCATACAAAAACAAATAATTAATTACCTTAATGTAATGTACCGTTTTGCGACTTTGTGTTTTTGTTGGTACGACATGTTTCACAAACAAGTTCCCATCGTCAGGTTTTAAAAATCCTTGTAGTCTCATGAGAACGCGTCGGTGGAGTTAAAACCAGTCGTTATTTAAATTATTTTACAAACACGCACGACACAATGAAACAGTGCGCGCTGCTTGTCATAAACAAGTTAACTGTCGAGTCGTTAAATGTTTACTTAACTCACTGATAATATCCGTCGGTTGTGCATGCTCCGTGTTAGCAGTAATGCAGCGAAATACAGAATATTTGACCAAAATAATAACTGATCATTAAGCAGTTGGTCCTTAAGAAGCTTGGTTGCCTTGTGTATTTCAAAGGCATCAATACATTGACCTTTTATTCCAGAAGTGCACAGTCTTCATATTATCCGCAAACCCGTTGTAATTAAGATCTTCATGTATCAAGTGCAATGCAAAATTGGACTTGATTATACTAATATTCTTTTTGGCTACATTTTTTTGAATCTATCTGTAAATTTTTTACTAGTTTGCCTAATATAGAACTTACCGTAATCGTCTCATTGCAACTTGTACATACCCGAGGGATTTTCCGTTCCTTCTTCAGTACAGAGTTACAAAATACTTTTTAAGTTATCAATGGGTTTAAAAAATAAAAAAACGTTTAGTTTTTTAAACTCATTTAATATAACATTAGGGAGTAAGTTAGTGTATACGGCGCAAATAAAAATTGATTTATTCTTGTCTGTCTTGAAGTTTTATTTTCGGTTCTTGTGTTAATATATCAAATATTTCACTTATGTACCCATTTTTCAAGGCACTAAAATTGATTATATTGACTACTACATTTGATTATGTTTAAAAACATTCCCGAGCGCGCGCGCGCACACACACACACACACACACACACACACAACCGAAAACAATAAGTTTATGTTTGTTTTCATTTCTTTACAGATTTACTAAAAATATATTATCACCCAAATTACATATCTGTGTTGAGTCTTCTCAATGAAACACTAATTAAGAAAAAATTAAACTCATTAAACTTTGATAAGTTGTATTTATTCACTCGTTGTGATAAGTCACTTTAATAGATTAAATAGTCATTAAAAGTAATATTTTTCCTCATTGGATAGTGAGTCTCTTCACAAGTTAGTCAGTTACTATGTATGTTGTACTCAACACATTGTCAATAAACCTTCCTAACGTTTTGGTAATCTTTGATTCACTTTGTATCCGTCTTCACTTCAGCTTATTCGACGACAAATTAAATTGGTCTTTACTAAGAGAAGACAGCAGCATACACCCAACTCCGTTATTACGATATATAGTTTTACAAGTCTGCAACTATATAGTTTTACTTTGTTTTATATTGTTTTGAGGCTTTCAATTAAATTACTGCAGTTTTCAATGCTTGAGATAATTTACAAAGTAAACGAGTTTGAAACCACACTTCTCTATGGGACTGAGAATTAAACTTTAACGAAATCTCGGGTCAGTAGTATTCAAGGGGAGAAAATTAAGTTTCTCAGCTACGTGACAAGTTGTACTCTCCAAGATTGCAGAAAAAATGCTGTTATGTAACAGGAAATTAATCTTAGGAGCAAACTTGACAGGATTTGGACTTTATCGACAATATCTTAACTTTATTTTGCGTCTCTAAACAATTATTTAATTTTGAGCAGAAGGTACGGAGAGCTGTGGTACGTCGGAAAAAACGGTGGTGTGGCCAGCTCTAGTCTATCTACTTGGGACAGGAACAAACGGTGGTGTGGCCAGCTCTAGTCTATCTACTTGAGACAGGAACAAACGGTGGTGTGGCCAGCTCTAGTCTATCTACTTGGGACAGGAACAAACGGTGGTGTGGCCAACTCTACTCTATCTACTTGGGACAGGAACAAACGGTGGTGTGGCTATGTCTAGTCTATCTACTTGGGACAGGAACAAACGGTGGTGTGGCCAGCTCTAGTCTATCTACTTGGGACAGGAACAAACGGTGGTGTGGCCAGCTCTAGTCTATCTACTTGGGACAGGAACAAACGGTGGTGTGGCCATGTGTAGTCTATCTATTTGGGACAGTAACAAACGGTGGTGTGGCCATGTCTAGTCTATCTATTTGGGACAGGAACAAACGGTGGTTTGGCCAGCTCTAGTCTATCTATTTGGGACAGGAACAAACGGTGGTGTGGCCAGCTCTAGTCTATCTACTTGGGACAGGAACAAACGGTGGTGTGGCCAGCTCTAGTCTATCTACTTGGGACAGGAACAAACGGTGGTGTGGCCAGCTCTAGTCTATCTACTTGGGACAGGAACAAACGGTGGTGTGGCCAGCTCTAGTCTATCTACTTGGAACAGGAACAAAATGTTTTCGGTTTAATTTTTATAGAAGACGATAGTATTGAATACGATAACCAAGCCAGAATGTCTCTATTCTTCAGAGTATGTGTTCTCTATAAACGCGTAAGGAATAGAAGAGACAGAGAAGGCGGAAAGAAAAAGTTTACAAAAAATTTGGGGACTACGCAAAACAAAGCAATGTGAGTATACAACAGAAAGTCTCTACAAAAGGTGAGTTTAATTAATGGAAATCTCAACACTCATGTCGGAAGTGAAACAGTATCACATACAATACGGACAAGAAGAGTTAACGTCTTCGACCATATACGTAATGATGATAATCAGCAGCAGACTTACATAACGGATTTTTAACCATCTTCACAAGAATTCGAATGGAAACTATATTTGAAATACCTACCGGGCTGCTTAGCCGTGGTCCAGGGTATAAATCAAACCAAAAGATGTGGCAGCACCTCTGGCTGCCATCATCAGAGGCATTCGAAGATGGCAGCCAGTGGTGGTGCCGAAATATTTGGTTTAATTGTAAAACCTGGACTACGGCCAAACAGCCCGGTAGATACTTCAAATATAACTGAAACCGGCCGTGAAAGCCTTAGAACAATATTACGAATGGAAACTATTGGGTACAAGGGACAAAAAATGTCACATCATAGGTTAGAATGACAGAGGACAAAGTACAGGTAGGACGACTTTCTGAGCTTCCGAGAGGAAGACAAGACGAAAGAGATCTTGATGGAAGAGAGAAGGATAAACGTGTTGAAGAGTTATTAAAAACAAGAGCGGATAAGGCAGTGGTAACTGAGATCTTTCACAAAACAGAATGGAATTATGATAAATCCTTTATGTTAATGTGTATTACAAGTTATCTAATAACTTTGACACTCAACAGACAACTGGCTAAGTGGATTTCTGTTCATAACTAAAAACGAGTTTCCTAATTTAAGCAAGAAAACGTACGATATTTACATTTTACTTATTTTGTTTTAAACAGTTATTATTGGGTCCGCCAATCTTTCGATTGGTTTGTACCCTCCTCTCATATACCCGTGGTGCGTGTGTTACTATATGGGACCTACAGTTTAACGCCGGATTTTTAAACAATAAAACATTCTTTATAAAAAGATAGACAGATTTTTAAGCAGTCAAATATTCTTTAAAAAAAATTGAACCGAATACGATGTAACACATATGTTACGTTGTGTAATATGTACGATATATTGATATGTTCATTACACAGTTTACGTTATCAAAAAGTATATTTATGATCTTGTAAAGAAAGAGTTGAATCATTTAACAATAACAGCATACGAGGAAAATATACATGTTAATAAATACGTATAAACTCAAGTAACATCTTTTACAATACGAAAATAAATTCAGAATGTGACATTTTGGATTATACGAGATTAAAACAGGCCAGCGGATGAAAATTAATTAATTTTGTTTTGACACCAGCACAGACCAAAGCCACAAAAGTTGACGTCGTAATTTATTTGTAACAGAATTAATTCTGCCTTAACCTCAGAATGTCACAAGTTGAAATTTGTTAAATAATTATCAATTTGCATTTACCAGTTTTTACTTCTTGTGTATACCCCTTTTACGGAAAGAATTATGTCTGTAGAAGTGAGGCTTCTCTTTTAAACACAAAACTTAAAAAAAGTGTTATATACCTTTCTTCCTAGTTTTAATGGTTTAATAGCCTACGGTGTTAATGGCTGCTATAAGCGCCGTGTACAAGCGTACAACGTATTAACAGAATTGTTACGATTACCAAAAATAAGTTTGTGTATGTGATTAAATGTCAATGTGTGCAACTTAATTAGACAACATAAAAAAGTTTTGTCATTATAACTTAATTAATCTGACACATTTTAAAGTAGGAAATTACATATAAATATGGCTTATTACACTATAAATATAATCATATCTACGTAGTTAAAAAACAGGTGATGCAAGAGTCACTCGAAATTTTTATTAAAAATAAATATATAGGCAAGTATTGTTTTTGATTTGTTTTACTCAGAATTACTCTAAGTAAAACCATGCCATATGTGGTCTTTCTCTTTTTCTTTAGTATTACTATTGCTTTGGGAATTACTACTTTACAGATCTATTCCCCGTTTCATACGTGTGTCCAACGTAAGCCTTACTGTCACTACTTCTATTTTTGTACTAATCGTTTCTTCTTTCGGTAAGCTGTTTCCGTAAGTCCCTCTATTAATATATGTGATTTTGCCTATCTATGTTTATTAACATCAACAGTGTTTAGGTTCATAAGTTGTACTAGATTTAAATACTTCAGTTCTTAACACTGGAGATATTTCTTTGTTTACAAGACATACAAATTTTGCGAAAGCTGCCTACTCTAATCTAATTAGTATTTTTGTTTCAGTAGTTTGATTTTATTTGTTCAGATTTACAATTTGTTTTAAATTTATGAATTCTTTAACTTATCTTAATATTCTTTGTACTGCCGAAGTTATTAACTATACTTCATCCTGATTTGCCATTATTTTTGCTTTTAATGTCAGTATACATTTAGTCCTACTTTCTCAGTTTCTCCATCTAGCTATTTGATTATTTATTTCATTTCCGTGTTTTGTTTTAATAAGACCATATTAATTTATTGTAAGTTTCTCTATTTTCATCAATTCTACGTTTTTCCTAGTTTGACCTTAAGCACGCTTTTCGTGTACAATTTAAATTGCGAGACTATTATCTACCTGGTATGAAACTGTATTGTAGTTAATCGTGTACAGTAACTCTATTACAAAGGCTATTACGACCAAAGTCAGCATTATAGAAATTAAAAACTACCGAGCTTTAATATATTGCTTAAAGCTTGCTTCATAAAATTATACCTTTGCTTGAGGTGCCTTCAGCCTCCAGTCCTTTGTTGACGCGTTGGTACTGAAGAAGACCTCCGGTGGCTAGCCAAACATTAAGAAGAAAGCATAGACCAAGCTTTAAGCAATCGACCATAGCCCAGTAAACCGGTGGTTTTTAATTTACATAATATACAGTAACTGCTAGATAGAGTAACATTCATCAGATTTACGTCAGACTTTTCTACAGCTGTTCTCTTTATTGTTACGACGGACTCACTGATCGTCGTATGGTACAGTGGAAAAGAAAATACAAGACCCCCACGAAGTCAATAAAAGTCAGCTTTAATTAGCATAAATAACCGTTTATAATCATCTTGTACAATAATCCAAGTTAAACTTGTTCACATGCAATAATAATGTCAACTAATAGAGACCCGCACAATATCACTTTTCACTAATAGCCACTTGAAACGAACTGAGTAATCGCCCGAAATAAACTAACTGTCCATTTTTGGATGCTTATATTTATACCCCACTTAAATGCCAAAATAATCTGTCACTTTTTGGATGACGTGTCAAGCAAACTGCGTATTACAGGCGCTCTAGAATCCACTAGAAATCGTGCAAACTATCTGACCTTGAACACAGTGCGCCGACCGGTACCGTCTCGATTACCCCCATTGTGACGCATGATAAGTGTCACGTAATTCTCTTCCATCTCAAAGTAACAGCAACATGTACGCACACACGCATTACAGCTGGCTCTGTTGCGATAGCCGAGATACTTGTAGAACGTTCCGTGTTACCTAACAATATCAATGGATGCGGAGGACAAATGAGCAATGGAAAGGTTAGAACGTCTTCGTCTTCGTTAAGGTGATAAATATTCTGTTCTAGCTAAATAATTCTTTGTATTGTATTCTTAATGCTAATTAATTTTTAAGTTTAAGTTAAACGTAAGAAGTTATAAAGAAGAAATCTTCAAGTGTGCAATGAAACCTGTGATTGTTTTCCTGTGTCTGTAGTTGAACTGTACTCGATTCTGTACACTTTCACATTCTCAGTTGTCTATATATCAATAATTCTACGATAATTGGCATTTTCTTTACGATAATAGACTCTTTTTGTGCGACCGAATTGAATTTATTAAAGACATATTAGCTAACACAATACGGCATAAAAAGTATGGGGTGTCACCAGCACTAATTTTAGCTACCTATTCTACTAGCTCATTACTTGTACACACTGAATCGACTGGATAGGGCTAGAAAATGCATTTTGATAATACTTTTCCTGTATAGTTCAAAATATAGCAAGAACAAAACCTTAATAAACAGTGCCTACTTTCTTGTATCATTATTTTTCATTTTTTCTTTCGCCAGTGAAACAAATGTACTATGCTAATGGCTTCTCTCATAAAAGGCTTGATTATCCTTTTGTGCTAAAAAGCCGTCATTAACTTTAATTTGCCTCTGTTAGAGATCCACCGCCAGATTAGCATTTCACGATTATAAAACGCTGGGGCTAAAAGTGTGTATAAATTAACTAAAAGCATGTGACGTCCCACGGTAGAAATTGTTATGACTTTCAATACACAGTATCTCATTTTCTCCTTTTTTACAGCCCTTGATCACTCTCTCTCTCTCTCTCTCTCCCTCTCTCTCTCTCGTACACACACACACACACACACACACACACACACACACACACACACACACACACACACACACACACACCACCTTCTCATTTTATTTTTATTTATCTTTCCTCTTTTCCTCTTTACACATTTCTTTAGCCATCCTACTTTTAAAACGAAACACAACATGCAAAACTTATGAACAAACGAACACAACCTTTACAGTGCTCAAAAGAATATAATATTAATTTATATTTTCAGACAGTTTATATTTTTTGATAAGGTTACATCGATTATACCTTTTCATATGCCTTTATTAAAAGAATCCACCTAGTTCCTCTGGTAGTGTTTATATGAATCTTAACACATTAAATAAATGTTACTTAGTTTGCACACGATAAGTATAAATGCAACCGAACACAAAAGTCACTGTTATACCCATCATTGTTGACATTACATTATGATTATCTTATTCTATAAGTCAAAATATAATACGTAGATTATGTGGATGTGTGCCTTGGTTATACGTACAGCCGAAACCACTTTACAGTGGGTTACTTTGTGTGTGTGTTTATAATTACGATAAAATAACGTAAGATGTACCTTCCATGCTTCCTTCCTTAGTTAGCAATCCGCAGATTGCTTTGTATCAGTTCTCCTCACCGATATTCTCTGTGCTTTCCGTTTGATCTTCTCACAGGATTTACAACTTGTATCACCAGTAATCTGTTTCATATATTGGAGTCTTTATCTACCTGTTTCTCTTTTTCCTTCATTGTAACCTTCAATTGTTGTTTCTATTACATTCGTTTGACGTATACTATGGCTAATAAGTTCAACTCTTTGCTTCACAATATTTTGCCAGAAACGTCTTGTTCCTCCGACTCTAGTCAGAATCTCTTTATTACTAACCTTGTCAATCCGTCAATACATCTTACTTTTAGTAACTTCCTATAGCACCACATTTCCGGTGCTTCAAGTTGTAACTATTTTCGCAATATTATTTATACTTTAATTTATTATGTTGTAAAATACATATTTTAAAATCATATGTTAATTAATATTCCATGATGTAGTCTTATATGATCGTTTCTGTCTGTTACAAATTACATACATTGATTAACTAACACGGTCGGCCGCAGATTATATTATATTTATTATGATCTGTAAACAATTGTATCATCAAATTTATGTTTATCCATTCCAAATACATAGGCAGCTGAATAAATAATTTTTACTTTTTAGAGTAATTTAAATTATTATTTACGTTATAAACACGAGCTTAATATAAAATATCATTATCACTACAATTATTTAATAACTCAATATGAAATATTATATCAATTTTGTATTTAATTGTGCACGCAATTTTATTTCATTTTATATTAATACTTGTAAAGAGAGTTGACAAACAAATAGTTAATCTGAGCAAAAAATGTTTATTTAAATTGTTTTATTCATGCGATGACATTTAACATCACCAAACTAAAAATCCCTATTCAGGTTACATTTTAAAGAAGAGCGTAAACGTTCTGCAAATATATGCTTTAAATAGCTTAGAGTACACTCTTGTTTTTACGTCTTTGTGCAAGTTCCATTGTTCACAATGCTAAAAGACGGTCTTATATTCGCTCACCAATTACGTCTTTGTAACTTGTAACAGAAATGATTAAATTAGTCATTATCGTTTAGCACTTACTATGAAGTATAGGAAACTCTAAGCGAAGCCTTTGTGTACAATAGTCTTGTACGATGAGATTATTAGTCATGGAAAGTTATTCAATTGGCAAACATCTACTGTCGCACTGGTAGACCACAGCACCAGAAAAATACATTATAAATCCTGCTACGGAGTTATTGATGTAGTTACATTACTTCTAACAATGGGCAAGTATTTAATTTCTTCACCATCACTTTCACAACACGGCATAGGCAAGGTGCCGCCTGTTCCGCCTTCAAAGATCCTCCAGACATCTGTTTCTGGGTCTACCCACTCACCTCTGTCCTATTGGTTTGTATTTCCACACTTATTTCCCAGTCTGGAATCTAACATTCTTTCTAAGTGTTCTTTCCAGAGTTGTTTGTAGTCTTTTGATTTTTCATATAAATTAAATATTTCTAATTTTTCTCGTGAAGCCTTATTCTTTATACGGTCAACCTTAGAACACCTTATAACTGCTTTCAAGAATACCATATCCGAGGCCTGAATTTCACTTTCTTGATTCTTGGTTGCTGTCCATAAGACACATAAGACAGTACAGGGACTAAGAACCCTATTGGAAATCCAGTACAAAGGTTTTTAGTACACAATCTGATAAAAATTGATGGACAAAACATTTCGTTTAATTAGACATATGGGCAGCATGTGAGAGCATAATGTTGATTCCTGAAGGTCAGTTTGTTTGATATGAAATTTACCCGTCAAAGTTAAGGAAAACGTTTCTTAGTAACTAAGATGTTATTTTGTTTTTTAACTTTTTCTGTAATTAAGAACCGTAATTACTGGTTTATAAATTATTTTATCCGACAATAAGATTTGTAGAATCAAGTGTGAGTAAGACAAAACTGGTGTAAGCAATTTGTGATTACTGAGGCACATACCAAATATGGAATTCACCCGAAGAGTTTGCATTCCAGGTAAAGACTTTCCGCTCAAACCGGAATAAATTACTGGTCTTGCCAACAGCTTACCGCTGTTTGTCGCTCTCTCGTCCAGGGCAAACATGCTTCTGTTATTTTCTATAACAGCCTCAAATTTCTTCCTTTGTTCGATTCCACCGAAAAATATTTTGGTCTTACCAGCGGTTTCATACACTTTGGCCTTTCAGTTATAATTAACTTCAGTGTTGAGATTTTTCTCCTCTAATTGTATAACTAGCCAATGTCAGCTTTTCATTTTTTTACTAGATTTACGTTGTCTGTGTCTGTGTAGAATTCTCGAATTTCATTACTTCTCCTTGTTTGTCATTTCCGTCCTCTATCTTCTTGTCCAAAGTCAGTCGTAGCAAATATTATTTTTTCATAAAAACTAGAAAAAAATCTTACATGGCGTTCAAAAGGGGGTATGACGCGAACATATGCATTCATTAAAGAGAAATGCACTAGCATCTCCACCCAACTCCACTCTCACCTACACGTTGGTGGGCCTCGTTACGCCGAGTAATCCACTCCAAGGTTGTGGTAGCCAATCCCTTTGGCGGAGAGGATTGGTAAGCAAACGAGAGATGGGGGTTCTGTCAGGGCAGCCTGGGTCCTGGCCTGCCAGGATGGTGCACATCGGCAGCAGGGTGTGCATCTAGTGTGCAGGCGGTGGAGCCTAGAGTAGGCAAACGGCTGCACTCATAGGCTAAGTTAGTTAGACTATTGCGATTTTGCAGAGAGAGCTCGTCAGCTGAGGTAAAAACAACTCTCTAGGGGAATAGCAGCCGGAAATCAAAGTTCCTGGTCCTCCAGGTTGGTGGTTTTACAGCAGGCCAGTAACCTGCTTAAGTAATGATATTACAGAACTCATATGAGGCTCGAAAATCGGATGTCGGTAGACCAAGGAAGAGATGGGTTCCGGATCAGGTCTAAAGCCTAGTCTTTGGAGTAGTGATGATGATGATGATAATGATGAATATCTTACACATCCCAAGGTGTAAAGTTTTGAGATATTTTAATTATAGGAATTAGCCTTTAGTAAACTCTTAAGAAGCCTTCGTGTTTCCGTGCTGTTGGTTCCCTCATACACAATGCCGTCCGTATATTTGCCGATAGAAACTGAACTTTTGACAGTGTCAAGCGCAAACAAAAGTAAAATTAATATCGTGTACTTTGACACGTCAGGGCGCCATATGCGACAGCCAAATTAATTAACGCCAGTTTGACGGAAACATTCGGCAAACGACAGAAGTCAACGACTCACGTATTTCGGTTCCTTTATAGATTATTCTGCCCCCATTCTTAAAATTCCACTTTGGAAAATCATTAATTATCACACTGACCACTGTTAGAATTGGAAATTTATCACGAGTTTTTAGTTATTAATAAAGGTTGCTGAACAAATTTGTTTCAAAACAGTATGCCACTGTAATATTTATAGAGGCCGTAGGAGTGTGGAGTAGAAAGTTGAAGAGAGAGAGAGAGAGAGAGAGAGAGAGAGAGAGAGAGAGAGAGAGAGAGAGAGAGAGAGAGAGAGAGAGAGAGTTTTGCTCCTAATATACGTTGGTCATCGACCATTCCATATTTTTTTCTGATTAACAATAATACCGATTAGATACGTTTAAAATTAAAAATAAATTGGGGGCAACTAAGGCTTAAATTCTTAAAACTCTCTTTAGTTAGACGCGGCTGACTTACATAATTGTTAAGCTGCATAAAACTCTCTTTAGTCAGATGCGGCAGACTTATATAATTGTTAAGCTGCATAAAACTGTCTTTAGTTAGACGCGGCTGACTTACATAATTGTTAAGCTGCATAAAACTCTCTTTAGTTAGATGCGGCTGACTTACGTAATTGTTAAGCTGCATAAAATTCTCTTTACTTAGATGCGGCAGACTTACGTAATTGTTGAGCTGTATAAAAGCTACATAATATTACATAAAAATCTTTTTTGCTAACTAAGCCGGTTACGCACCAACATAAAATCAATGTTTAGGGTAGCAGGGTGTTGAACGCACGATTCAGTTTTTGCAGTGATGCCAAGCACAAGGGCGGATTTATTATTATAGTCAGTTCCATCTGGGTAACAAACACAGAGTTACAATTTTTCAAAATATTAAGTTATATTGTTTACTTTAACCGACGAGTTTAACAAGTAAAATCTAATTTATTCATTACATTATAGTCTCCAAGTCACGTGTGTAAGTATTTAATCGTAGTATTTGTCAACATTTGGTTACTCACCGTCTTGTGACTTCCTTAAACTTCCAATAACAGCATAAATCCTCATCATCAGGTTATAAAAACACCAATCCTCCCGGAGAAGTGTTGTGTAGAGGTGCGCACCAGGTCGCGACGCGGCTTTGTGATGCCTAATAATTTTTTATTTTTTGACGACTTCTCCGGAAGAATTGGTGTTTTTATAACGTGATGATGAGGATTTATCCTTTAAACGCGTTGTTATTGGAAGTCACAAGGCGGTGAGTAACCAAGTGTTTACATATACTACAATTAAATATAATTTATTTACTAAAATACGTACATCATTCTGTTTTGTTATTTTCGTAAACGCATTTAGTAAGTGGGGAAAAATGATTAAGACCCAAAAACCATTACGTTTCACCAAAACAAAAATGGTAATAGTTTTTCTAAAATATATTTTCTGTGCACTAAATTAACAAGGCAATGAATAAAATATTTATGTAGTCGTAAATTGTAAAAAAATGTATAAAAATACAAAATTGTAATAGCGAAAACACTTTTGTCACAACGCAATGCAATGCAGAAGTATAGATTAGGCAATTAAATTACGAATGGTTTGAGCCCGTAAGAGAGCAACCTTCCGCCCGTTTCTCCACTATCCGAGCACTCCTATCAGAGTGCTCCTCCACTCCGTTACTCCTCCTAGAGTCTTCTGGAGAGCACTTGTAAATATGCATTATGCTGGCACGCTGCAGTAAGTTATTCTGAAACCTCAGCGCGCCCTTCATAAGAAAGAGCGGCTGGCTCTGTCAGTTTAGTTACGTTGAGCGATTTCTGAGTGCGGATCGAGTGGTTGTTGAAGATTAGTGGAAAGTGTTTATTGTGTTATATAATTAGTGTGGAACTCTATTCCTTGATATTATTATGACGTGTGAATTATTGTTCAAGAGTACCGTCTTGATTGCTAACTATTATTTGTGATTAATTAAAGCTGGTAATTAGTGACTTCATTGATGTCTGTATTTTGTTTTCCACTGTACAATACGACAATCAGTGGGACCGACGTAACAATATTTACATGTAGTAATAAACATGTGTTAAAAGTCAAAACATTCGTTTCAAAGATTATAAAATAATTAATTCTCTGCTTTAGTAACAAGTGTATCGCGTAAAATATATGCGGTATTGGAGTGTCTCCAGCATTTTGAGTCAATAAACATTTGAATGCAAACAGTGTATATTTAGCACTAATTTATAAAAAGTCTGACAGGTCCCGACCGATAAACGAACATTAGTACCAAAAATTGGCATTTCAACGAGCCATACGTGACAGCAGAGAAAGCAAATTAATTATCTGCGAGTTGACAGAAACATACCGAAAACCACAAAAGTTACGAGAGCGTCATAACTCATTCTGCTGTTGAACTGTACAACCTGTCACAACTTTGATTTTGTTAAATAATTAACGTTTTTTACTTATTTATGTCATTGGTGAAAACCTCAAAATTGTTTTAAACACAAATACCTAAATATACTTACAAATAATGGATATTGATTTACCCTTTTTATTCTTTTACAATAAATTGCACTTTATTAAAGTCTGTTTTCTTTAAACTGGCATTGATTATTGTCATTTATACATTTCAATTGATCATCAACATTTAACGAAATTATTACCTGACGATAAATCTTATAAATCATACGTATACGTTACTTTTCTCCTTATGTTTAGATCTCGAGATGCCCAACCAAACAGTAAAGTTAGGATTCTCCGAGTATAATAAATAATAACTAATGAGTGTAGAAATTCGTCTTAACTAAAATGATAAAGTGTTAAAATAGTATTTTTTGTACGAAATTATAAGAGGGATCTTTTAGCGTAAAATAAAGGGCAATGGAATTCCAAATTTGCAAACAATTATAAGTTATTTGAACAATATAAATATTTTGCTGTATTAAAATTTGTTATATTTTGTATTACAAATACTCTACGGACAGATCTTGTTGACAGTATGTAGAAGCTACATGTACCGAAGAGGGTTAGTTAGTCAAAAGTACGTAATAATGCGTAGACCGGTTGGAAGTCTTGGAAAAAGATGGCAACAGGAAATTGCTGACGATGCAAAAAAGTGTCTACTATATCACAACTGCAAGAGAACGGTAATTGGATAAAGACGAGTAGAGGCTGGGTGGAAGCAGGGTAAAGCTCCGAGCGGCTACGACGCCACAAGAAAACACGGGAAAAATTTTGAAAACATTTGGGTTTTGAAGGAAAACAATCACTCAAATCTCAAAACCCTGTCATTAATAATGCAACTGTAAATAATTAAAAGTTAATGCACGTTTAAATAGTTCAAAACTAAAAGCAAAACAGAAACTCAGTTTACGAGAATACATTTTTTCTGACCGACACGTAAATAAACATTTACTGACGTGGATGCTTAAAATGATAATGTCATAATTCATAACAGTAAAACATACAGTTTCCGCATTAGCAGGATGGTGAACAGAAGGCTGCTCCCGCAGCTGCAATCAAAACTTCTGGAGTTCGTCAAAAAGATCCACAGACCAAGAGCCCGGAAGATGAGTTCACTGACAATACCATAACTAATGCGTAAAGTGTGCAAAAACCTTAAAAAACTTTTTGGCTAGACAATAACCTCTGTAAAAGTAATGACATTGTACTAGCTTAGTTTCTTAGAGATATAATCGTTAGATGAAATCGGAGGAGAGTATTATAAGTGTTGACTTGTTTTTAACTGTGATTTAGTAAAGTTAACGAAACACGTAATTGTTATTGTTTAATATGAGTGGTAGTGTATACATATTTGTGTGAGTTTGTGTGACTGCTGAATTAATTCTAGTATATTTCTGACAAAAGTGTTTAATAAATCGTTATAGTGCTTAAATTTTTTCTTTTGAGCTTAGTGTAGATTAATCGGTAACTTTTAGTTTAGTTTTACTTCCACGTTCAAGGTACGCAATCTGCATTCATAAACGAAAATCTTTCTTCATTTACATAAAATATGACTCTTTATTTGTGACATTTGTACGCGGTATAACAGTGCCATAAGTTCCTTACGACTTCCGCTACATAGTAACTTTTGTTAAATGAAAATTGTTAAGCGTATCGTGCCATTATTTCTAGCACACGGCTTTGTAGACATGCGACCAAAATTTACATTACAAGCTTAATTTCTGGGTGCCGAGGTAAGATTAAAGTGACTGAAATAACAAAATTTAACACACATAATCATCTTCCAAATCCAGTTAAAATATATAGTCAATCAGATGAAGTTGTAAGCAGGTTCGCTTAGTTGGGGAGCATCATAACACCTATAACAGGTATGCAAGGAGATATAGTCCAGCGAATCTGAAAAGCCAGAACTGTATTGTAGCTACACTAAAAACTCGATTATCCGAAGCGCGTTTATCCAAAAATCCGGTTTATTCGAAACAATTTTTAGTAAATTTTAAAAATACACAAAAGCATTTTCCTATCCTTTCATATTTGGAGCGACAGGACGAAACTTCCACTGCTGAACTTCTAACAATGAAACGACTTCGAGATCGGGCACCCAGCAAACGAGCTTCAAAGCTTAGACAAAAAAACTAAGATTGATTAATGTACGAACAAGCAATAGGACTTTTCCAGTACTGTAGAAACTATAATTTACAGTCCGGTACTGTTTTATAGTTTATTGTATCATATTCACTGTAAGTAACTTTTAAATTATTATTAAATAAAGTTACTGTACTTACATATGTATTATTATTTAAATAGAAGTTTTGGTTTATCCAAAATTTTGCTTATCCAAAACGGGCGCGACCTCATCAAATTCGGATAAACGAGTTTTTAATGTATATGGATTAGTCTATAAGGTAGCTGTGTGTAGCTATAAGGTGTGTGGATTAGTCTACATTTAACGTCAAAAATAAAGGTGACAATGTTAAATAACAAAGGTTTATCTGTCTTGTGTATGCATGTGAATCTTAGAAATGTTCTAGCAAAATCCATGGGAACCACAGGTATTCATAAACAGATGTCTGAAAATGTTACTGAAGATCCGCTAGATATATTTCATCTGTAAAAATAAGCTATGCAGTCGCTCATAAGAATGAAATGCACAATCAGAGATAATGACGTGCAATTAAAATTGGATTAGACACAGCTGGAGAGGAGAAGAACCCAACAAAGAGAGATGCACTTGACGGAAACCCACAGAGTGCAGACGGATTGTCAACCAAGAAACACAAGAAACCGAGAGAACAACGTCATATAACAAGCAATCAGAAAACCCTGGAGAGAGGTAAAATTAGTAGCAAAAAATCAAAAACGGTGAGGAAAATTTGTTGAAGTCTTACACTGAGCTCTGGGATAAACACAGGTGAATTCTAGTTAGTGCTTCGTAAAAGAAACCTAAGGAAACGTTTTGCGTTTGTGGGCGTAAGTCTCCGTTTAGGTTGTGTCTGTTTCATCTCAAACAAATAAAAACATTTTTTGTTATTTAAACTTGCAACAATAAAGACAAAAACGCATCTTTCATAAGTATATCTGTTTTTGTTTGCTGCTCAAAAATGTCTTTTTGGAATACTGACTCTTTGAAACAATGACTCTTTTAAAAAGTTTTTGCGCTACAGCGCTTCTGTAATGGATCCACCAGTAAATTGCTTTTAGGATTTTATGGAATAAATAGTAAAAATATGTAGATATTATAATTTTAGATTCCTGTATATTATTATTATAACCATTGATTCCTGTATATGTGTGGTTCATACAAAACCATTTTCCATTTCATGACTTACAGCTCCTCTTCTTCGAAAATCACTTTCTACTGTATGAAAAGAGATTAAAACACATACAGAACTTTAAGCTATCAGAATTTATACAGAAAATATTTTATTAGCTTTTTAAATCCAAGTAACATACTGTGCTTAAATTATCCGCATGATGCATAAAGTCATCTTTACTTGCACGATTATCAAAACTTTCACAAAATATGAAATCTACTTTTTTCCTATATATTAGAGCACAGCAAGATTTCGTGCGGCAAAACCATCTTCAACAGCTATGCTGCGTTGACAATTATTTATATACAGTTATCTATAATACTAACTTTTATTAACCCTAAGCTATTTAAAAGATATAAGTTTAAATTTAAAGATATATAGTGCGTCACGAAAAATGCAATTACTAAAAGGTCTAACATTTTATTTCACTGACACACAAAAAAGTGAATTCATGTAACAAAGTGCTACTTAGAATTCGCAAAATTATTTAAAAGCTGAATCTCAGAATGAATGAAGCAAAATAGGGACATAAATATTATTTGAATTGAGAAAAAATGTAAAACTCCATTTGAACAGGAAATGACATTGAACGGGATTATGTGCGACAAAAACGAGATTGGATAAGAGCTGACAATGCCACTTGCATATTTAAACGGTCATACAGCAGAGAACGTAACAATACATTCGATCATTATCTGTTTCTACAAAATACATGTTCTCGACCGAAACTGCGACGCCTGTTAAAATTTATAGCGCTGCAGGTTGTGGACCCTCGACCCAGTTCTGTTAATAAATTGTATTGCCTTGTGAGGACGCCCCCAGAGTCCATTGTATCGAGGAAATAAATCTCATTGGACACTGTTCCCAACACTGTAAAGGAAACTTTAATAAAATTTTATCTGAGGTCAATATATAAGCAAACAGAGTTAAAACATAATTTTACAAATTTGGGCACGCAAAGGTGTGTACGATGTTTTTACATCAAGTAAAAATACAATTAAAATAAACATAACTTTAAAAAACATAAACGTGTAAAACTATATTTTGTTTTCAATGCTTTTATATACACCTTAAAGTGCTGCGTAAATTGTACGCAACAAATTAGATTTAAAAGATTTAGATATAAAAATGAGATCTAAAAATACCTGGTACAACCTAACTTTCACGAACACGAGACAAAACAATTAACAAAAGTATTTTTGTCCGAGATAAGTAGTCCCTTTGATAACCCGTCAAGTTATTTTTTTCAAATCTAATTGGTTGAAGCAAAATAAATTACGTGTAATTATCATAATTTATATCCATTTATAATCAAATGCAATTTAAATGGAAAATGCAAGCATTGTTTAATTTTTTTTTTAATTTATCTACATATGGTTTGGTAATGAACATTTTCTAGCAGACTTTTCTTCTCAGTTGCTACTAGAGGGAGTAATGTCAAACAAATAAGCCTAGACCTTAGGACCGTTATAATATTATGATATAAAATATCTGTAAAGGTTTCCTACTCAGTTGTTTGAATAATAAAACACACCTAAAACTTACAACCAGAATTGGTGAAGAGCTGTAACTTTTTATAATAAACATTAAAATTTCTCTACTAATCTGTCAGATACAAATATAGTCACATGCAAGTAAAATCTGTACATTTTAATTTACTTTATAAAAACGTTTGACAGTTGATGTCAAAGAAAACAGAATGTAAATTTATAAATTGTCATTTCAGCTCTACAGCGTTAACAGGAGAATTAATATATGCTCCCACTTTTTGCAAAAAAGGTCGTAAAAGAACAAAAATGTATTTTCTTTGTAATTCGTTTGTTGTTATAATCTATTAAGACCTGTACATATCTATACATATTTAACAATCAATCTGAAATATATACGTCTTTAAAAATAATTTTATGTTTATATACAATACCTGTTTTTATGAAATATAAGTTTCTAGTTTGAAAGTGTTTAAAGTGTTCTAATATACGCCTGATGGTTTAGTTTTTGCGAATGTTGATTTGTGGCCTCCTGCTGTATATTGTTATTTTTTTTTAATCCGAACTCCGAGAAAACACCGAATGTGAATTTCGGCGAAGCCGCCGAAGAAGGTAAGAGAGTGTGTATTTATAAAGTCTGAAATATATTTTATAGTTTTTATAAATAGAAAGATCTATTATAAACACTTATGTTTATTAACACATGAGAAACGTTTATATACAGATGTGCTTCTACGGATATAGTTTACTGTTAATCCCAAGCGGACTATCGACATTTCTGATACACACCACTGAGGATGGCCGTCACAGATACGGTTTGAACAAATTACAGGCAACTTATACCACGGTCTAATAAGGCCGGAAAATTATAGCAAATATTACATAATTTCTGTTCTGTTTTCTAGGTTTTCTTTAGGCTAAATGGCTTCAAGTTCATTCCTTATCGATATATAGTATATACTGGCATATAAGGCAGACTGTATCCTTTACCGACTTAGTTCTGATATCAAAGTAAAGTAAAATGGCATTTTCAAGTATTGCTTCAAAGTTTATATTACTGAAGCTAAATAAATTCTACTTAAAGAAAGCAGAACGTTATTAATTATTAGAAACAAAGATAGGAAAAACAGTGAGAAGTACGTATGTACGTTTAACAACATAATGAGCTTACCGTTGCAGCAAAGTTCCTCGTTTCAAAGAAAATTTTCATTGCACACAACTAAAAGTAATTACGTAAAAATAATTAACGACGACTGAAAGACGAAGTTGCACGTCGCTTTAGAAAGGCCAAAGTAACAGAAAGTAACAAGCCAGTTCGTGACACAAATAATAATAAGTGATTACCTGTATGCGGTCCGCCGTGTGACTTCTCAAACTTATTACGCTACGCGTTTCAAGGCGTATGCCTCAGCATCAGACGTTAAAAACCAAAAAACACATATATCACACAAAACTGCGTTTGCCAAAAAATAAAATTACAGAAGCAAGCATATTATGTGCACGTGATGTAGGGTGCGCACCCGTTCAAGTGTTGTCTGCTACTGATTGGAATCCGTTGAGCAGTCTCAAAGCAGTATCATACAGGCGGTTAGATACAAAGTTCAATTGTTCATTCAGAACACAATCACGACTGCTATCATTATTATATGCATTATAAATTTCCAGCTCCTCCAAGGCATTCATAAACCGGCCCTTGTTGCATATATGCAAAGGCATTAGATTGGACTTAAAATCTGTATAATTGTGATTGTGTTGGGTCAGATGACGAGTGTAATTAGATTTTATATCATTGTAATTGTGTGTCTTTTTTGGTAAGTGTTCACGGAAGCGTTTGTAAAAACCTCTTCCGGTCTGACCTATATAGAAGCTGTTGCAATCATTGCAAACCAGTTTATAAATGCCTGTTTTTTCTTTTTTCTTCAATAGGTAAGGGCAGTTTAGGTCTAAGTATATTAATTAGTTTATTATTGGTTCTAAAAGACATAGTATAACCAATATTGTTCATCACTGAGGATAAAATTTTTGGCATGATGTATGTGTATTTCGCAGATATAAATTTTTTCGGTGTTTTATTAAGTGGACGGGGCTTAAGTTGAATGTTATTATGCTTCTTTAACAATTTGTCAATGATGTGACTACTGTAACCATTGGAAACTGCAATAAATCTTATTGTATTTAGCTCAGTGTGGAAATCATTATTGTCAAGGGGGACTGTCAACAATCTATGGATTAAACTATTATATGCTGCCATTTTTTGAGAGTATGGATGGTGGGAATCTGCATGTATTGTATGGTTAGTGGCAGTAGGCTTCCTATAAATATTGAATTTCAATGTGTCCATTCGTCTAGTGAGGGTCAGGTCTAGAAAGTTAATTGAGTTATCATGCTCGGTCTCTAAAGTAAATTGAATATTATTGTTAATTTCATTTAAAAGATTTTTGAAGGAGTCAACTTGTCTCAAAGTTCCGTCAAAAATAATGAACGTGTCATCTACGTAACGTGAATAAAATTTAATCTTATTAGCGTATATGTTAGTATTTAATAAATAAGTATTTTCGTAGAAATTTAAGTATATGTCAGCCAACAGGCCTGAGAGGGGTGAGCCCATAGCTAGACCATCATCTTGGCAATAGAATAAACCATTGAATGTGAAATAATTTTGATTTAAAATGACTTTAAGCAAGTCAATCAACTCATCTATCGCCTGTGCACTCATGGAAGCGTTAATCCGTAAATTGTCCTTCAATAATTTTAAAGTTACATCAGTTGGAATATTTGTATATAAATCCACTATGTCAAATGAAACTAATTTGTAATTGGGTTTTAATTTAACGGTATTTATCTTATTAATGAAGTCAATATTATTTGTTAAGCTGTGATTATTCTTTAACTGTAAATTGTCTTTAATTAGTTTTACAAGAATTTTTGATGTTTTGAAACCGGGGGCTGTAGTGAAGTTAACCAGCGGTCTTATGGGTATGTGTGGTTTGTGGATTTTGGGGAGTCCCGTAAATATCGGAGCCTTCGCATTAATAGGCTTCAAATAACGACGTGTATTATCACTGAGCAAACTCGTACATTTGTTAATACATTGGTTGAGGTTTTTGGTGTATTTATCAGTAGGATCAGATTTTAATTGTCTAATATTATGGTTAGAGAAAAATTCGTGAACTTTGGCGTTATAAGAATCAGTATCCATGATTACTAATGTATTCCCTTTATCTGCTTTAATAATACTAGCATTATTAATAGTTATTTTTGTTTTGATTTGCCTCAAAGTTTTGTATTCACGGGAGAATCGTGGATGCATAAATAGATTATGTGGTAGGTTATCGTTAGATCTGATAGTTTTAGTGAATTTATTGTTTATCAATATGCGTGCTTCGTTCTGTACAATCGGATTCGGAATAGTCTTAATAGCCGCCTCCGCCTCAACGAGCTCATAAATATGTTTGTTATTTCCGGTTGGTGGGAGATTATAATTAAGTCCTTTATTAAGGAGCTCCATTTCATTATCACTGAAGTTTATATTAGTTAAATTCATTGCTCTAGGATGAAATGTATGTTTGCAATTAATGTCAGTCTCTAGACGGTGTTTATTTTCTAAACTACGAAGTTTACGTAATTGATTGAAGCGTATACGGCGTGAAACACTAGCTGTGTATTTAAATATATAGTCAAAAACATTGTTGATAACGCTTGGATGAATGCTGTTGAGGATATGTAAATGTAATTTGAATAAACGAGTGTTAAGAAACAAACGAGTGTTATTTGTATCTAACCGCCTGTATGATACTGCTTTGAGACTGCTCAACGGATTACAATCAGTAGCAGACAACACTTGAACGGGTGCGCACCCTACATCACGTGCACATAATATGCTTGCTTCTGTAATTTTATTTTTTGACAAACGCAGTTTTGTGTGATATATGTGGTTTTTGGTTTTTAACGTCTGATGATGAGGCATACGCCTTGAAACGCGTAACGTAATAAGTTTGAGAAGTCACACGGCGGACCGCATACAGGTAATCACTTATTATTACATAATAGTGACTTGGATACCATACGAAACATGAATGTTAAACTGGAGCCCAGCCAGGCAAAAATGGTATTTAAATTCCGAAACACTAAAATACAATTGCTAAAAGCGAATTTGCATATTAAATTTAACAAAATCTGTTTACTGAAGAACATAACACCAAAATATGCTATTGTAAAGATCAACAGCTCTTCCAAGGCCGCAAACATTACCAAACATTCTGCTGAACGGATGTATATTAGAGAAGAAATTAAGGCATTATATATTAAAAAATCTATTCTTAACACTCGTTTATTCAAATTACATTTACATATCTTCAACAGCATTCATCCAAGCGTTATCAACAATGTTTTTGACTATATATTTAAATACACAGCTAGTGTTTCACGCCGTATACGCTTCAGTCAATTACGTAAACTTCGTAGTTTAGAAAACAAAATCAACTCCTCTCTTTCCAAGTACTTTTCCCTGTTGTATGGACTGCAATAAGTAAAATCTCTGTTCATTTCTCATGTCCCAGACGCTCAAGCTTTCTTACCTTTACTGTGTTAATACTTCCCTTTCTTTCTTCATCTTTCTAAGATCTTCAACATTAATTATATGTGCTGTCTATAAAATGCTCAGTATTCTGCAGTAAAGCCACATTTGAAGAGATTCCAATTTTTTAGTTGTGGATTCAGGCAGAGTTCAAGATTGTACACCGTAAAAGAGGACCGAGAATACGTAGCAATGTAAAAGTCTCATCTTTTGTTAGTAAACAGTGGAGAAGAATTATAAAAACGATGCATCAACAGTATTTGTGTAATTGTTATAGATAAATGTGGTTCAAAAATAATCAGGCAGAAAACAAAGTTCAAGAAGTACACTAGAGACGGGAAAACGGCAAAAATGTGTCTTCAAGAGGAAACGTAATCCAGCCTACTTTTACGTACCGTACCTAAAGATTTCTACACTATCGGTTGGCAGGTGCACAGCGGATATTAAAAGTTAGAATAGCGCAGGCCACGGAACCCTTTTCCAAGGCGGGAAGTTTACTGGCATATAGGAATTTTCTTTTAAAACGAGAAAGCAATTACTACAAATATTGTTTGGAAAATTGGTACTTATGCCTTAGGAATTTTGACTTTAAAGAAAATAGGAAAAAAAGTTTGAGATTCGGTATTGGAGAAGATTGCTAAAGATACGCTAGATGGATAGAGAACGTCGTATGACAAACGTCTGACAAAAGAAGTGGGCAAAACAATGATGCTGTTGAAAACAACTCTGGAAACAAAAAGTAGTACAACCGCTCATTCTTTGCGACAACTTAGTTGGTCCGCTAGCTTATTTGGGATTATAATGCAAAGATGTTGTCTTGCTGAAGGAAAAAAATGAAGTTGTGTGGTGGTTATCAAGAAAGTAAGAACGGCAGGAAGTAAAGAGATGATTTGCTCGAGGAAGAAAGATATGAAGAAAAGGATTCCACGTCCACTAACTGGTTCTCAAAAGAGAGAGAGAGAGAGAGAGAGGGAGAGAAAGACAGACAGACAGGTAGAGATACCATTTCTTCCTCGAAATGCACGTAGAGAATGCGAGGGTCAAAGTAACCATCCATCTGATTCCAAACCAACTTGACCTGCTTTGGAACGTTGACCATTGGACTGTTCATTGTAATTAACATCGCTTACTTACATAAATTTAATAATCGAAAAGTATTAGAGTGATCTATCTTTTATCTATTACAAAGTTGCAATTGCAATTACCTTTTTAATACTTATTTCATGATCAAATTCATAAACAGAAAATTCATAAATTTTTGACTGTCGTTGTAGAGCAAATGCCTATAAATTAATTCTAATTTATGTTATTTATTTACGTTTTCCACAGACTTGTACCTACATATGCGTCTCTACATACTTATTTCATACTTGTTCTGCTTGTGTTTTGATAAAATTTTCCATTATTTAAATACTTCTTGTTGTTTCTTTAAATTACCCTTCTATTTTATTTCTAAGTAAATGCTGTCTTACCATACTGCTAAAATAATGCCTTTCCTATCCTGAGTAGAATATCATAAGTTTTCAATAATACGTTTACATTATTTATAAAGTTTCCAACTTACATCTTCATTCTTCTACAAGGTCACGTTTCAATCTTATCACAGAAGACAATTTTCTTGCCAGAACGATAAAAAGTGTGCAGTTTCTGATATATTCAATGAGTTTTGACACATACGTTGTCGTAATTAAAACCATCATAATTTTTCCTTATTATTTTCCTCTAGCCTTAGGCTAGTATTACTTTCTGGTTTTCACTGCTACTGCTAAACGGTGTACTTTAGCGGAAGATGTATTACTTCATTACACATGGAACTAAATTATAAATAAAGTAAAAAGAATATACAAAACTACTGACACAGAAAGAATTCCCTGTTGAATATTAAAACACTAACATAACAAGAAACTCAATAATACGTTCCTTTATTATCCATTAAAATTTACATGTGTGTGTCTGAAATCGGTGTGCCTGTTAAAAGTTATAGCGTTGCAGGGTGTTGGACACTTGACCTAGTTGCTTGCTTGGTAACAATGGCTCCTAGAACTATGTCTGTATCAATCTACCTTATACCTAAACAATAACTGTTTTACACATTTCGTCTATAATAGTAGTCATCGTATTATAAACTTTATTCATTTAGAATTATTTTATTTTTTATTAGATCACGGTTTTGACGATAAAGGACTGGAACACCATTAGATTTTGCAATTGTTGTGATAACATAGTGTTCCTGTTCTCTAGCTACCAAATTCCAAGAACAGATATGTTTCATATTCTCCAGACGTCCCATCGTTTCATTCACCTATGCTAAATTCTGTATCTTTTCTTATACAATGCGTTTTAACGAACGGAACAACTGCGTTTCTTAAAATGTGTAGTGTTCAGATTTTGAGATGTTCGACCAGATACTAAATTATCAGATATACTTGTGTATATTCCTTAAGAGTTTTACTATAGTCCATTGTATTTATTTGTAAAACCGCTAGAGATTAAGATATTGGCAGCTTTGTAGGAGAAAAGCTAAAACTTAATACAATATTATTAAGCAATTACAATAATTAAATAATTTATCGAAAATGCAAAATCTAAAATCTAAATTTATTCCTTTGTATCAAGTTGAAACAGTGTAAAATTGTGAATACCAATGGTACGACTGAAATGTGTTTTTAACTAAAAGTAAAAACGTGTTGTCTTTACAGTCACCTTAATATTGATATAAGCGGTTAAATTTAAAACGGTTAGATACATTGATGTAAAGTCGAAAGTAAAAATTATTGTTTGTATAACTGCGCAAGGGACTTAAAATTATTTGTCGTGTTAACTGTTATGTGGGGAGAGTTGTGAAATTCAGACTTAGATATGTTTATTTTAAGCTAATACAATTTTTAATTTTCTTATAAGTACTATTCGTTACAAATACACAGACGAATAAATCAGTAACCGGGGTAGAAATAGACGGTCATAAGTTTTAGTAAAGGGCTTATAAAAATAATCAATCTCATATTACACTTGTTCTCATATATAACACCCAGTACACACCGTCCACGACACACAGTAATAGCCACTGAGTTCTCCAATTGCAGTAACGAAACACAAATAAACAATTAATTACTTAACTCATGCAAACTTATTTGTAACCCTATTATCTTACAACATAGTTGAGTATATTACACTACACTTACTTTGATGTAATACCCCACATGAATATTTGCGACTTTATCAAAACTTTAATCCACTTTTTAGATTGTTTACTTTAAAAAATGTTTTTTAATTTTCACTAATGAACACTGTATTTAGAGTGAGGTTAAAATTTTCTTTAATTTGATACCCTACATGGGCTTTTCCGATTTTTTCACAATTTTGACCCCTCACATTTTATCCCCCGCTCACCAGTTTTTGGGGTATCTATCTCAGAAACAATAGGGTTCTGTTGCCTAAAGATACGGACACCCATGACAGACAGATAAACATACAGACGACTGACAAAAAACTGGCTTCGCTCGTTCAATAAGTTACACAGGCTGTCATCATCACCGTCGTCGTCAACAACAACTTGACAGCAGAAACCCTTACTGATTTGTTCCAACTTGACATTAACTGATCCCTACATCATTTCCTTGTGATACACCGTCTTCCAAATCTAGGATTATACTCCCTTAAGAATTTTTGGAACTCGACAGTTGGTCATTCGATCAATATAAGATAATTTCCAAGATAATTTCTGTAAAGTTCTGTGACCTTGCCAGTTTGAAGTAGGCGTATTTAATTTCTCCCTTATGAACTCAATATTCCTTCTGTCGGCTAAGATGTGTTTTGTTACCGCCTTAAGAAATTGCATTCCCACGCTTCCTATTTTCCACGTTTCTTTGTAACATTCCAGTTTACACACCCGTAAAAGAGAGTTGGGTAATATTTCAACTGTACACGTTTCTGGTTTTCATGAAATCCGCTTATAGTAACGCATAAATATACGAACTATTATAGTTTACAAACTACATCATCTCTGTAGTTATATGTACCTCAAGTCACACGTATGTATACTCTTTCCGTTCTTAGTACAATCCTGATGTAAACAAACCGCGTGGCACACCTGAAACGCTATTGGTCAGGAGCGTGTTACACAGTCCACTCAAAACAATGTGGTAATTACATTCCTTACATTGCATTACGTTAGATTTACATTAAATTTCACACACACACACACACACACACACACACACACACACACACACACACACACACACACACACACACACTACCGTGCGGCACGTCACTGAGCGTGGTTACTAGATGGCTGATTTCTCTCTGGCGGTGGTGGTGGTGGGGGGGGCTTAATGCTTGGAGGGAGAAGAAGATAAAGTATTCTCCCAGTTATACCTTCCGCTGTACCTTTGCTATATACTGTTATCTACTCATAGAGTTGATTGTTTTTTATTTATTCATATGTTAATTTCATCATATCTAACTTGTCATTAGTTTGTTTTTCTATTCTTCTTGTGATCATTTTAATTATCTTAGACATATTTTTTCTTCTTCTTGGTTGTTTAGCAATATTCTGCTTTAGCCATTTTTTGTATATTTGTTTTATACATAACTTCTCTTTTTTCCTCGTAGCAGTTCAGTTTTTTTTTCTTTGAATACATTGACTTCATTATAATTTCAGGTATTTGTCTTAGCAGTTTTTGCTTGATTTCATTCTTGTATATTTTATTTTGTTTTAAATATTATATTTAATAATTTTTGTAAGTTATTTTTTTTACTTCATAGGAATGTTTGCGACTTATTCCTTTCTTGGTACTTTTTGTTTAAATATTATCGTAAGTTTGTGGTTCTTACTTTTTTATAGGAATTTTTGTAACTTATTCCTTTTTTAATACTTTTTATATTATACTTCATATGTCAACCTTATTTTATTGTAAGTTGATCTTATTTTGTAGGAATTTTCGTAACTTATTCCTTCTTTTAATTTTTTATATTAGGCCTCATAAGTCATCGAAATATTGTTGTAAGTTGTGCTCACATAATTTTTGAATTTTGGCATTTTTATTTATTGATTGTAATTTATTTTTCTTCATAAAACTTTTTTATAGAAGCTTGATTGTAAACTCCTTTTATCTTTTTGGTGGTTATATTACTTATTTCATAAGTATTGTTTCCATTGTCTTTGGTGATGATATAAAGTTATACATAGGCCCTTGTTACTTATACATTTTTGTAAGGTGATCTTCTCCTTTTCTCCTTCATTATTATTGCCTTCTCTTGTCTATTACACTCTTTGTTGTTTTTCTTCTCTACTCCTTCAAATGTTAGATGTTTGAACATTTATTCTGGATAAGTTTTAAATTTATTTATTATGGTTTATTAGTTCTCATTTAATTCGTCTTAGTCATTTAGTCGTTTCTTGTCAATTCTTGTTTTGGTTATTCTTAATTGGTTTAATTTAATTTAATAATTCTTCCTTTCCCTTGGTTTGATTGGTCGGTAGTTCGAAGATCAGTCCCATTTCTCTGTGTTCTTCTTCACTTAGTTTACCCATGGTCCATCATTTCCTCTGCACTCGTGGTTCGGATAACTCTGGTATGTATAACTATTTCTGTCCGTGTGATTTCGGTTTCTTCTACCTTGTACCATAATTCCTCTACTATCATATGTTCATTTGTCTCCATGACTGCTTCATTCACTACATTTTGATTAATCAAAGAAGTTGTTAATTGTACCTCCTTCGTTAATGTTATCATTGATTTTTTTATTTTGCATTTGTATTTCTTGTGTATTCAAGTGTTCTAGAGACCTTTTTAATTTGTGACACACTATTTTGTTGTGAGTCTTTTCCAATTTGGGTAGTTTCCATTTTCTTATCGATCTGCTGAAGTTTTCATCCGCTGGTTTGTTGTGAATTCCCTCTATAATTGCTTTTAAGGTCCTCCTACAGTCTTTATATTTCATGAATTTGCTTTGGTCGGTAAGGGGCAAATTAAACACATCAATTAGTCCATGCTTCATCATCTCTAACTCTTCTCGCGTTTTGATTAGTTTCTTTTTATATATTTTTCCTATTTCTTTTGTTTCCTTAATTTTCTTAATTATTCGATTCTTCTTTACTCTTCTCCGGTTGGTTTTTATGTGCTTAATTTTCTCATTGTTGTTGTTATCTTTATTCTCAGAAAACAATATACTTTTGTCTTCTTTAATTTCTATCTCCTTACTACCTTCAGAAGTGGTGTCTGGTGTTTCATTTAATTTCTTGAAACGTTCTATCCACTGTCCAATTTGTTGTCGCTCCTTATCACTCATTTTCCTATCATATTCTTCGATTACGTTACCGAATTTTTTAAAAAACTTGTCCCTCCATTCCTCGAAGCTTTCCTCCTTCTTTTGTTCTGGTATTTTCTTCTGTTGCTTCACTTTGACATCCTTGACTATTTCTTTTTTTATCTGAGTTTTTGGTTGTTTAATTTTTTTATTATTTGTACCTTCCTCCAATTACGAATATCTTCTCTGGATAGTTCAAACATAACCCTTATCCATTCCCTTAATTCTGCGTTTTCTGTTTGTATTGGTTGTTCTGGTTGTCTTATTGATTGTCTCTATTGTTCATACTCCTCCTGTGAATATTCCTCAGTCACCTGTGCGTATACTCCCGTTCTTTCGTTTTTCATTTGCGCTTCATTTTTGTACCATTTTTGTGGGTTAGTTTGCTTTTTTATATTTAACTTTGTTTAATTGGGTTTCTCTCAATTGTCATTTACATTATTATCCCTTAATTGACAGTAGCATTTACTCTTTTCCATAGGTTAATTATTGGTTTTTTTCCAATATCACATTTGAGTGCATTATTTCTCCTGCTCATATTCTTTATTACTTGTTTATATCTTATCATTTCTTTTCATTTTTATTTATTTCCCTTTATCTTGGGTTTGCTTCTTTTTCATTTCCCTCCTTCTTCATTTTCATTGTATTTGGTCAATACCTTGGTTTTCCACCTTCTCCTTTGGGTTCATTTTAATATGTTGCATTGAGTCATTCAATTCCTTGACTTTGTTTCATTTTTGTTTGGTTTTGGTTTTTTCCCTTCTTCATTTGGTTTGGTTAATCACTTTCTTCTTTTCATTTGGTTTTATTCTCGTTTGTTTTTGGGTTCCCTTCTTCTTTTGTTTCCTTTTGTTGGGGCAATCACTTGGGTTAGGTCATGTCGTCGTTTGTCGTGTCATTGTCTTTTTATTTTCTTTATATTAAACATTTTATTTTATATGAAGTATTATTTTTATATTTAGTATCATCTTTTTCATCCCTGGTATTGGGTTGGCTTATTTGTGTTGTAACATTATATATATATAGATATAGCAGCCCATCAGTTTAACCAATACCCCATAGAAATTAGCTGTGATTGTAGAACATTTTTGATGCAGAATAATTCGCCATCAGATCGGTGTTCAACAATCGATGACGTTGAACTGATGCCCTAAATTGAAGAAAATATATACAAACGTTTATACAAGTAACAATTCACCCATCAATTCAAACTCGTTTTATACACTTTTACTCGTTATGTCTATGTATATATATAAACTTTGTATATATGAATCTACATAATTACACTCAGAATCTTGAGGGCTTATCTTAATATAAATAAAAGTCATTGTATGTTCCACATCTCCTCCTAAACCACTGGTCCGATTTCAATCAAACTTGGCACAAATATTTTACGCAACGAGAGAACCAACATAGGACAGGTGTTTTTATTCGATACGATCCTTTGGGGGGGGGTCCTTTAGGGTCTAAAAAACTATTAGATCTGGTTACCATGGCAACCCAATAGAATACATTCTGGTTGCCATAGCATCGGTGGAGGCATCCCGCGTAGACTAGCCCAGGAGTCGTCCGACGGGCCTTCCCCGGAGTCCGTCCACGGAACCCGGGGAATCTTATGTCGGATCTCGCGAAAAACGGCCGGGCCCGAGTTCCAGCGCCTCGCCCGGCATGTCGAAGGCTTTCCCGGCCTTCGGAGAAACTTCCATACCCCGGGGAGGTCTCTGACCAAGTCCTAGCGCGGGAGTTCAACCTGCCGGGATGCCGGAAAATGCAGGCGGTGTCCCGGCATAGTTAGAAGCCTCCTGCAAAGGGAATTGCGCGGGAGTCGTCCGACGGGCCTTCCCCGGAGTCCGTCCACGGAACCCGGGCAGTATTAGGTCGGATCTCGCAAAAAACGGCCGGGCCAGAGTTCCAGCACCTCGCCCGGTATGTCGACGGCTTTCCGGGCTTCAGAGATCCTTCAGTACCCCGGGGAGGTCTCAGACAATGTCCTAGCTCGGGAGTTCGACCGGCCTGGAGGCCGGAAAAAACAGGCAGTGTCCCGGCATAGGTAGAAGCCTCTTGCGTAGGGAATAGCGTGGGAGTCGTCCGACGGGCCTTCCCCGGAGTCCGTCCGCGGAACCCGGGAAGTCTTAAGTCGGGTCTCGCGAAAACCGGCCGGGCTAGAGTTCCAGCGCCTCGCCTGGCATGTCTACGGCTTTTCCGGGCTTCGGAGAACCATCCGTACCCCGAGGAGGTCTCTGACAAAGTCCTAGCGCGGGAGTTCGACCGGCCTGGATGCCGGAAAAATCAGGCGGTGTCCCGGCATAGGTAGAAGCCTCCCACGTAGGAAATAGCGCGGGAGTTGTCTGACGGGACTTCCCCGGAGTCCGTCCGCGGAACCCGGGAAGTCTTAAGTCGGATCTCGCGAAAACCGGCCGGGCTAGAGTTCCAGCGCCTCGCCTGGCATGTCTACGGCTTTTCCGGGCTTCGGAGAACCATCTGTACCCCGAGGAGGTCTCTGACAAAGTCCTAGCGCGGGAGTTCGACCGGCCTGGATGCCGGAAAAATCAGGCGTTGTCCCGGCATAGGTAGAAGCCTCCCGAGTAGGGAATAGTGCGGTAGTCGCCTTACGGGCCTTCCCCGGAGTCCGTCCACGGAACCCGGGGAGTCTTGGGTCGGACCTAAGTACGGCCGGGCCAGAGTCCACGGTTCTTATAAATAATGATATAGGTTATGATATCGAAGGTGGTGTATGCATCTTAAGAAACTTCTTAATAGTGCGTGAATTCAGAGTTGTTTCAGTTTGAATTTAAAAGTGGATATGTTAAGATAGAAGTAAGTTATAAGCGAGTATAAAAAACAATGTTTTGATAGCGAATGTATTCAGATCGTAGTGTTCAGACAATATAACTGCGCTTGCTTCAGTTTGAATTTAAAAATTGATAAGCTGAAATCTATAGAGGTATTGTATTGTTAGAATAAGTTTAGGAGACACTAATTTAACTAATACTTTATTTCACCATTAATACAATGAATTATAAAATGACAGTTAAGTACGCAGCGTATGCAAGTATTGTAGACATTTTATTGAAAACTAATTTAGCTGTTCGCCCTCTCCCAGAGTTAGAAATCGAGCAGGAGCATCACGCGCAACAGAATTCTTCTCCAGATATAAGAATAAAGTTTATGACATGTTCTTAAACAGGTGCGCTACAGAGTAGTCTATTCCTCCAGTGAGAATGTGAACGTAACAGTATAAGGAAGATTATACAATATAGAAGTAATATAACGTTAGAACAAGAATAGGTGCCTATGAGCCTATGAATATATTATGAACCCGAGCAACGCTGGGTAAATCGGCTAGTATCTAGTAAATGCCACGATTTTTGTTTGTTTTCGCGTTGTCTTTACGCTAATTTTTTTTTAACGTTCTATACATACTCTATCTAATATTGCATACATGTAAAATATATATAACATGTTACATGTTGTCAAAATTACTAAAATACGTTACTAAAAGTGATTACTGTAACACATACGAGAACAAGGGTCTTTTCAAGTATTTGTCTACAAACAACTCTCACAGCGTTCACGAACCCGCCAAGCTCCCCCACCAACGTTCCCGCCAGTCCCTTCTCTTACAGGAGCGGTGTGAAGGAGGAGTGATGGGCACACCACTACACACTAGGGATGAGCATCGCCAGAAAACCATCGATGTTAACATCGTGAAGAGTACATCGATGTTAAAAAAACATCGAGTTTTTAGCCAATGTTGCAATTCAAATTAAAATCTATGCTTTTTACTTGTTTGTAATAGTACAAATAATTGGGGATGAATAATAAATAAAAATAATTAAAGAGAAGAATAATATACCCCGATACTTTACTCATTTACCTTATCAGAAGATTCTGAAAAACCAAATGCTCTTGGGTGACCACCACATTTTGACAGGCGGAATGTGGAAACCTCAACACTGTACCCGAGAAAACAATTTAAATACATCTAACTTCCCCGTATCAGAATTTCCAGGGCCGTTGACAAACTCGTTGAGAATAGGTCAGGTAAAGGCGAGGTGACGTTAAAATAATTTAACTCACATTCATAATTAACTAAATCTGTTCATTATTATTTATTATTATAATGATTATAAAGTGTTTTGAACAAACATACATAAAACCACCCTTTAACAAAAACAGAAACCTCTTTACATCTATGTCAGGTTTGTTTACTCCTAGTGAAAGTTTAAATTAGTATTCCCAAAGACAGATAGGCCTATAAATTCTCTTATTTTCTTTTAAACAGTAAAAGCTTAATAAAAACACAGTGTAAAGTAACACTGTTAATACTTTTAGATTCAATTTATTTTTTATAACAAATTATACAGATACAGTAAAACCTCTCTAGTCCGACCCCCGGCTGGTCCGACCGCGGCTCAGGCACCTACTTGTTGATGACTCACCAGCTTGTTTACACACTTGTCAGTTGTTTTGCTGTCTCAGTGAGCCGGCATCTAGTGTCTAGTGCGCAGTGTTGCCAGGTCTTCCGCAATTTCGGAAGACCTTCCGATTTTTTTTAATGTTCCAGAAAATACGAAATTTGGTGTAAATATTCCGAAATTTTTCTAGTCTCGTTTCAGTGCTATGTCGCATTTCTAGAGTTTTGTTTTTGCGTACGATATGACGTCAAATCTGGTCTTTCATTGCAACCGCAATTATAATTGCTTTCAATAAAAGTTTATAAGAGGTCTTGTCAAAAATTTTAGTTCCTTCCTCCTGTCACAAACAATAATTATGACAACCCATACACAATGATGTAATAAGCATTTTGCAATATCCACATATTGTATCATACTGCTATTCAAATAAGAGTGACTAATCGTTATAGTTTAGTCTCAAGCTGACAGAATCGCACTACATGACTGCACCTGAATAAACAGATACTGTAAAGTCTAGCCTACACCAGGTCATAATAATAATAATACATTAATATTGTCTCTCCGGTTCTTTACGGATAGTTTACATCTGCTTGTTTTTTAACACACACACACACACACACACACACACACACACACACACACACACACACATTTCGCGTACTTGGCTGTTATTACTGTTACTTCTTGTGCTTATTAAGTGGTCCAGAAATATGAAATAAAGAAAGGTGAGTGTCATTGTTTGTTCTCAACTGGCCACATGTTATAGTACACTTCCACTATTATCTTACTAACTTTTGGTGTTATAATTCACCACACAGTACACTATTATTAAATGTTTTTCAAAAAATGTATCACTCAAACTTTACAGTTGTATTAATAATTTACAAGGCATGAACAACACCATCAGAACTAAACACATACAGTATGTCTTAAAATCACACTCGCACTTCTAATCACTACAACACTCGCTGTGAACTGATTATTACTAAAAGCCAGCTGCTGCTTACAAAAATCACTTCACCTTCAAAAGTAGGTTCATTGCACAATGGTAGACAAAATTTTCCAAAAATATATATCAACTATACCATAACGAAGCCGAAGGCCAGTACACTGTTGGTGAGACAAACGCAGAGGAAAATGAAAACACATTTTCAGTTTAGAACAACTTCGACAAAAATAAAACCTAATACATTACATGTAGAAAGAATAATGGATTTTTACTTCCATATTCCTTAAGGAATGAATGGAAGTATGGTGATGGCAAAAAAAATCGTGTTCGAGATTATTGCAGATTCTGATTCTACTACGCTCAAAACATGAAAAAAAGTCGTTTTCCGAAAAGTGTCTGTGTGTGTGTCTGTAGATTTTTTTTTCTATGGCAAACGATAACTGCCGCAAATTCAAACAGAATCAAATAATTTTTTGCATACATCCCTGATTTGTAGAGTACTCACGACCTATTGTTTTTGGTAAAGATCGGTTGAGGGAAAGGGGTAGTTTACCTGCAACGGTTTTTTTATCAATGAAAATTTTTTTTTTTTTGGCAAACGATAACAGCCGCAAATTCAAACAGAATCAAATAATATTTCGCATACAGCCCTGAATTGTAGAGTTCTCAAGATCTATTGTTTTTGGTGAAGATCGGTTAAGGGAAAGGGGTAGTTTACCTGTAACGTTTTATGTTTTAACAAGGGTATTTCCTATGGCAAACGATAACAGCCGCAAATTCAATCAGAATCAAAAGATTATTTGCATACAGCCCTAAATTGTAGAGTTCTCAAGACCTATTGTTTTTTGTGAAGATCGGTTGAGGGAAAGGGTAGTTTACCTGCAACGTTTTTTTAACAAGGGTATTTCCTATGGCAAACGATAACAGCCGCAAATTCAAACAGAATCAAATAATGTTCAGCATACAGCCCTGATTTATAGAGTACTCAAGACCTATTGTTTTTGGTGAAGATCGGTTAAGGGAAAGGGGTAGTTTACCTGCAACGTTTTTTATCAAGCGTATTTTCTATGGCAAACGATAACAGCCGCAAATTCAAACAAAATCAAATAATTTTTTGCATGCGTCCCTGAATTGTAGAGGAATCAAGGACTTTCGATTTTGGTGAAGATCGGTTAAGGGGAAGAGGTAGTTTACCTGCAACCTTTTACGTTTTAACAAGAGTAAAGTACTTGAAAATTTATTTAAACTTTTTGAAACAATGGTAATTGTTAAAAATAAAATAATTTTGTTGCCAGGCAATAAAATTATAATTTTTTCATTTTAATGTAAATCATGTATAAGAGAAAATATATCGCGCTTGGCAGGCAAGCGTATCTCAGTTATGTACTGTTTACGTTTCCATTTTATTATTATGACTACCGCAATGAAAAGGCAGGGAAGACACACACACACACACACACACAGTTGGCGTTATTTTTGGCCTCATTCATGTTTATTTTCTTACATTTGCACGGTTTTTAAATGGAAAGTGCCGAACCCATACCAACATAACGCATGCAAGCCGAAAAAGTGTCCAGCGTGGATAGCGATTTCCTTCCTGTGGATCGCTGGGCAGTGTAACTGCACGTGTTTACAGAGGAACGATTCATAGACAGACTTTTCGTCTTTAGGGAATATTTAGGTAATATTTCATTTCGAAAATGATTTTAAATATAAATCTTAGAATATGGAAGTCATGTATGGTTCTCCATACCGATTTTTCAAATAGATTTTACTCACTTAACAGTTTATATTAGGAACTAGATCCTGTCTGTATTTTTTCTGTAAGAAACTGATGGCTTGTTTCACTATAACTGTTTTCCATATTTTTTTTAATGTTTTGTAGCTCAGTGGTTTTCTGTATAAGCTACGGGAAAATTCATAGCAGATGGTAGGATGTATCACATGTAATAAAATATAAAGATGATATTTCAGCTTTAAAAAAAACAGTCATGTGATGTTATTATGTAATGTGATGTTTGACCTATACAACCAAGACAAATAAGTTAAAATCCATAGAGAACTAAGAATATTGATTTTCATATAATTTAATGCTATCTTGTGTTTTGCATATGGTTTTACTGTGGTTTAACTGTCAAGACCTGTAGAGATTTTTTTTAAGAAAATGTACACAGTAAAACCCCTATAGAGCTCCTTAACAGACCATAAAAAAGAGCTTTATATGGTGGTCAAATTTCTACGGATGGGGGGGGGACACACATTCTTAACAAGGATTGACACCAAGCATCTTTCTTGACAGTGTCAAGTGGAAAGGGGCTTTCAGCTCCTTTGACATTAAGTGATCAGAATATTTTAGGAATGTGACAACAATAAGCCAATGTGACCTAGATCCACTTCTGTTGCTGAAGGTCAGAGTGGCACTGGTTCACAGCAGAAAGAATACCCTATATGACAAATTATTTTCTACGGCTACGTGCTATAGGAACCCTTTAAATTAAACATGAAAACTACTTTCAAATGAGCATGATACTTTAACCCAAACAAATTAGGTAACGGTATCTGTTGTTTTAACCAATTTGTAATTAACATTTTTTGACAGTCTAAAATAATCCAGACTGCAAGAACATAGGCCTACAGTATATGTTATTAAATTATTCTTTAAATTTATTGGGTTTCTAGAACTGTTATTTTCCCATATGCATTGGTTTGATTTTCAATCCCTGTCGTTGAGGTTTTACTGTATTTTCTAAAACCTTTCAGAAAACCGCTGTATTCTCATTCTCAGAACAGTAACGTATGTGTTGTTAGTAAAAATCATTAGTAAAAGCTGTGGTTAATTATGCATTTATTATGTATTAAATACTAGTCTACCGACTAATTAATACAGTACCATTTTTGTATACAGAATCAGGCAAATTAAATTAACCTGTTTGAATCTGAGAGCCTGATGAAATCAAACAAAGCAAATTTTATACAACAGGTATGTGTAAGACAAAATTTCAAAGACAACCAGATCAACTAATAGTGTGTGTGTGCGCGTGTCTGCCCGTACGGGGGGGGGTGAGACAGTCTGTTTTACATCAGCAAAATAATTACATTTCTTACATACAGTTTTACTTAAAAAGATAAGCATAATTATAATATTCTGAAAACCTAATTAATACAATATTACAATTTTAATTATTGATTGTATAATAATCCCTTAATTATGTTTATAAATAATTGTAGGAGTATTCATCAGATGTATACTGGAATTGGTACAGGTAGGCAGCACCTCCCACCCCAATTGAAAAGTGCCCGCCGGTCTACAAGCTTAGCACACGCACACATTTTTACATTCACGATTTATTATTCACGTACCCTCTGACTCATTGACAGGATGTTGCTGCAGGCTGCCAGGGTCAGTTTTCCAAATTCCAAAACAAAATTTACTACTAGTTGTACTGGTAGAGACATTTATGCCGCCAGTTCGTTAAAACAATCATAAAGATATGCAATTGCTTTAGTTTTTTACTAATAGCTTAGTTTGTTGCACAAAAATGGTAAAAAGTTCCATCAATGTTGGATTTAAAATGTTATTCTTGAAAAATCCCCCCCCCAAAAATTCTGAAAGTTATTATTACTGTATTGGAACTGAACACATTTGTCCATAAATTAGAGAATTATAACATAATTACAAATACAGTATTAAAAACCCAAAATTGTGTTAAATCAATCAGTCATGTAACAGTGGTTATTTATATTGTTGTAAAATAATATTTAATGACTATATGGTCTATAGAGAATAGTATTTTGTATTGTAAAATTATTTAGACGTCGACATTTACACTCTTCCCCCTCTCACTCGCATGCTCTCTCACTCGCTGTCTCACGCAGTCTAAAACACATACATAAATCTCTCTCTCTCTCTCTCACTCTCTCTCTCTCTCTCTCTCTCTCTCTCTCTCTCTCTCTCTCTCTCTCTCTCTCTCTCACACACACACACACACACACACACACAGCAAGATACACAGGCTCGCGCGCACACACAGAGACAGATGCACAAATACATATACGAGTACACTTACACACACCCGCACAGATTTCGTAATCTCCACAACACGCTCTCTCACACTCCCCCAGTCTCATTCTCTCTCTCTTTCTCTAAATTAAGGATTTTATTATTATTTGTATTTAGTATTTTTAATATTATTTAACAATTATACATCACACTTAACTACAGAAATCACAGTTTCATTCACAAATTACAAGTGTGTGTGTGTGTGTGTGTGTGAGGGAGAGAGAGAGAGAGAGAGAGAGAGAGAGAGAGAGAGCGTGCACCTGTCAATGAGAAATAAAATAACTTATTTCCAAGAAGTCTTAAAAGTAATTAAGTATTTCAGGTCAACTGCTGTTTTTTAAAGGGACCTGATGAATATGGTCTTATACATTTTTCAGAAGCCTGCAACTTTCACTTTGAAATTTTTTATTATGCATGTAATAGTCACTTTGCACGTGCATCTTTAGCGAATAATCGTCTTTATTAAATCATGATTGCTCATTCGGTTGGGACGAACAAAGTTGATTAAATACAGCTGTAATTAAGAAAATGAAAATACGATTGTGAGACAGAAAGCTGAGCTGTAATGTTTATTTGGGGGTAAAGTAGGTAGATATTTTAGCGAAAATACAAAATCTGTATCCATATCCTCTGAATTTTGTATGTGTAGTAATTTGACAGAATTAATATGTCTCAACATTCATTTCAAATTTTGAAGCGCTTTCAAGAAGTTTGTAAACTATGTTAACAAAAACTATATTTTGTTATCAGTTATATATTATATTTATGAATATGGTTAAATACAGAGATCTATGGAAATATACACACAATGAAAAGCTACGACTAAACTATTTGTCATTTAGGTATTATGGTTACAAATTTAACTAAAATACTAACTAGTAGCTCAGAACTTTTAATATTTATTTTATGATTGTCTGATCTACGGTTATGTTACTAATAACGTGTTAGTAAAATAGCAGAGTAGTTAGGTTTTTTAAATTTTTATGGTAATATAAGAATTGTCTCATATTGGAATTTAACTAACTTAATAATAAATCTAATATCTCCAAATACACAGCAAGTTTATTTTCACCTGACGCAAGTTTCACAGAAATTATTCTGTTTCTTCAGAGGTTTGTTTGAATTGTAATTGAATGTTCAATTGTAAGCGAAACATTCAATTGCAATTCAAACAAACCTCTGATGATACAGAATAATTTCTGTTAAACGTGCGTCAGGTAAAAGTAAACCTACTTGTAGTGTATTTATTTAAAGATATTATATAGAAGACCTGCAGGAAACTCACCGAGTTACTTACAAAGTATTATTAATAAATGTATTCCGTTCTGGTAGTTCTGGTCGCTTACAAGTGCTATGATAATGTCTTAGTGGTATGACTTGTACAAATGTTTATAGGACGGCTAGCGAATTATATTACTACTACAGAGTTAGCAAACAGCGGATAGTCAGATATGCAGCCAAGTGTCCAATGAAGCATAGATAAGATCGGCGCTTAGAGCAGCCTACCCATGAAATACGTGGTTTGATTTTTTGTATTGCTAACTGTAAGAAATTCCTAATACAGTCAACATAAAGCAGAGTACAAGTAGTGATGCTTACGAGTGATTTTACGTACTGTGAATTACGACAGATAATATTTGCTTTGATGCCTGTCATTCTTTTAACGGGAGAGTAATGAGTGGTACTGATCCCCTTTTACTATTTATCTCTGTAGGGCCTACTATCACTGAGAGCCGTCGCTCTTATTTATGCGAACTGGCAACTCGAAATCAAAGTGCCGGCCGCATTTGATTAAAGAAGTGGCGGCTCGTTGAATAAAGACGCCAAGTTTATATCAGCAGACACTGTAAAATTACATTAATGTTTATTGAATTGGTATGTGCATTTGTTTGTTAGCATTGACACACCATAATCAACGCTTAGCACCGTCTCCGTTTCAACATCAGTCTTTTTTCGATTTCCCAAGAAAATGTATAGATATTGTTGAGCTAAATTTATCTCTATGCTGCGTTGTATCTGTGGTCTCTTCATACTTTAAACCTGCCCGATAAGAAATTTTTATTCCTCGTTTGTTTTGGCAAACAAGAACTATAATAAGCTTGTGTTGAAAAAAAAACATGAAAGTGGTCTCGTCACGTTCCAGTGTTCAGAGTATTGTATTGTTGAGTGTCATAAGATTCAAGGTCAGTAGCCCCTGCTGTGTATCGCCTTCCACGTCACTCACGCGCATTACACTAAGAACACAAACAAAACGTCAGCACATTCTCGTACGATAGCCATACGCGCGCACACACACACACCATGCCAAAACTCACTCATAGCAAAAGGACACTTGCACCTTGTTTACTGCTGACAGTCTACATGAATTTTTTCTCATTGTCGTGCGGGTCTTTGCTTAGTTTGCGTGGTATAACCATTACGCTTAATTTTCTTAAATTTTTTCCAACTAATAAGAGCAAATATTTTAAAATATTCTGAACATTACTGATTAATAAGCGCATTGTGTTTTGCATATTTTTATTTACTATTTAATCTTGCATTAAATATAACAAAAGCTTATATTGTAAAGTACAAACGAAGAACATATTTTAGTGGAAGGGTGCAATTATTTAAAATTATTATTTAGTTAGAGTGTCAATGACAACTATATTTTTTAGATAGTTTTGTGTATAATGAAGTCTGTACAGTTTTTGAATAATATAATAACAATTGTGTTTTTGTCCCCGTTGTTTAATTATTACAACGCTAATACAGAAAAATATTCTCATGATTGAAAACTCAGTGGTACAACGACAGTAGCTTGCCGGAAATGTACACTTTAGTTTATATTCTTTAAGTTATATGCGATTTTCAGATGAAGAGCGTAAAATTTTGTAACTAACTGGTGGTTTGGTGGAGCAATAACGACAATTTATTGAGAATGTTTAAAGTTATTTCAATGAAATGAGACACAAATTTATTAAGAATTCCTTTTATTTAATATTTCAATAAACTCAGAAACGAACTTTATTCCCACCAGTTTTGCGCTGTTAGTCGTCGGTGATAAAAGTAGCCTAGGTGGTTGCGTCGTTCTTTAAAACTATTTCTGTGTATACGACGTTCTTTGTATATGCCGTAACACCATCTTGGCATAGATCGAGTCTACTCTGTCAAAATCCCCTGAAAGTAAACACAGCACAGCTCTCTAGTTGATCAGGTTGCAGTTGTCGTTTAACGGACACTCAATAAATCGGGTTTGAGTTTCTAAAAATACTATTTTATTTTATTTATAAACTTATTATTTGAAATTATTTGCATTATTTCCATCCAATTAATTTTGCCAAATATATGGTTAGCAACTAAATACTTCTTACATATAAATTTGCTGGGAATATTAAAAATATTTCCATCATGCTGTGTTTCCATCACAGGAAAATTTCTGTTCCCCAATCGAAGTTTCCACTCCACAAATTGTTGTTCATTAGCACTGGCACACATATTTTAGGTCAAATACAGTATGGTTATAAAGGTCAAAGTTTTGTTTGTTTGTCCCGCCTTTTGGACTAACCTTAAGACCTGTCTGAAATCTCCATTAAAAGTATCACTTTCCCATCCGCCTGAACTTTACTTTATAATGGATGTCTCGAAGTATACACCGAACTATACACTTCATTATGTTTCGAAGTAAATGATCCATACTGCTACTGCAGAGATCGTTGACATCTCATCAATTAGAATAACTGACTCTTCGTGTGGAAATGTAGCTTTTCCTGACATAGCCTTAATGGAGGAAACTGAAGAAGGCAACACTGGAACAAGAAGACCAAATAACTAATGGAGTATAACTCCTGCATGCAGCCAAGAATTGCGCAGATTTGCATGTCCATTTTGTTGCTAGTGCTAAATGAGCCTGTTCCCTAACAATATTCAGAATATTTGCGAATACGTAGGACATGCTACATTCTGCTGCGGTTTCTAAGAAGAACAGCTTCTCAATTTTCTCGCCTGCTATGGCCCACATAATTTTATTTACAACTAATTTCTGTTTTTCATTTAATTTGCTATGTATATTAGCACCATGACTGGCCTCTTCATTCACATTGCATACAGGGTTAATAAGCATTGGATTATTTGGTATTGGCAGGCCGATGCTCCTGCACTCCAAACCATTAATTCTTAAAACGTAATCTATATCCTGCAATGCTGCATTTCCTTCAAGGGCCTGCGTATCGTCTACATTAGTGTTTTGATAATCGTTTACACTTGAAACAGTGATGTTGGTTTGTAGAAGTAGCACATTAATGAGAACAACTCTCGAAGTTGACACGACATGTACAGTATGTGCTCTGCATTTCCTCCCAACATTTGTGCCAATCTGTGTCAATTTCAAGTAACCCACATGCAAGAGCCGCTCCTTTGTATGGCTATAAGTTGCGTATGTACTGCTGTAGATGCATGGACATCCGAATGATGTTCCTTCTTTAATATGAAGTAGTAACATACGTATATAAAATCTGTTATGATCATTTGGTGCGACGGCGTACATTCTCCCTATCATTTTGCAACCATCTCTATTTCCTGGAATCCACTTATTGTCAGTGAATCTGTAAAGTCCTGAAATGCCACTATACAGGAATTGACAAGCACAGGGATCGCATTGATTAAAATCAAACCATGATTGCATCAGTGTTGTGCGTTTTACTGCAGGTCCATGGATTGCATTCTCATCCCCTGCCGTAATACACATTATAATATCCATCTTCAAGCACAGCTAAGCGAACAATTGTATGTGACTGATCATGCATTTATTTTGAATGAAGGCACAGAATATCTGATGAGAGCTAAAGTATGGCACATTCGCGTATGTTATAGTTACAACATATCCAGTTAATGATCGTCACTGACGCATCTTACGAATTGCATACATGTTGAGTCACATTATTTATACTATAGGCTTACCATAATTTTTTCTTCTCAAACCGGGACACTTGTAAAATAATTTGTCATGCAATTTTGAAAATATCAAGTCTTAATTATTACGTAACTTTAAGCTTTCTACGCCTTAATTACACAATTAGGCCAACTTGGGTACATATTACAGAATACTAAAAGTGCGTTCACGCGTTCACAATCACAGAGAATTACAATTACAAAATAGATACATATTTTATTATATGAGGAACAAAACTACCTTACGTTCTTACTGCAAAAACCTAGTTATCAGCTGGTTGAAACCATTCATATTTGTTGTTACTGGTGTGGACCTTTTTTAGAAACGGTTTGTCATTCTTAATTTTGTCATAAAATTCACCACAGCTGAGTTCAATGTTTAATTTACAAATCATTAGACCTTTCACTGTGGATTCCGCCATTTTACCTCTTTCTTCAGACCATATATTATTCATAATTGAAAATGCCCTTTCAACAGGAGCAGAAGAGCCTGGCAGGCAGAAAATGTACTCGACAACGCGGCTGAGATTTTCCACAGAAATATTTCGATTCTTGAAATGCCGGAACAGTTGAACCCATTTATCTTGACAGTTCAAGTTATTGGTTTTCCAGTTGTCACAGTTTGAAGACCAAAATGCTTTGGCAACCACCACTTCATCAAACAGTTCATCCATTATTATGGCTGGTTTTCCAAGTGTTTCGTTGATTTTTTCACCAGCTATCTCAATTTCGGGCCATGTAATGGCATTGTTGTTTATCCACGTAAATGATTCTCCTCCACCAAAACTATTTTCCCACAGCTCAATATAGGAGAAACATCGGTCATAAAAATCTGTAAACTCTCTTATTATATTAATAGAATTGATACCACAATCCTCATCCTCAAGTTTCTTCAATAGTTTCTTAGCTTCTTGTTGTACAAATTTATTGTCGCACTTTTCTTGAAGATTGTGTTTCAGATTTTCCAGTTCAATCACAATATCGGTTGCACTAGCTGCAGTTTTCTCCATAGCCAAGATTGTTTTATTAAAGCTGTCCACGAACAAACCACAAATACATTTCTCCACTATCACTCTCAAAGAACTCTTTTATCATTTTCGGGCACTGTTCTTGGGATAAAAAGTAAGACTTAAGTCCTTCATACATGAGAAGTATCTCTCAATAGCTGGAAGCAGGGAAAGGAACCGGATGGTACCATGTTGTAGGACGTTTTTGTACTCAATGTGTACAAAGTCGCAGAACTCTTTTAATTCAGTCACTCGCACAGTATAAATGTAGAAATATTTGTATATTTTTACTACAAGAGCTTCTACTTCAATAGGTAGCACATCTACTGCAGTTTGCATGCAGTTGTGGACTATATGAGCACCACAACCAATACCCACAATATTTCTTGCCAATTCTTTCTTCAGTCGAACATAAACATTATTAACTTCTTTGCGTTTTACGCCTCCAAAATTTGTGTTGCAATTATCACCACAAAATCCAACGACTTTCTGTACTAAGTCATTTTTCTTTATAACTGACACTAAATAGTTTGCCAATATCTCGGAAGTTTCACCAAGAACTGACTGAAATTCTAGAAGCTTAACTTTCACTCCTTGTTCTGGCACAAAGTACTGCACAATACAGGGGACAATCTTAATTGCTTTTCTGTTAGAAACATCGATTGTTAGTGTCACAAAATTTGATATACTCAAATCGTCGTTGAGTTCTTTAACTGCCATTGGTGCAATCATGTTTATAATGATAGCCTCAAATTTCGTTCGGGCGAGACCAAACTTAGGTTCAAAGAACTTAGATATTAATTTTGAAGAACAATCTGCAGTTTTGAAACTTAAATCGTGAGCAGTAGTGTGGAAAGCAAAGGTAGCTTCCTTAGCAGCAATTAAAAGATCTTTGTCGACGGGATCGGCACTTTTAAAAAATGACGAAATTGTTGAGGAACCAGCAATTGCAGTTAAACTAGCTTTATCCTTTGTACTTTTCAAATGTTCTTTTATGTCTGAACGCCCGCCGTGAGAAACTGAAAATTCAGACAAACAATGTTCACACTTTACTCTGTCCTCATAACCACGCACTTTTTTCAAAATGGATAATCTTGCTTTAAAGCATCAGTAAATGTGCTGTTCCTTTTCAGCATCTTGATGTTCTTGAAATGACACACTCTTGGAACTATTTATATCAGACTTTAGACACAATCTAGCAGTGAGCGCTATCACGTTATGGTAATCATGGCATCAAGCTAACACTAAATACAACCAACAAAATGTTCGTTAGAATTCAAACGATGCCAGTCATGGTTGCCAACCGAATTTGTGGAAGTCTTTAACTGTTAAGTTACGGCCATGATGATGACAAATTATTAAGCTCCATCTACATGTTGCCACAAAAAAGTCAAATTGGCAACACTGAGCCCAGCGGACCGTTCCATTTATTATGCGGTAATTCAATATTTTTTATATGGAATAACTTTTCAAACCGGGACAATTGACAAACTGGCCGGGACCCCGGGATCAGGTCGTCAAACCGGGACAATCCCGGTCAAACCGGTACGTATGGTAAGCCTATTTATACATGTATTTATCGGTTTTCAATATTGATGTGAGCATTGTACTGTAGAATTAGGAAGCGATTGTAGAGAACGAATCACGATTATCAAATGATATATTCCTTTTAGTTCAACAATTCCGTCATCTCGTCTCCGGTACTTTGGAAAACAATTGTTATTTTCAATAGTTTAACGTAAAAAGTTGCTCGGTTATTATGTGTACATATTCCATCAATCATGCAAGGAACATTAGGATTACGAGCTCTACAAGATCCATGTATCATTCGAGATAACAATTTTATGAATCCTTGGAAAACTGACTAGGTCAGGTATTTCTCCGCACAAAATTTAGGATAAGCATGAGGTAAGCCTAGTGTATTAATCACGTTTCAGGGATTCAATAATAAATATGTGTAGGATAACAACTGCTCACAATGAGTGATTTTTTAGTAAAACATTTTTATCACTAGTTGAGTTTACAACAAACACTCCAGAAACCTATCACGACGATCGGCAGATTTTTCATTTTCACCAATTTAAGAAGTTATACCTGTCCATTTCGGATTGCAGGTCATGGTTAAAAACCTGTCCAGTTTTCCAGATTTGCGTACTGTACGATCGCCATCAGATCCTGGTACCCAAGAGTCATTTTACGTAGTCTGCTCCTTCATGTTCGATAATCTCGGCCGTGTAGTGTGTAAGGATTATTAGCCAGAAAGCTGCCAGGATTGTGAGTAACGAAGTTGAAACTCTTCGTTTTCATTACGAACCAATATGTATGTCATATTCTGTAATAAGTTAAGTGTCATGTTAAGTAAGAAGGTTTGTAATCTATAATATGCTGATGACATAGTACTTCCAGATGCAAGCGAAGAAGAATTTCATTTATCCGCAGAATGAAAAGGCGAACAACGATGTAGTGTTAGATAATAAAGAAATATAAGACAAAGTAACGACTGTAGACAGATCAGATAATAAACTGCTAACCTACTCCGGACATGTAACTTTACAACAAATGAGCAGACATTCCAAAAACACATGTTAGAGTAGAAACACAAGGAAGGAAGAATACCAGGCAGTCGAAGAAGTAGCAGCAGAGAGTATAGACTCGGAACTGAAAGGGGCCTTGAGACCACTGCGATAGGTGATTGGACATTGGACATCAGACAATAATGTCGTCTAATACATATTTTATTTGTGTGTGTGTGTGTGTGTGTGTGTGTGTGTGAGAGAGAGAGAGAGAGAGAGTGAGAGAGAGAGAGAGAGAGTGTCTTAGGAGGAGGGGGAGAAAGGAACGTTGAAAAACTCTTTTACGTTATGAATGCTTAAGCTTACAAATTGTTATTATTATTATTTTTATTTTTATTATGTTTTTACTATAAAATATTCATATTATTTTAATACGATTTTCTGGAACACGTTTGGAGGAAACGTAAAAACAGACAGCTGATAAATAAGAGGTTGCGAGTTCAGACGTAGATGTGTATATATGTGTCAGCCAAAACAGTATGTTTTGTAAACGTACACTTCTGTGTCATTAAAACATTAAGAATGTTATCTGACCTTGAGTAGGTACTCGTGTTGACGGGAATGAGAAATCTTGTCTCTGTGCTGGAGACCTGTGGTGTTAATGCTGAATAGACACAACACATATCACTGTACATAGCAGTGGCTGACGTATATTAACCATTTCTGAGTTCGCGATACCACAACTCAGATTAAACTGTGCACAATGTTTGTAGAAAAGACGGACGTGTGTGACGTAACGCCAGTTTGAAAAATGCATTATCCATTCCCGCCTCAGTCCGTAGGAAAGATTCATTCCCGCCAGAAATGTAATCACGTTTAGCGTTTATCTTGTCTCAGCCAAATAAACATTACTATGCGTTTACCGTGTTCCAGTGTCCTTCATGTTTCATAAACACTTGAGAAATTTTATTGTTTCTTACAGAGGCAACCTTTAGAGGTGTCCGGCAGGTGTAAATGTACATAACCTCCTTGGCTCATTCTTTAATAAAAATAAGGGAAAGAAATAGAACAAATAAGGAGAGAGAGAGAGAGAGAGAGAGAGATGAGAGAGAGAGAGAGAAGAGAGAGAGAGAGAGAGAGAGAGAGAGAGAGAGAGAGAGAGAGAGAGAGAGAGAGAGAGAGAGCAAGAAAGTGAGACAGAGGTACACAGACAGAGAGGAGCTGTATACATTTTTACCATACTTCATTTAGTTTAGAAGTCACACGACATAATTTGTACAGAACATCAATTAAACGCGCGTCCAGAACATCGCAACCTATATATAATGCGACACAATATGTAACGTTTGTACAGTTCACATAAGTTTCTTTTTGTTTACTACATTATATTACTTTTTTATAATATTTACTTGAGTACTTTATAATTTATAACAAATGTGTTCGATCGCGTTATAATAGTCTATTTAAGTACTAAGTAGGCCTGTAATGTGAGCGCCGATGTTGCTTGGTATAAGTCTATGTAGGTCGCATTAATTATGGCTACATGTAATTGTAATTTATTAAGTTTATTATTTTTAGTGTAGTTTTTTGTTTAACTTTATGTTGCTTTGGGATATTGTTTTGACGATGCGCTTTAGACCTACAATGAATTTGCATGTTTATTAGAACATTTTTATGTTAAACATTTTTTATTTTACTAAATTTTATAATGTACATTTGTTACTAATAAATGTATACAAACTATCTACCAGTAATATTATAATACGTAATTTCTTAATTTTGACTTAACAAATTTTCTTAAGACGTTTGCTGGACGTGTTTTCTTACAAAAATCTACACATTTGTATTTATTTATTAAGTACTGTACTTTGTTCACTGGATTGGCGGTCATTTTTGCTCTTTTGTCCCCTTTCAATTGTAAAGGAGAGGCGGCCGACGATCTCCTTGCCCCAGGCGCCATAAAGCCTAGCTACGCCACTGATGATACATACAGGTATTTTAAAATTCATTTTTGAGTGTATCTTTTTTTGTGATGTATGCAAATAATGTACAGCATAGTGCTTTCTCATTTATTTGGGCCTTCCCTATTTTTGTAATTCTCATATCAGTATTTTATATCATCCACATTGGCCCCAATTGACCCGGATAAGGGAGTTCTTGCAACGTATTTTAAGTGAGTTAGCTTCAGTTCAATTAACATCTGTAGATTATACACAGAACAAAATTAGTATGTATAAAGCTAACCATTTAAACTAAAACCTAACACTCTTTTAATACACATTTAATAACTATTTAGGCGGTTAGCATGCACGACTCTGTCCACATTTTTTGGAAAATAAATAATTATTATCTTTGTAGCGATATCTCTATATGTTATATAAAAGAGGTATGAATAAAGCTGAGTTTGGTTAGTTTTCCGCATTCACGCCTGTTGCGACGTTTAACGGCGGTCCATAATGACTTGATCGATTGCGTATGTACCCCACACAGGATCTAAAAAATCCGGACCGCGACTGACCGTTCCGTACTACTACGGGATTATGGAGCACAGATTTAACGCGTAATAACGCTTTCAGTTTTGTAGCAGTACGGGGAGACAACGACCTTGTCAGCGCAAAACTTTGTGGTTGTATACTCACCACACAAGCAGACCCCGGGCTTTAAATGGGCTGACTGGGCAAATGCCCAGGGCGCCTGTTCCAAGGGGGCGCCAATGAACGAAAAACAATACGCGTTAAGACTAACACAGTAGACAGTTGAGTGTTATTGTTAAAATTCTAGGAATGAAGGGAAAAACGTTGGAATGCACGCCGGCACGCGCCAAGGAATATGTAATGAATAATATATTACGCATAGTTTCCTCTGTGTGTGTGTGTGTGTGTGTGTGTGTGTGTGTGTGTGTGTGTGTGTGTGTGTGTGTGTGTGTGTGAGTGTGTGTGTGTGTGTGTGTGTGTGTTTGCATTATAGCCTTTTGCTTATATGTTTGACGTATAGCCTTTTGATAAAGGATCAGCGGCGGATGTCGCCTCATATCGTTACTCAATATCAGTAAATTGCAACTCTTACTGACAACAAACTTGTTTACACTACGATAAAAAAAAACAATTAATATAGTCGTTTCCTCTTTCATGTTTCCTGTCAGTATACGCTTTCAATGTTATCGCGTTCACTTCGTTGTGCAAAAAAATGTGTTCTCTTGGTAGTGAAAGTTACTAAGAGTAGTTATAATTATAGTTATAGTTATAATTATATAACTATAATTTCAGTTATTTCATCACAGATAAAAACTGGCAAACGTTTATCTTCATTATAGTTTGTTGTTTCCCTAGTGTAATCTTTATAAATCACACCGACGAATTTATCTTTTCGTCTAGGCTGATACGTCTGGCGTTGGAGACAAAGAAAATCACCTTCCATTTCAGATAAAGCTATATAGCCGCATGCTTTCGCCGCTTCCGCAAATGCGGAAAAGTTCTAGTTATTTGATAAACACAACAATGCAAACATTCCTAGTCGTCATTTGAAGGTAATATCCGTATCTTTAGAGTAGGTCTAGTGTGCGTGAATGTGTTCAGAATTAAAATAGGGAGGGGACGGCACTCATAAATACTGCACAGGGCGGCAGAAGCGTTGGGGCCGGCCCTGATGCCAACCGATGTGATCGTGTTCGATGAACTGGATTGTACTTAGTATTTGTGTATGTTTTTGTTTACGTACCGTATAGTCGTATTTTTTTATTTGCCAGTAAAAATTAAAATCCGTTCATACACGACACACTATATTGCTATTAGCAGATTTGACAGTTTTCTTTGTTAATGACTTGTGTTATTAACTCCAGTACTACAGTGTAAACTCGACCAAACTTCGTTTGTGTTGTGTTTTTTGTTTGTATTTTAGTGTTTAATAGTTGGTGCTGAGATATTTTGGTCTCGATAAAACACGAAATGAATAAAAAACTAAGTGGTGCTGAGAACAGGAAACGTGTTTTCAAAAGACAAAACGAGGAGGCACATTTTTTAAAAAAGGTTCCCAAAATTGGGTAATTTTTCACCCCTACAACTCAGCCGAGTACAAGTACAGCCACAGACACTGACTTTTTAGATGAAGACGAACCATCCATATCCACCAATAAAAAACAAGTAGACCTAACCGATCATTCAAGTTACGACGAGGAAGACCTAAGCGACCATGATGCTGTAGGCTCAAATAAATCAATTACACCTTTGTTGAATAATACCGCAGATGCAGATGTTAATATCGAGCCTATTAGACCAGTAACTGATATCTTGAATGAACAACAGCCAGATTTATCTAAAAGCAGCTCCCAAACGCTAGGCCAACTACCTAAAACATTTATTCTACAAGATCCTGCTACTTGGAAAGTGGATTTATCTGCTGTTGTTGAGCATATTTTAGAAAATACTCCCGAACAAGACTTAAATACGGATTTTTGAGGGTCTGAGCGCATTTACAAAAATGAAGTAAAGCGCACTTTATCAACTAATTTGTTTAAAGGCACGCTCCTAAACGGGGAAACCTTCGTAAGAAAGTGGCTGCTGTACTCACAGTCTACAGGAAAGCTATTTTGTGTTCCTTGTTGCTTATTTCAACAAAATATTAACAAAACACAATTTTCTTCTGGGTTTAACGATTGAAAACATGGCAGCGAGTTGATCAAACAACACGAGCAGTCGCCTAATCACAGATATAATATTCTTACTTACATAACAAGGCGAAAAAATCCATCAAAATAAAAACTTTTCTATCAAATCAGTATGTAGAAGAAGTAACATACTGGCAAAATGTGTTATCAAGAATAGTTTCTGTTGTAAGATTTCTTTCATCACGAGGCTTGCCTTTTCAGGGAGACAATAAACGTATTGAGTCTACCTCAAATGGCCTTTATCTGGGATGTTTGGAATTGATTAGTGAATATGATCCTTTCCTTTCACAGCATCTTTCAAAATATGCTAATAAAGGTTCAGGTCATGTGTCTTACTTATCAGCCCATTCCCGTGACGAATTTATTCACATTATGGCAAGTTGTGTTCTAGAAACAATTTCACAAGAAGTAAAGGATGCCAAGTACTACTCTCTCATTGTCGATTCGTCTCCAGACTGCTCTCACACGGATCAATTAGCAGTAGTGCTTCGATACGTATCTTTGATGGAAGCAGAACCTAAAGAACGTTTATTTAAGCTCCTACCACGTGTTCGTCATTCATTTGAACAACTAGAAGAAGCTTTATTGAAATGTCTGACAGAATTGGGCTTAGTAATTAAAAACTGCATGGGGGCAAAGCTACGACAACGCATCTAATATGTCAGGCCCCTACAAAGGACTTCAAGCCAGGATTAAGGGGAACAATAAATTTGCAGACTATGTGCCATGTGCTGAACACTCGCTTAACCTTGTAGGTTCTAGAGCTGCCAAGTGTTGTACAGAAGTATTCATATTTTTCCTTTTGTACAAGAACTTTACAACTTTCTCTCAGCATCTACATACAGATGGGAGCTTTTGAAAACGCATCTTGAGAAAAACAAAACTCCAGTGGTCAAATCTTTTTCGGATACCCGTTGGTCTGCAAGGGCGGAAGTAGTAAAAGCTCTAGTGAAAGGCTATAAAGAAATACAAAGTTGCCTTCAAGAAATATCTGAAGACCCAGGTGTTAAACCTGCTGTGAGGTTGGAAGCTCAAGGCATTGAATTAAAATTCCAAAATTTCCAAATCATTTTCTTATCACTTTTTTGGAATGATATTTTAGAACGTGTTGATAAATGTAACAATAACTTGCAAAAACACACGCTTGATCTTTTAGCAGGTTCCAAACAGCTACGAACCTTGGAAACGCTTATAAAAGATAAAAGGGAAGAGTTCAACACGTATGAAAAAACTGCTATAGACATTTTAGATTGCAAAACACCCACCTACAACAGGAATAGAAGACGGAAAATATTTGCAGATGAAACCCGTGGGTTGAAAGCGATCTTGATGAAAGGACTGCATAGGGTTAACGTATACAATACAATAATTGATTCCCTACTAGTAAACTTAGCAAGAAGAGAGAATCGTATGATGCTTTGGTGGATCGATTTGAAACATTGACACTTCTGTTACCACAAACTTCAAATGAAGCGATAATAAAAGCAGCTACAAAGTTGACTCAGTTTTATGATGATGACATTAATGTAGATTTCCCAAATGAATGTTGCCACTTTAAAGCTTATATTGATTTGGAACAGATACAACGGATACCACAAATGTTTATGTTTACACGCATTAAACAGAACAACTTGGGTACCATCACATTTCCTAACTTGGAAATAGCCTTAAGGATCTTCCTCACCTTACCAATCACGAACTGTACTGCTGAAAGAGGATTTTCTGTACTGACAAGAGTGAAGAAATCGAAAAGGTCTACCCTTTCAGACAGAAAGCTCAACTCTAGTATTAATGTGCTGTGAGAGAGACATCACCTTGAAAACAAATTTTACAGAAATCATTGATAGATTTGCTAAGCTGAAAGCTAGGAAAAAAACAATCATTTAACATTTTTTTGCTTCTAAAAAATCTTGAAGATGTGTTACTAGTGTTTTGTGTTTTTTTTTCAACTATTGTAATTTTACATAATTAATTAAATGAAATAGATTTGCTAAACTGAATGCTAGGAAAAAATCTGTAACCTAATTTAAAAGTTTTGTATTTCTTAAATGTTTTGAAGGTATATGACAGTTAGTTGTTTTGGGGTATTGAAATAATATGTATTTAATAGAATTAAATAAAACATTTTTAGTCATTAAAATTGGATGATTTTATTTTCTCCTTAAAATCTGGTGTGGGTGGGGGTGGGTGGGGGGCGTCTGAGTTAAGTCTTGCCCAGGGCGCCATTAACCTAAGCCCGGGCCCTGCACATAAGTGTAGGTAAAAACTATAGTCCTAACTGTATCAAACGGTAATTTCGATTTTTGTGACCAAGTGCCCTTGCGCAATGCAATTTACGTGCGACAAACTTATTTTGTACACTGCCATCCATCTGTCAGAATTATTCTCGTGTGTATATAACATCGTTGAATGACCGCGATCGCACTGCTAATTGTGATAACGAATGTGCTTATTTTGCAAAAATTCAATGGAACTGGGATCTGTTGGGAATATGGCGAATTAATGTTAACTACGACACTGTTACACTGGAATAGTTAAACATAACTGAGGTTGTATAAGATTCTGCATATAATGTGTCGTATAACGTGTTACTTATGAAGCTGTTGAGACTTTCTGGTTTACATTTAGGCAGAGAGAGTGAGTGAGAGAGAAAGACAGACATCGTGTGATAAGAAATACCGTTTATAGTACGATAGCCAAAACACAGGATGTTTACTGCAGGTGGCTTCTGAGAAAGTCCTTGAAAATAATGAACGAATAAGTCAGTGGTGGGGGGACCAAAGTGTATAAAATAATTATACAGCCCAATTCTACATCATTGACTCATCAATTCTTACACCTGAATACAGAGTAACAATGGAGCGACCTGTTAAAGGTTTAGAAACTTCTGTTGCGCAATTGATGTGTATAACTGAAGAAAACTGTTGTGTTAGAATTGGAGGTTATTGTTATGAATGTATAAACAAAAAATGTGGTACTTTTCTTATGCGGTTTTTATCACTGAATCTGATGGTGGTAAAATAAAATGCCTCTGATAATTAGTACTTTTTATATAGTGGGGTCGAAAAAATTCAAGAATTGATGCCTCCTGTAACATGATGGTGAACTGATGGGAAGATACGTTTATATATATATAAAACGTTTGTATTGTAAGGATGTAATAATAAAATTACTGTACTAGTCTTCTGTACAACTACTACTACTACTGTAAACTACTGTATTACTCTTCGTTGCCGTTATCGTCATATCAGTTTCGTCAGCAGCAGGGTTATATCATCATCCATCATCCACAACAACAACATCGTCACCACCACCATCATCATCGTTGTCGTTGTCTTCGCCTTCATCATCATCATCATAGATCAGCATCGTCCTCCTCCTCCCGGTCTTTATCATCAACTCCCTTAATATCATCGTTATCATTAGAACCTTAACATTCCCGACTCATTTTCAACTTGCGTTGTTCTGTCACTTTTGGCTTCCTACCATTTCTATCTTGCTGCAGACAGTGTCGTTACCGTTACCTGCATATGTACACACACTGTCCTACTCTACTGTAATACGCCTTTACTGATTTCTGTCCCACTCACTCTTTCCACAAATTTCAGTTATTAAAAGCTTTTGTCTTAATTGTTCTGTTTAATGTATTCTTCTTTGACTGTATTTTCGACAGTGATGATCTTGACGCATATACAGACATTTGTTCCATATGTGTTAAAATATGTTATCTTTATCCATTTTCAGAAGCAATTTTTCTACCTGTCACACAGAATATCACGACTGTCCAATCGATATTCTGCGTACTTAAATAAACTTTCATCTTAAAATTTGTGTTTCGTAAAATGCATTTCTAGAAACTTAAGCGATATGAAATCTCTTTTATACTTCCATGTTCCATAAAGAAATGGAAGTATGGTCATGGCGAAAAAAATCGTGTTCGAAATAAAAGCTGATTCTGATTGTACTACCGTCAAAACATGAAGAAAAGTCAATTTTCGAAAAGTGTCTGTGTGTGTGTCTGTCTGTGTGTAGAATTTTTTCTATGGCAAACGATAACAGCCGCAAATTCAGACAGAATCAAATAAATTTTGTCATACCTCTTTGAATTGTAGAGTACTCAAGGTCTTTTGATTTTGGTAAATATCGGTTAAGGGGAAAGGTTAGTTTACCAGCAACGTTTTATCTTTTAACAAGAGTAAGGTACGTACTTAATTTTGATAAATAAGGTATCCTCATAAGAAGATCATAATAATCGACTGTAGAAACGTAGATGAAATATCTATAAATGAAAAGGCTAGTTGAACGGGGTTGTGTAATTTTCTATAAATGAAAATTATAGTTGAAGGGGTAGGGGATAATTTTTTATATGTGTACTACACATAACAAAAACAAAGAGGTAGTTTGTTGTTAAAATTTCTTCCCGGGCTGTTTGGCCGTAGCCTAATGTTTTCTACAAAACCAGGCGTTTCGGCAGTGCCATCGACTGCCATCATCAGTGAAAATCGAGTGCGATAACGTGAGGTTATATACACTACTGTGGTTAAGGCTGAACCAATAAGTAGAAAGAAGTAGTTTCTATGGAAATATTTCAGTTCGAAAATGATTTCAAATATAAATCTTAGACCATGGAAGTCATGTACGGTTCTCCATACCGAAATTTTACTTTGCATCAACTAATACTTTTTACTCGTGTATTTTCGTGGTCGCAACTTTTATTGGCAGATCTTTTTTCATTTGACAATCTTATTCTACTGATGCTATTTTTATCGTCAAACGTTTCGACCATTTAAGGTGTAGCATCCTCAGTGGTCTCAAAGATTTTTAAATCCAAAGCTTTTTAGTTTTACCATACTTTTGCCGTATATTGGAATGATCTAAATTTTGCGTATTAACATTGAAATCAATAAAATGAGATTCCTTGTACTTTCATTTTATGACTGCCAGGGACCAAGTAGTAACACTGAGCTACTACACTGTTTTAAAACATCTATGTTTATAAAACGTGATGTAAACATTATTAATTATAAATAACAACGATAATTTAAGCAAGGCGGTATTTAATAATACTTTTGGACCAAGAGCTGAATGTTTTGAAATCCAATATTTAAAAGTAACATAAAATAAAAATACTCCCAACAGTACTGAAAATTCGATCGACAACGCTTGCATATTAAAAACAGTCACACGACACGGATGGTAACAATAAACTTTATCGTTGCCCGTTAACATTAATGTCGTTTCCGAGACTACCCTGCGCCTGTTAAAATTTAGAGCGTCGCAGCATGTTAACTCTCGACCCAGTTTTGTTCATTCGCTAAAGACGAAGCCTCCTGAGAATAAACATACAGTCCACTTTAGCTTAATAATAAATCGTTACATCCCTCCATTGTCAGGTTTGTCCAAAACCACGGATGTTTGTTAAACTACATTTCCGACACGTATTAAATTTATAAACATAATTAGATAATTCGCTACGGTGAATTTACATAGTATTGTTGCGCAATACGAGACGTTCTGGTACATTGCAGAATGTTGTTCTACTCTTTCCTCGGCTATCCCAGCAGATTCCAGCTCTAATGTTTGTGTGCGTACATATTGCTGCTTTGTGATGAAAGACAATTACGTGACACTTATCATGCGTCAACAACCTAGGTTATTCCAGACCGCAACGGTCGGGCACTGTGTTCAAGGCCAGGCAGTAAATCTGTTCCCAGTGGATTTGAGGGAGCCTGTTTCACACGGCACCGAAAAAGTGACAGGTTATTCTGGAATCTTAGCGGTGTATAAATACAAGCATCCAGCGACGGTCACTTCAGTTAGGTTTAAGTGGCGATTTATTCAAGTGAGGTTCAAAGTATTGTGGCGAAGTGTTATAATTGTGAGTCTATTAGCTGACCTGACATTACCATTGCGTGTGGACAAATTTTGCTCGGATTGTTGTACAAGTTGACTATAAACTGTATTTGTAATTTTGGTGATTAGTGACTTCATTGGTGTTTGTATTTTTCTTTTTTACTGTACCATACGACAATCAGAGAGACCGTCGTAACAGTTTTTTGTTTATTGTTTTAACACGTAGAATGAAATGATTTTTAAGTTACAAAAATTAATATCACTTTCTGTAAACAATATTACTTCTATACAAGAACACGTTTTAAGACAACAATATTATATTCTCTATTTTGCTGCCAAATCGTTTCCTTTGAAATAAAACGGAAAAGAAAACGCTAACTCAAATGAGTATGAAATAATGAATTTTAGTAAGAACACATATGTCACATAAAATACCGTTTTGTAGGATTGACGATTCAGAAATACTTTTCAGCCCCATATGTCGTCAAGACAAGAATTATTGTAAAAAAGAAATAGAATGGAATTGTTTTCGGTTTTTTACACATTACCCTTTCTTTTGTCTATTAATTTATTTTATATACTCCTACACATGGTAATTATTTTTACTAATTACGTAGCTGGATTGTGTTGCGAAGGTACTATTTTCTGTACCTGGATCCTTACTTTATGAAGTAAGTCTGGATATAGTCCGGCCAGAGTAGAGAGAGTGCCGGGTGATGTCTCCGTGTAAGGCAGTCGTTTCTTTTTATGGTTCCCCGTGCTTTTGAAAAAGGCAATATTGCAAAGGAAAAATAAAATAAGAGTTGGCATGACGATGTAGTACGGAACGGCTAGACGCGATTGCGCCGAGATAAACTTCAGCAAAATGATACACACCAGACTTATAGGCTTGTCCATAACGGCTTTCATAACTTTTAAACTGTACATGGAAAAGACACTTGAGGGGTCCTGCCCTGACACATCTTTCTTGCAAAAAGACATTGGGTACGTTTTCTCGGCTCCGCGATTACGCGTCAGAAGTTTGCAAACCTCGCAGAATACCTGAAGTCAGGGGAGACGTAAAAACAAACTACTGGCAGTACATTACAATATTCTTACCAACACTCAAATCATTCGAAACAAACAGAACGAAACCGACAAACGTGATAGAACAGGAATGTACGGGGTGTCTTAGTATCCTAGAGTGTCTGCGGTGTAATGGTCGCAGCCTGATGGCCGTCAGCTGCTTCCAGTACTGCTTGATCATGTGAATTAGGCCGCACAGTATATCCCCATGACACGATTTTGCATGCAAGTAAAGATGGCTCTCTTTTCACTTCGGCCTCACCCTACGATTGAAATGCGGTAACATACTTTCCGCAGAGCTATCCGTAGAATGCTAGAGCTGCATTAATATGGGTGATGGGTGCGACTGCTCTGGAGAGGTCGTGTTACAATCTTCGCCACTGCTACTGTTTAATCTTCGTGTTTAAACATGCTACTGAGGATTTGCACCTGAGTGACTCCACGTCTTCTGTGCGGTTTGCCAGGCTACAAAAGCTGTAGTGGCGCGGGAGAAAAAGGGTGGCCGTCATGCCGTGCCGGGGCGGTCGGCTACGTAACGAGATTTATCAACAAAAAGCGATTAATTAGACACTTTGAAACTGCTGTTAGCAGAAATTTATCCTGCGTTGTAGTACACCTTCTAGGTATAATATCAATTTACTTATTGTTCACACACAAGACGAAAATTCATCATAAAGAACAGAAAAAATCCCTTTACAGAAGAATTGAAAATTTGTTTTTTGTGCATCAGAGATTTTAATCTTTTTGCTTTTTATTATCGTATTATTTTTAATTTGTTATTTACTGGTAAGATAATATTATCGTTTGTTACCGCTATTATTTCTTGTTATTTTGATATTCAAGCAATTATCCCTTCCATTTTCTTGAATAGCCTAATATACGATTTGGTTTTACTATAAGTTTATAATTTCTTTCTGGTTTGATTATAAGTTTGTAAATGTATTTTATAATTATTTTTATGAAAATTTACTTTAATCCAAACTATTCATATATAAAGCCAATTTATATACTCCCAATATTTTAATCTTTGCTTTTATTTTATACCTTTTCCATTTTTGATATATTTATATTTTTATATTTGCTCTTAAGAGTCTTGGTTACCATATATTCAATTAATAAATAATGTACACTTTGTTGTATATTTTTTGCTCACTTTGGTAAAATTATGTTGCTTCCAAGGTGTCATTAAAAATGTTATTTCATTTTTAAGTAGTTTAAATATTTATACTTTTTAAAGAAATCGAGGTTGCTTTTATTTCTTAATATTTGATATAAATTTTAATCAGTTAAACATTATCATCATACATTCCACCATTTTGATACAGAAAAATTAGCATTCATTAAAATCTACTCTCTTGCGTTTTAAATAACTGACAACCCAATGAAAAAAATCTTAGTTTTAAACAAGTATTCGTTATATAAACATTTTAAAGCGAAATGTTTTAAACTTTAAATTATCAACAGCAAAAACCACACAAAATTGTATATATGCAAATATGCTACGTGCAAAGTGTAAACACTGTTTTCCTCTGCTCAGTAATTATCTTTTAAAATTCATGCGGAGCATGTGGTGGCGGCACTGCGAGGCAAAACTGTGTCTCGTGTAAAATTTATGTTTATGCAGGGTGTCAGTAGCGCGACCCAATCTGGTTGCTAAGCGCGCATTGCTGTCTCTGGGGAATTCCCCGACTGTCCACGCTAGTCTCTCAATTTACATCTCTTTACACTTTACTACCAGCACGACCGTAGCGCCCTCCCGTTCCCTCAATGCACACTAATAATAGAATTTTTATTCTCGGTCAACAAGATTCATTTTCTCCCTGAGCAGTTATTTAAATTAAAACACAAAATTAAATAGCTTTATGGAAAACGTAATTTCAAAATGTTCTTTACAATATCGGCTAACAGGTACACTAACTGCTGTGTGTGTGTATGTGTGTTTGCTTTGGTGTGATGAAGTTATTTTAATTATTCCGAAATAAAACAAACAACTATAGACAATATCTACTACCAATTAATTAAAAAAGTTTAAGTATTTGTAATTTTTTTTTGCAAAGTATGAAAAATATCTTTCAAACTGGCTTTCGATAATAAAAACTCTTTCCATTAAAAACATGAACAGTATTGAGAAAGGAGAACAACAAAATCATCATTTGAATTAGGCGTGTCATAAAGTAGACTAGTAGACATGAACTTTCATCGAGCCTGGCAGTCTTCTGTGTCACTACCTAAAGAGACACAATATATAATGTCAATTTTAATAGTGTCTCTTACACTTTTTTTGCAATGAATATTAAAACATTATTTACTTAAATCACTTGTGCTACTGATTCTTTGTATTTTTTATATTTAAATATAACTATTTGTGTCCTTCTGGAAAGCTAAATGTTACTGAGTTCTGTATATTATATTGTCAGTACAAAAGAAGTTGTGTTATTTGTTTACAAATCAGTCATGTTTTACATTAAAATATTATAGTTCCATTTTTTCTTTAAGTTTTTTTCTTGACGTCAGTGAATATTTGTCAGTTGCGTAGTTTAATTGTAGGTATGTATCACTCGATTATGTATACCTCTCTGTATAAAAAAATTTACTTGGCCACAATTTATAGTATTGTAATGCGTTTTAGATATCACTTGAATAGCTTTATTCATAATATTATTAGTATTTTAACTTTACATTAGCATTATATCATTATCTGTTTTGTGTCTACCTTCTGACAGTTATCTAGTTCCTTGACGACACACAGTTTGCTTACCTCATAGGCGGACGACTATATTTTATGCTTATTTCCATTTATGTTTTCTCCTACACACTTATTCTATTCTTGTAAATTATGTTCTAAATTCCGTGTTCCAAGTAAACTGTACAACTGTATATAGGATGGAAAACGCAGGACTAGCAAAATTAGTATTGCAATGTATACGTTTAGAAGTGTGTAGACCTTCAGTGTGATGGAGAGTCAATACACTGAACACAAGACACTTCCAGGACGTATCCTGTACAGCTAAGAAGAATCTCCAAACCAATTTGGTGCTCTTGCAACTTGCCGGCAGCCAATGGACAGCATGTAAAAGTAGTTGAAACAATGGAGATACAACTATGTCCGGTTCAACTTGAGTTTGATCGCCAACTACTTGCAAAGTTATGAGTGCGTAGATAATACTGTAATATTACTACGTCATTACCGACCTTATATACATACATATGACGGACGCGTCACACAAGCGCCTGAGATTCTGAAGCGTCGCAGAATTTCTAAATGCGGTTTGGAGTACAAATTTGTACTGATGGTGTCAGAGATGATCAACTATAGTATCTGTTACGAATGGCAAATACACCAGAATAGTGCGGTTGGGCTTATACGGGCACTAAAGCTTAAAGACACTAGCCGCCGGACCAGGTCTGGCTGGGCCAGTCACAAGAAGGGCGCACTGGAAGTTTCATACGATATAGAAGATATATTGGGGGGGATGCAGGGAACGCATAATGCAACGATCGGCATTACAATAACGCGATACGTTGCTCAGTGAGTGCTTCCATCAAATGTTGGAGATTTTACAAGAACTGGTTATACTACAGGTAAAGCCGCTTTAAAATTCACTTATTTTTTATCTCGTTTTTAGCTTTTACTATCGGTATTGTCTGTTCAGCAATTTGTTGTTTAAAAACATGGGTATACTTTTTTAAATTGTTCAGCGTGTCTTAATTTATTACGCCTCAGTCTACTCTTACGCTTACTGCATACATTTTTGTTAACATTCCTTCTTTACTATTTAAGAGATAATGTTCTGTCTTATACAATTATCTACTTCTTCCTCGTATATATAACTATTTCCTGTATATTCAGGTTCCCGCATAATTGACCCAAATCACCGCATAGGGAACGCAACTCTGCAGTCGTATGCTCTTGCACCTGTTTCTGCATAGCTTGAAAAAGAAACTTGAACAAGGCGTCTATGAAACGCTGTTTGGATTTCAAAACCGCTTTGGTACTAAGTAATTGCTACTTGCACCCAACGTTATGTTACGTAGATGCCTTTATCAACAAAAATCACTACGTATGCTTCATTCACTACAGTAAAGCAGTTGTTAAGTTAGGCCATAACCATTTCATTAGACTACTTAAACAAAAGATTGTAGATTACATAGATGTTAGAATTACTTTAAGCTTCTACTATCAACAAAAATCTATGGTACTGGGAAAACAGAAAACATGGGGAGAAATTGAAATAAATAGGTTTAAACGACGTGTTTTGTCGTCCACCATCTAAAGTCTTTATTCAGAAGCTATAACAAACATGAGCTAATGAAGCCACAAATGTTAAAAATAACGGCGTTCCAATAACGTAATAACACAACTTTATAATTTTATGCCTTAAATAAAGGTATTTAAGTTACGCAGCTGGAGGACAGCTCGTCTAGCAGAAACACTTGAAGATTCACAGACGCTACTTAATAAAATAGAACAGTCACTGAAGGAAAAATTTCAAATTAAGTGGCTTCTATGAGATTTTTTGCATAAGGCTAGATAAAAGGGTGAGAAACAATTTAAAAGAAAGTTTACATAAATTCCGTCTCGGTTTTTCGAAAAACAGGAGGGGGAAGGTACAAAAAATTAGTTTTTTTAATTATCTTGAAAAATAACAAATTTACAAAAAAAGGACAAATTATAAACATTAAAGAGCATTAAATTCTCTACAAAAATGCTATTTATTATTTTTTTGTCAGGTCAATACTTTGTGAGAAAAATGGAATTGAAATATTAGAAACAAATTGATTGTCGGAGTCCGGCCCAATGAGCGGGAAGGCTAATTGTTTCTGACATTGCAACATACAAATTTTAATAAAATCCGTTATAATAGTCGTAGAGACAAAGATCAAAAAGAATTTTAAAGCTAAATGTTTGCACTTTTACATAAAATGAAAAGAAAATAATTAAATTATTAATAAATACTTAAAATAAAGAAATAAATTTTTGTTTTTTATTTTTTTCATCTAATGTATAAACATATTAACAATTTATTACAAATGTATTTACATTAAAAAAAAACTTCACAATATAAACTTTACATATATAGGTTTTTGAAAAAAATAATAAAAATTAGTATTGATTTATTGGCATAAAATGAGCGAGTTTTAAATTTTATCATTTTTTTGAGTTCGCAAGTATACATCATTTACTTAAATTAAAATTTCTACATAAATTTTCAAAATAAATTATTTTTAACAAAATTATGAACACGTATTTGTCAAAGTGTCTTCTATAAAACTGCGGTGTAAATAATTGTTAAAATTTAGTTAAATTTAAATAAATGTATAAATAAATGTAAAAATATGTCCATTGCGCGTATTAATATTAATAGTTAAAAACTAAAAAAAAATATTAATATGTAACTATTGTACGTAAAACTACAATATTTGAGGTTTCTCTTCTACATAATAAGAATCTATATCCGTGCATGGGTATAAAAAGAACAGACCCTGAAAATTGAAGAATTTTAGGGAGAGCGAGGACAGCTGGTACATGCGCCATACAGATACTGAATTAACGCAGTTCGACATTGAATGTTCCGTGAGTTCGATACTATTTTTCGTATTGTATTTTGCTGGAAGTTCAATTTTATGTTTTAAGATTTGTCTTAGTAATTTTGATATTTTATAATTTGGTGCGGTTCTAGCGTTTATTAAAGGTCTGACAGGTTTATTGATTTTGTGTAATTTCATTAAAGAATTTAATTTTGGTGCACAAGGATTATTCATTTTATATTTAAAGGAGTCTTTAGGATTTATGATTTGGGTACTATTTTTTAGTATATTTGTTATTTGTGTTTGTGGGATCTTTACTCAATGTTATGCATTTATTATTAACTATAAATTCTTCTGTTTTATCTGTGTTTTAAAAGTTATTTTATTGTCAAAATCTTCAATGATTGGAAGCAAAACTATTTTTAAATATATTTATAAAGTGCATAAATAACATTTTTTATTATAATGCGTAATAAATAAGTAAAAATTATACTTAATAATATACACATAAATAAATAATAATGAGTTTTTAAACTTATATTCCTGAAAAAAATTGCATGTCTATTACGTAAACATGTATTGTATGTGAAAACCCACCTTGTGAAAATTTTGGCCAACTTTAAATTATGTTTTCTACTAAAAGTATCGTCCTGACAAAAATAAATTTAATAACCTTTTTTATGCAGAATTGTATGCTCTTTCTTGTTGGTAATTTGTATTTTTCTCACAAATTTAATATTTTTTAAGATAATCACGAAAAATGAATTTTTTGTACCTTCCCCCTCCCTTTTTCGAAAACCCGCGACTGAATTTTTGTAAACTTTTTTAAAATTCTTTCTTACATTTTTATCTAGTCCTATGCAAAAACTCTCATAGAAGCCACTTAATTTGCAATTTCCATTTTTTTGCGGCTTCAGTGACTGTACTAAAAGTTATACGGTCATAAAAGCTCGTTAATAGAACGTAGATAATTGTACCAAAGTTCAAGGGTTTCTTTGATCATAAATTAAAAAAATGTATGGTAATGTCATAATTTACATAGATTATTGGAAATTTATTCGCTCACAACCAACTATTCGATTACATAAGGAAAGACAATTATTTAGTACAATTTATAAGTAGACACAACCAAACCTGTGAAGAATTAACTACATAATTAAATTACCTAAAAGTAACTTCATAAAAACCGACCGTTTATTCTTCAGCCGAGGTCTATGTTCTGGAGTAAAAACACATCTTATAAGATGTTCTGTCTGCGCTGAAGTAGGCCTATGCAATAGAAACGAGGGTGACGAAGCAGACGACCGACAATAAAATAAGAGAGTTTGAGCTATTGATATATGGGAGAATATTGAGAATTTCGTGTGTAAAGACAATCACGAAAAAGGATATATTAAATGATGAAAAGGATAAATAAAGAAGGAAGATATATTACAAACAAAAGGTAAAATCCTTAGTATTACCATCACGGTAGTCATCTTCAGAAAGGATTAAGCTGAAAGTAAATCGCCTCCTGGTCACTTAAACGCTTCTTAATTAAACAGTAGTTTAGGATTGCGGCAGTCATCCATTTAGTTAAGATGTTCCAACTATTTTAACCGATATTGGGCAATCCTATCATGTATACTCATAATATTCATTACCTGCCGTACATGGACATTTCTTTGCGATCTTAAAGAGTATGTTCTGGCCACGTATCTGAGATATTACATTTCGCCCGCTTAAATACAACTGTCCTGCGATTTCGTTAAAGACCAATTCTCAAACCCACAGTAAAGTCTGGAGAGAAGAAGCCACTCGCCACTCGTAGAACTTTAGGCGTGTTTCTTCACTCGTTAAATTTAGAGTTCTCTTGGTGGTCTCACACATATGGTCCCACATCATTGTTTGTAATGGAAGCCTCATTATAGCTCAGATATTCAAAATTACTGTCCTGCTCTAGAGCAGTACCACCTACAAAAATCACTTCAATATTATGTCATTTACTATTAAAAGGAGAAAAATACCATCTGCTCCAAGTCACATTAGCAAGGTGAAATTATGAAAAAATTTATTAAAAAATGACATTCGCATCTGAGTAATTTATGAAAGTTGTGTAAATTTACCAGTTGAAATACAGATGCCCTCGATGACTAGCAACCTTAGGATCAAAGACGGCACTTAGAAAAGAAGAAGAAGAAGGTATTTACTGTAGTATACGTGTGTACGTGTGTTCGTGTTTGTGAAGGCGAGAGCACTGTGTGCCTTCTTTTAAACGTTTTTTACTCAACGAGAAACATTTAATAGTGAGTGTCAGTCTTAAATATTCAAGATAATATATAACTGTTTTTTTTTTAATTTCTTTTTTGTTCATATCAAGTCAGACAATTACAATCATTGCGTTATCTGTTTTCAGGACCAGTGAAAGAATCAGAATTGTATTTGAAGAGGTGACGCTGCAAAAAGGAGACCTTAGGTAAGTAGTACAAAAATTAGAATTTTAATATCGATATTAGTAATGTTTTGTATGATGCTTCGTTAACTAAGTGATGTTTCCTTTTTACAAAAAATGTCTGTAATTCCAAAAAAACGTTCACAGCTACAAATAAATACTATTTATTGTCTGTAATTCGCTGGGGATTTAGAAGACAATGTTGATTACTTTTTATCACCAAAGAGGTTTCCAAACACACGATTTAAAACAAAGTTCACCAAACTTGTAACTTTTATCAAAACTTTAGTTATAAAAACTCTTGTACAACTAATCTGATCTCCTCATTCCTTCTTCCACCTGTCGTAGTGGTAGGAGTATAAAAGTTTATTTTTGCGTGCATAGTAAGTATATGAGTACTCGCGTGCTGGCATTCATATTGGAAGATACACGGATGATATGTACAATTCTTTAAGTCCACAGACAAAATGTCCACTTTTTCTGGGTCCATAGTTCTAATGTCCAGTTCTTTATGTCCACTAACTTGAAGTCCATTTAGTTATAGGTCCACTAATTTAAAGTCCATTATTTTGTAGGTCCTTTTGTTGTTTTGTCCACTTTTTCTGGGTCCATAGTTCTAATGTCCAGTTCGTTATGTCCACTAATAATAGAAATAAAGTCTTTTCTGAATAAAGCCCCAGCTGAACAACATGACGCCAGATGGCCTGACAGAAATGAAAAAGGCAACCTTTTATTTCAGCATTAGGGAAATTTTGCCTGCCTGCATTCATTGCACTCAATTCAAAGTCTGTTAATACCGTTGTAGGATTCAAATTAATTTCTGCTGCTGTACATAGATTTATGACTTCCTGGTACATTCTGTTGTAGGTTTCTTCATCTTTGCGTATAAGCAAGCAATATACAAGGGCGAATACATGACCAAAGACAAGCCCGTGTAAAGTGTACATCTGACAGAACATAGATGGAACACTTTTAAATGTTCCATCTCCAAGAATTATATTGCTTCTACTAAGATGACGCAGTAAATCATTGGTTGTGAAAATTAAAATTCTATTGTTATCTCCGACTCCGGAATCATATAGCAGAAACTGCTCGCCGAGTACAGTCTTATCATAGGGCTCCAGGATTGAACACTCTTGGAGTATGTGAGGTATAACAGGACGATTTCTGTTCTGTTGTCTATTCACCATGCGTAGTACTGCTTGTCTTTCGGGAAGAAGTGCTTGGGTAGCCTCGTTTTCAACATTTGAAGTTTTTCACGAATTATTGCTAATGGTGCTTCATTTTGATGATTCTTTGCCCTTCGTTTTATTCCTGCAACAATCTCTCTAACTTCGATTTCAGGAGCTAAAGTTTCATGTTCATGACGACCGGCCTTATAAACATGTATTTCTCCTTGAATATTTGCATTTGTGACACACCTGGCATTGCAAATGTCTCTTTTCACACATCTCCAATAACATCTAGTTCCGTTCTTGCTTTTGGAATGATGATGATACAGTCTCCCTTCGTGTACAAGAATTTCCTTACCTTTCTTTGAAGTAATAACATGTGTGCCCGCCATTTGAAAATTTTGGTAGCGAAACTGATGAATTTAAAATTTAAAAATTTACATTTCCGGGCTTGTTACTATGGAAATTCTAGAAATGGAGATTATAATTATTGGACGTGTTTGTTTGTGAACCAATTGTCTGTGGACATTATACACAATGAGTAAAACGTTTATGGACATTGGATGGTCCCGGTCCGAGTGGACCGAAACTGATGAATAAAAGTAATGTTCCACAAGTGTGGACAGGAAGAATTAATTAGTTGGGCCCAAGTGGGCGAAAATTATGTTTCTTGAATTATATTCTGTTGGCTGGTCTTCCATGGTGATTGAAGATGATGTGTAGAATGAATTAAAAATTACATTAAGAAATAAATAGAAGTGGACTGTATACGAATAGTTTTAATATTGACTGATTACATTACAGCTGTAAAAATTGAAGTAGGCTGGCTAATGCTGCATATTGAATTAATATAAATTTAGTTACTCATGAAGAGGGCCTAGTCGGCCATAATAGAAAATAATAAGGCCTAAAGCCTACATTTAATGTCGACACTAACTTGACAGAGAAAGTTCGGCGAACCGAACGCCGAGAAAGCTGAATGTGCACTGGTCAAGGTACAATCACGCGAACGTTGATGCGATATATAAATCAGATTAGCCAACCTAGAAAAATAAAATCATCGCGCTACCGTCCAGACATTATCAATAGACAAAACGTTTGTGGACATTATCAATGGACAAAACGTTTGTGGACATTATACACAGTGGGCAAAACGTTTGTGGACATAAATTCTTCATGGACATATTTTTATTGGGACGTTTGTAAATATGGAAATTTAGTTTGTGGACCTATCATCCTGCAACCTATTGGAAAGTTCAGAAGTAAGGAGAGAGATAGATATACAAAAAGAGATAATGAGAGAGAGAGAGAGAGAGCGAGAGAGAGAAAGGGAGAGAGTAATAGATATCAGTTGTTTAGGAAATACAAATACGTCTTAGCTACTACCTCTAGATCAGCGGTTCTCAACTTGTGGGACGCGAACCACTGCTGGGTCCTGAGGGAACGCGAAGTCGGGCTCGAAAATTTACTTACTGGTCTTACGGGTCCATGTAGTGTAATATCTTTCAAGATCTTCAAGGTCCCGGACTTGAAAAGTTGCGAACTCCTGTTCTAGATAATTTCAAACTTTGCATCGTCTGCTCCTCCTCCTCCAGAGGTTGGTGGGCTTGCAGTTCTTCACTTCCGAAGACAGTCTCTCATTCACCACACACCTCCTTCTTCTTTTTACCTCAGCTATGTACTCCTGTCTGAACCCACTTTTCGCACTACATCATGCAGTTGGTACCCGTGAGGACCTGTACTCAACTAATCCAACACAAAGGCACTATCTCTGGAAACTCACTTGATCTCCAATTTGGATTAACACTAATTCTTACAAAACGCAAAAATTATGTGTAAGGATGATATTGTTGAACAGAGTGTGTAATGTAGTATTGCTTACAGTTTTGTAATTATGTAAATGTTATGGTATGAGACGTTAGTATACATATTATAAGCTTAAATTATAAATATATTTTAATCGAAATATTGTTGTACTAGTTAACAATATTGCTATAACTTTGTGATGCGTACACGTATAGGAGTATAGTATGAATTGCACAATAATATAATGTATATTGTAAAACTTATATACAATTTTCAGTACGCGTCTGTATTCTATAATTTGATTGCACCCACGTTTACGCTCTTCTCTGCATTGAAGTTTATACAGCCCCAGGATTCTGCTATGTCCACGGTACTATGTGTTGACATATGTTTACGAGTTTTACTTATAAATATTAGTCGACATACGTAGTCGTATGTAAGTGATATTCTACTGGTTCTAAGTAATTCCTTTTTAATACATTTCACGAAGTTACTTTATAAAATTTTAAATTAATAAATAGTAGTTTTTCAAATAATTAATCTAAATACATTTTGTTTAAATTCTCTTTTTTCTAACGTACAAGAATATATTTTCACCCCGTTCTTGTAGAATGGCAACCAAAGCAGGGTTACATAAGAAAACACCTCACGTTCTGAGAAGGAAAGAATGAGACTTACTTAACAATAGGGCGGCGCCGCAAACAGTTCACAGAGAAATGCAAATTGTTACAGTCCATTAAAGGCAAGTCAATCCTATTGTGTTTAACTCCGCCAGATGTTTTATATTCCTGCGCTGCTTACAGAATGTCTGGCTGCTTAACGACATTCTTATGTACTCGGCTTATTCACTTGTAAATGCTGTGGTACTTTATTGCCGGGGCCGCCTGCGTCTTCAGAATTTCTAAGAGTAAATTTTAAAGTAATGTGCTCAGATATTTTATATTACTGCTTACTTGGTTCTTCTCTCCTGCATCCCTAATTTATGAAAATTAACTTTAATTTTATATTCTCAATTCTATGATATTATGAAACGATTGTATATTTTATTGCAGATATTTGATTCAATTCTATAACAAAAAAGGCGTCATAGTGGACGTAAATACAAATTTACCTGACTGATATTTTCTTAAACTTCTTATCAAAATCAAAAATCAAAAAAGGAGCATCTAAGAGCGGAATAAATCCAAACAATTCAAAAACTTAGCCGTCCTTTTAAAATTAAAAGACGAACAATATTTAATTTTTTACATAGAAACATACACAAGTATAAATTATAGACACAATACATATAATTTATAATCAAGTTTTAATTACTCACATTCCTAATTTCGATTGATTTAGGGTCATAGAACATCGTCAGACATACACACTGTGCACTCGCGGTCACAATATTGTAAAAGCTGTATATGTCCTGGCGATGATCTATGACCAAAATCGATCAAAATTAAGAATGTGGGTAATTAAAACTTTATTATAAATCATATGTATGGTATCTTTAGGTTGTAAAAAATGAATATACCACAATAGAAGAATGATATTGTAGGTACCATTAGTAATCAATAAGTGTGTGTATATTATAAATACATCACATTATCATTAGATACACAACTATTTATACAAGTATAAAGAAACAAGTTATGTAACTTGAAAAACACAAGGTACGAGAAGTTCCCCGCTTCAACTTTCTAGCCAGATTACAAATAAATAAAAGATGTAGGCAAAGCGTGTGTCTGCAAACTATATAGCCAAAACCACCGTAACATTCCTAAAAACAACTACAAAATGACCGCCAAAAAAAATGAATCAACTCAAGTATTAAGAGAAAATATAATAATTGTTTACACATTTTCTGTTAACTTACGAGTCATAGATTATAAATCTGATTTAATGTTGTGAACACAATTTTACATGCCACTATCATTAACCAATAAGTTAATTTACCGAAACGGACTGCCGACTGCTTGTCGGGTGCAAATTTTGTGAATAGTGTTTACCTTCCGAGGATAATAATTACATTAGCAAATGACTCTGTTACGGCAATCGTGTTATCTTCTTCTTTTGATAGTTCCTATAGGTTTCAGATGTTGGATATCATACAGGCTATTTTAAATTTCTCTACTGTTGTATGGAATAAGTCAGTTGTATTCATGCCAAACCAGGTCATTAAATTTCTCAGCCATGATATTCTCGATCGCCCAACTCCTCTCTTTCCAAGTACTGTTTCCTGGAGTATGGACTGCAATAAGTAAAATCTCTGTTCATTTCTCATGAGATGTCCCATATACTGAAGCTTTCTTATCTTCACTGTGTTAATAACTTCTCTTTCTTTCTTCATCTTTCTATGAACTTTAACATTAGTTATATGTGATGTCCATTAAATGTTCAGTATTCTACGATAGAGCCACATTTCGAAAGATTACAATTTCTTAGTTGTGGCTTCAATCAAAGTCCATGATTCTACACCGTAGAAGAGGACCGAGAATACGTAGCAGTGTAGAAGTCTCATCTTTGTGTTTATTGTTAAATCTTGACCTTTGAATAAACTGTTCATTCCAGTGTATTGTCTTTTTAATTCTGCTCTTTATTTCTTGAGAGGGGTCCCATTGTTCATTGACTATAGTAGAAAGATATGTAAATTGGCTTACACGTTCAACTGGCCTTTGGTTTATATTAAGAGTCCAGATTATGAACTTGTTCTTAGATTAGCTTCGTTTTATTAACATTGATGTCTAGACCATATCAACGGCTGTTTTCTGTCACTCTATTTATTAGAGTTGTTCAGTTGCCCTTCTAAGAGGATAGAAATAATTAATTGAATGCCAGAGTAATTAACACTACACACATTTTTTTTTTAAACTTCTATAAGCAAAAACACTCGCGTTACAACATTTCTCCTGATTACACAACTGATAAAAGTCACAAATATAATTATTTACAGGAGTTCATAACACAAATAAACAATTAATTGGAATGTGCCAATCATTAGTAGATGCCTACGGCAGGCTGCACACTGGAGCGACATTTTGTTTTGCGACAGAACTGTTTCGAGCTTCGTGTTGCAAGCGTCGCTTCGGTGGAGAGAGGCTTGAAACATTGTTTCGTCAGCTGTTTTGATCTGTGGTAGTGTGTGGTCCGTGGGTTTGTAACAGGCATTAAAGTAAAAGGCATGGACTAGGAGTGGAATATAAACTTCCCGCCTTGAGTGGTTAGAGTACTGCGCATGCGCAGTTCAACACGTCGCAAGCTGTTTTGTTACGAGGAATAAATTGAAGGAGCTTCGTCTTTGATAGCGATGTCTCTAGGCTATGTCGCATCCAGTGTGTAGCGCATTTTGCGCATTATAGATCCTAATAGCAATAAAGTCGTTTGCGACGAGTTGCGCCACGTTGCGCCAAAACATTTCTACCGCGAAACAAAATGTCGCTCCAGTGTGCCGGCGGTCTAAGAATAACAATAAATCTCGAACGACTCAAATGACTACGGTGGCCAGTGCTGATATTTCTGTAGCAGTCAAGTTCACTAATTTGGCGTAATACTCGCGAGAATATTTTAGCTGTTAGTTATAAGATATTCTGAACTGCGTCACACACTTGATTACGCTATATTGACAAGCATCGCTTAGGCCTCACGACCGGCTGCTTATTTTGCAACGGCTTGTCAATATTAATGATAAAAGCAGTTTTCTAATGATATAACAATAGTCGCGGTTTTGTATGAATGACTAGTTTAATTTTTAATCCAATCCTCTATACGATACCGCCTTGACTCTGCTTTATCAGATAGAGAGAAACAACCGTTCAGTGGTCGACCAAACGTGAATAGTTGCGCACCTACTGACGCGTACAGTGCAGACGTATGCTCTGTATGACGGTGGTTGGCGTGTGGACCCTTGGCCTACCTGCTACCTCTCCCCCATTCTAATACTTCCGCCCGGGCTCGACAGCAGGTAATTGCCGCGTGAGTCACCTCACTGTGCGTCCAGTATGAAACTATTTTTTTGCCTCGCTCAATACTGGTAAAATTTTGTTATATTTGAAATCAGCGAAATAATACGATGAAAATGACACCAAAACGACTAAAAATATTAAATTTTAAGGTGTTTTAAGGTAAAAGGTCAACAACTACTTTAATACACATCTTCAGTGCATACTGCTCAAAGAATAAATTTAAATGAAAAAAAAACGAATACTGTACATGTTTAATTGCTTTGTTTGCTTCTTTGATTGACAAAGAACGCACATAATATTTCGTGTTTAAGCGCTGGTAGTGGACAGAGAATTCCCTGCTCATTTCCTATAATGGGGTTGCTATGAGTCATCTCGTGACTAGTGCTGCTTGGTATTTATGACTCAGCCTCATCCCTTCTTTAGTTGCTCACAAACAGTTGAATAGTTTAGTGCCTACTGTTCGTCGCTATTGTCGATCGTGAGTTTACGGAGTATTAGTTTATTTAGTTGAATATTATAAGGTTACATTTTGTTAAGTTAAGTATTTCAAGTTTTATTAGTGTTTTTTATTTTTTTATCTAGATATCTTCATCTAGTAAACGTGGTAAATTATATCATTCTCAAGCTAGAACAATAATCGTGTCGGTTATGCAGTACTCTGAACAGGAGCGTGACAATAAAGGCCCGTTAATTGATTAAAAAAAAAAAGTGGTGAGAGAGTTTCGGCAGCGTGTCAAGTGTCTCTACGCACCATTACTAGAATAAAAAGTGAACTTAAGGAGTGTAAGAACGATAGCTTTGTTATAAGCGAAGATAATGAAAATGACGATGTGCTCCCAGATGCAGTGAACACGGAAAATGCTAGTGTGCTCCACACGCCAAAATAAAAAAACCTTTCCCATGCCCAGTGACTTATATTGATTATTTTGACAAATCTGCCATCCGACGCCATGTTGTAGATTATTATAGAAGCAAGGAAGTGCCGACCCTCAGAAAATTACAAGCATCTCTCAAAGATGCGGGACTTTTCAAGGGATGCTTCCAGTCTCTGTCTAACGTATTACAGAATATTGGTTTCAAATGGAAAAGGTTCGATAAAAGAAAGGTACTTATGGAGAAGCCATCGGTTGCTTTATCAAGATGCCGGTTTTTGAGGAAAATTCGTAATGTGGACATAAAAAACGTGGTGTTTTTAGATGAAACATGGATTAATAGTAATGTCTCCAAAGATGTTGGATGGACCGACGGCAGTGTTAGCTCTACTTCTGGGTGCACCTCTAGGCAAAAGACAGCGACTCATAATCTGCCAAGCAGGTGGCGTCAACGGATGGATAAATGCACCCCTGCTGATTTTCAAATCTAAGAAAACGGTTGACTACCATGAGGAAATGAATTCTGAGATATTTGAGTGCTGGTTTTTTGAAGTGTTGCTTCCTTCACTACCACCCGGTTCAACAATAGTGATGGACAACGCTCCTTACCACTCAAGAGTAAATAACTCGGCTCCAACCTCATCCTCAAGGAAAGGAGAAATGGCAGATTGGTTAACCTCACGAGGAGTTCGTATCACGGACGACATGCGTAAGCCCGAACTGTATAATCTCGTCAAGCTACACAATCCCCAACTGACTTCTTATGTCATTGACAAGAAAGCATCTGAGCTTGGATTTCGGGTTATTCGGCTTCCACCTTATCATTGTAATTACAACGCTATTGAAAAGGTGTGGGCTCACTTGAAGAATTACGTCAAACGGCGCAACACAACATTCAAACTGGACGATGTGCAAAATTTGTTTTTTGATGCTGTAAACTCCTATCAAGCAGATTCGTGGAAAAACTCCGTTAAACACGTAATGAAAGAAATGGATGATGATTGGCTGAGTGAAGGACTTGATGACTGCGGTGTCCAGGAAATGATCATCAACTTGCCTCCAGGAGATCCGGATGATGACGACAGTGACTGGAACTCTGACGAGGAAGAAGACTTGGGAACATCTCCATTGGAATAACTGTTTTTATGAGAGTAAGTACACTTGGTATATTTATTTATTGTTTTATTTATTTTTTTTGCCTTATATTTCAAAGGTCAAAATGTTTGAGATACGTTGTTCCAAAAATATTATAAAAATATAGTACTATCTAAAAAAATATTATCAAAATTATGAGCTAAGTCATAATAGTAAAAAAAGATTAGTAGAAAAAAATTTATTTTCATAAGCTAAGTCATAACTGGTCTTATTCACAAATAGGCCTAATTATTTTCAGAAAAATGTTAGCAAATGTTTGTTTTTTCCGTAGGTTCTCTGGTGACTCGGATCGATTTCGTTTACCAACATCAACTTTGCTTTATTACAATCGCTAGCATAAGTCGTTGGAAATATGTAAAGTTATTGTAAATTAAATAATACAAATGAAGTCATTATAATTATTCACTCATTGTTACTTTATAACGCCCAATTTTTAATATTCCTTAGTCGTGTTTGGTGTCATTTTAATCGTGATTTCAAATATAACAAAATTTTACCAGTATTGGGCGAGGCAAAAAAAAATTGTTTCATACTGGACGCACAGTGAGGTGACTCACGTGGCAATTAGCTGCTGTCGAGCCAGGGCAGAAGTATTAGAATGGGGGAGAGGCAGCAGGTAGGCCAAGGGTCCACCATACAGAGCATAAGTGTTACTTGAACCAGTGACGACCTCGTACGAGGGATTTTTTAATACCTGATCATAGAGCATATGCTTTAAAACGGGTCATTATATGTAAACAAGAACTTACAAGGCGGATTGATTTGGTTAGATTATATAAAATAACACGTCACGGAGCAAACTCTAGAAAGTTAAATAAACAAATTAATGCTCATGAATATGCGTGTTCATACTATGCGTTATGAATCCGTCTGTAGAACAGGTATTAGCTACACACAGACGAGATTTGCTGATATTGCCTTTCTGTTTCTCCGTTATGTGAGATCTTAAATAAACAATTTTTTTACCGCATGGGACTAAAGTTTACATTTATACATCCAAAAAAGCAGTTAGCGGATAAAAAGTATTGTATAGAAGTGGTATAAAGTTTTATGTTTTTGTATATCCTTGTAGAAAATAGTAACTTACTCAAAGAAAGCATTTCAAGGACATACCGAAATTAACATTTAATTAACAAAGTCTTTTCTTAACGATAAAATAAACTTTCGTGACGTAGAAAGCATTGGTGAAGTGTATGCGTTCCTCTGGGACCGGAACAGGTGATTCGTCTAGTACCTGATGAAAGAAGAAGAAGAAAGAAAAAAAAAGTAAAACGTTTGTCATTTTTAATATCAAACTGATAATAAGATTCGTTACGACTGAAAGTAATGCGATAGAGAGCAACAGTATCCAGTTTACGAAGGAAGATAACATTCTTGAAATGGGGTTGTACAGGATACGAACTACAGACTCCAGATAGAATGCTACAGCCCTCAGGTGAAGAGGCGTATAAGCAGAGGATATATAGAGATGGATCACTGAAGGAGATGGTTTGACCTTTCATAAAGAGCGGGAAGTTACCGCTTGTATAGGAAGGTAAAAAGTGTCAGACTGAAGATCTTGAGCTAATTACAGTAACAGCTGCATGAATGCTGAAGAAGAAGAGAATCTAATATCTAAATTTAACTAAACACATCAATTTAATAAAAAAGAGTAAAATGTGACAATTTTTAAACAAAACTCCAAATAATGTATTGTCAACACAAATGCGTTGATAGATTTTTTGAAGTTGAAAACAACAAAATAAATGATTCTAGAAACTAAAAAGATTGAAGCTTTTAAACTGAAGCTGCAATTATCCATCACCGCCTACATTTCAAGAAAAAAACACAAGATATAGTACACAATTAATAAGTATTGCATTATTTCAACGGCTTTTGAAATACATGTAAACTGTTAAGCTGAAGATGTGGTACACGCTGGAGAAACTATTAAATCACTGTAGGCCTATGAACAAAGTGACACTCTTAATTGACTCCTAACCTAAGACAACATGTTTGTATGTAATTATGTACTGCTAGGTACTGCTGTATACGTAACATTATAAATTTTAGAACGTATGAAATTTTAAAATTGTAAAACTGTGAATTATAGATTCTAAAATTCTTTTTAAAGTTATACAGTGGGATCCAAAGTTACCTTTTACAAGACGCCAACGCTATTCTTTTTGTTAGAAAACACCTGTTGTTTTATTTGAGTGCCTTTCTCTACATGAAAATATATTAAAGAAAAGAATTTCTTTGAAACACAAATTTTTTAATTTTATATTATGATCATTAGAGAAATTCGTAATCAATTGTTATTTTGTGCCCTGTGTGTGTGTGTGTGTGTGTGTGTGTGTGTGTGTGTGTGTGTGTGTGTGTGTGTGTGTGTGTGTGTGTGTGTGTGTGTGTGTGTGTGTGTGTGTGTGTGTGTGTGTGTGTGTGTGTGTGTGTGTGTGTGTGTGTGTGTGTGTGTGTGTGTGTGTGTGTGTGGAAAAGGGACACAGAGAAACAGACAGAGATAGAGAGAGACAGTGGGTGCCATTTATTCATGGGCTTATATGATTTTGCTGAGTTCTGAATACGAAGTTTCCAAGAAATGTTTAAAACCAGGGAGATTGTGATACTAATGACATTTATAAAATATGATCTAAATTCCATTTGCAATGATGTGTAATATAGACAAGATGCGTACACAGACATGCATGCATCCCACAGTATCGATGATTGATTGTTAGCATTTTACAAGGGAGCTTTAAGAACGTCAATAAACAACAGCTGAAGCTTAAATTTCGTCGCTATTTAGACTTAAATGCAGTTATAAAATAAACACGTCAGAAGAGTTTTAAATTTAAGGAAAAGTCCGAACAAGCAATGTCTTTTTATTAAAGCATTCATAAAGCTTCTTCAAACTTAATAGTTAAACGCTGTTTTAAATAACTCTCATCTTGCTTGTTTATAGACAGTTAAATCAAACTTTAATGTTACACTTATAGGAAAGTCTCAGCGTAAACAGAAAGCGTATTTTACATAACGATTGCAAGACGCGTTATCCTCTTTGCAGTGCTACTGGGAACAAGTGATAATCTTTTAAAAGGTTTGATAGTTCGATTCCATTAAATCCATTAAAATAAAAGCTTAATCTACGTTGCTTATGCATGAAGGTGACTGAACTAAACGTTTCTACACAACAAAGTTATATAACCGAGTAAACAGTAACAATTTTTGTCTCTTCATCTTGCTTTGCTTTAAAATCTAGTTTAACAATATATTTTTTACACCGCCATTGTGACATCCTTTTTCTGGTATTATTGGATTCCATTTAGGTGAGAGCAGTATGAAATTCAATAATGAAACAAAAAAAAGGCAAAAATTTAAAAATGTAATGGACTAATTATGTTTCGTCTCGTGACCTGGATTCTATTCAAACTTACGTCAACCGATTTCAAACTATGACGATTGCCATAATGCCGCTCCATAAGTAGCTAGATTAATAGTGTTTACTGCTAATCGCCATACGCACTTTGCCAGTTTACAGTAGGTTAAATTCGGGTAGTCGAGGCACCAATTTATTTTCTTCTAAATTTCCACTGGGTTATACCCATAAGGTTCCACGTCTCAATTGCTCCCACAGTAATGGAAAGCCTAGATTCCGTGCTTGTATTCACCGTTGAGGAATATCCTACGTTGTATCCTGCTTGTATCCCTACGTTTCCTTGGCCGTAATTAAGTAATTTTTTTTGAGCAGGAAAAGATGTGTGTCGGCGATATTACAGAGATATATCGTAGAATAGAAATGGCGTAGGATTTCTATTACTTGTTTACATTTTATTTATTATTATTAGTTATATCAGACAATCTGAAGAGGAAGACCATAGTAGACCACAGAAAGTTGCTTCAGTCGCAAGGTAGCATAAATTGCTATGTACGTTGTCACGGTACATATAACTCACCCAAAACCCAAGGTAAAACAAACGGGTTATAAACTATCCAAAACAAAATAAACAACAGAAGAAGACCATGTAAACAGGAACATAAGATGAATTAGGATTAATATTAGGGAATAAAATGAATTATAATTTTTTTTTGCTAAAGTTTAGTGCTGTGAAAAAAGATGATGAACAATCAAAACAACTAGAATTGTAATTAATAAGTAATGTATGATAGAAGAAACGAAGACACGACTAATGACAAGACAACGTTGACCCAAATACCCAATAGATCAGACAGTGAGAAGAAGACTACAACACCCATAACAAGAAAAAATTTATTAAGGAGGATAAAAAAATCAGTGCGACTAGGGAAAATCAAATCAAATCGGATACAAGAAGGAACTAATAATGACAAGAATAAAATAAACCATGAGAATATAAAGTATTATTAATAATAAAGAGAACAGAAGTAATTTAAAAAATTGATTTAAAACCCTAAGCTCTAACTTGACACTGACATAAAACTATTAATAAAATAACTTCAATGACTTGACGGTACAACCAGAACTCAAAAGTAAAACATTGATAATAGAAAATAAGAGGGAGAGTGAATATAAGAATTGTAATAATAATAATAAGTATAAATTAGTAATGTATAAAAATGACAACTAGATAATGTCCAAAGGACTAGTAAAATTTGTAAAGTAGAAATAAAATAATAAGAGACAACTATTAATCAACAATGAGGTTGAGATAGTAACCAAAAAGAGAAATAACTATAAACAATAATAAACAGCATTAAGTAAATGTAAAGAGTCAACACAATATGTAAAAAACATAATCTAAAGTTCAACCATTGTTGGGGATCCAAGATAGGACATAACCTAAACTGGCCAACAAGTTTCCAATAGAATTGTAAAAAACAGTGACTGAAATGATGTTAACCTAAAATGTATTGGAGTGTAAGCAAACTAGAGATTATAAGGAGCATTCCATTTACAAAAAGTCATAATATAAAGGGACGTATGTACAGTATAAGTGTAAATTAACATGATCAAGAGTACAACATAGTATGGGTACTTAAACAATACAAATCACACATAAAACAATGATAAAAGAGTAGGGACTCAGTCCATGATATTAACTGAGACGTAATACTATTAATGTGAGGCAAATCAATGTTTATTGCCAAAAATAAATAAATTATGTGTATTATATGTACATAGCTGATACTAGATGCAGGAAGTTTTAGATAAATGCCAACAAATGTCAAAATACAAGAGCAGAACTAAACACTGCCAAGCATTAACATTGCTATATTAAAACTGATACAAACTAAACCTAATCAAAAGATGAAGGTGGAATATCAAATAAGAAAAATTGTAACACCCAAATATACTGAATAATAGTCAGAGAAAAATGTAAATAAAATAAAATAAGACGATACTAGCTAGTACTGATATAATCAGAAGTGGTAATTATTAGGTCAGTATAAATAGGCCAAAACAAATATGGGTTACAAACCCATAATATTATAAAATAACTAATAAACAATTAGCAAGGCAATAGACCAAGAGTCCAGCCAAAATTAAATTAATTATTATGAATAATGGTTAAATAACGATGTAAAAAACTACTGTGCAGTAATGATAAACTATCACAAAGAACAAAAGTGAAGAATAATCATGTAATAAATATAAGAATCCTTAATATAAGAAGGGGATAAAGACATAACAAAATATTGAAGTAGGCCTAAACGAATAGCGACAATTTTAACGAATTACCGCCTAAAACTTTAATGAGAAGGGATGATAGTTGATAACTAAATAAAAATGATAAGTGTTTATCAGAAAATGAACATTATAAATAGAATAAGGTAGAAAATAGGATATGTAAATAGTTCGTAAGAAATATTAAGAAATTTATTTTGTTAATCCTTATCAAAACTATATGGTGTGGGTAACCGAAATACTCGTGAGAAAAAGACAAAAACGATGATAGTAATGAAAAAAAGGATCAGTGTAGTTATAAATGAATTATTTAAATTATAAAAAAGTATTATTTACAAGCCCGTGGCGTACACGGGGGAACCAAACAATCATAGCCTCAAACCCAGTCACATGACGCCAAAGAAGGGTCTATTTTGCCGAGTGATACCAAAAGTACACGAAAATTAGAACAATTAGCCAATCAGGGGCCGTTGTTAATTACAAGGTACGGGATATCTACACAGGTAAGATCATCAGTTCATCTCAAGCTTCGACGCAGACTCCACGCTATTCATCGTAACCAAAAATTACTGAATTGATAGCCGATAGCTGACGAAAGTATTCTAACCTCGAAACACGAAGTTGAGGTTAGGTCGGATGTAGGCATAGTGAAAGTTTTCTTTAACCAGTGATCTAATCCTACGAAGTGATGGAAGTAGAAGCAACAAAAATTGGGCTAAATGTGAATGAGAGCAAGACAAAGTATATGATAATGTGGAAGTCTGCGGATAGAAGAAAACCTCGTGACTTGGAAATAAATGGGAAGCGCTTTGGAGGCGTGTCAGGCTTTGAATATTTGGGCACTACAATATCGAATGATAATGACTTAAAAAAATGCATTAAAGAGAGGATAAGGTATGCAAATAGAGCGTATTTTGCAAATATAAATATCTTTAGAAATAAAAATATAAGGAGAGAAACCAAGCTAAAAATATATCATTCACTCATAAAACCTATTGTTGCCTATGGCTCAGAGGTGTGGACGATGACAGTGGAGGATGAAAAAAGTTTAAGAATTTTTGAACGCAATATCCTGCGAAAAATATATGGCCCAGTGAGGGAAGGCAAGAATTGGAGAATACGAAGTAATGCAGAATTGCAACAACTGATACATGAGAAGGACCTTGTAAAATTTATCAACTCACAGAGGATAAGATGGTTGGGGCATGTGGAGAGAATGGAAGAGGATAGAATGGATAAGAGAATGATGCAGGGAAGAGTCTATTGCGGAAGACGAAGGGGACGGCCAAGGATGAGATGGTTGGATGAGGTGTTGAAGGATCTGATGAAGTTGGGATTTCGAGGATGGAGAGAGAGAGTGGCGGATAAAGATGACTGGAGGCGGATTGTTGAGAAGGCCAAGGTCCACCAAAGGCTGTAGAGCCGGAGAAGAAGAAGAAGAAGAAGAAGAAGAAGAAGAAGAAGAAGAAGAAGAAGAAGAAGAAGAAGAAGAAGAAGAAGAAGAAGAAGAAGTGATCTAATCCGGAGTATGTGCGCATAGGCAGAGCGAGAATGAATTATTAAAAAATAATTTCATTCAAATAAAAGAAAATTTTGTTTAATAGTGATAATCCAAGAACTACTTAGTACGCAAGTATAAGTGACAATGACAAAATATTTTAAAATAGTAATTTAATAATTAACGAACGCTATCAGCGAAATTAATTAATATAATTAAATAAATGATAACCCAACATAGATTGGAAAAATATTTTAATAATTGAACCAAACACTTGATAGTGAAATCTTTAATCATCAACAAACGTTCATTTTATAATTAATTCAATGGACGTGTCGAAATAAGAGACATTAAATAGTCAATGAGGAACTTAAAGGAAACCTTTGACCTGTAGTAGACTAAGCATTATATTGTGTTTAAGCTTAAGATTATAATTAAATATGGAATACTCCTCAACCCTAGGAGTTGGTAATTTCCAGTTACCTGTTAACTTTGTTTTTATCCAATACAAGAAGATAGATGATGAAATTTATCACTAGGTTACATTTATAACCGTATTGCACGGAGATGCTAGCCCAATTAAGGAAATATTAATTATTTAAAATTAAGTAAATTAGGTTACAATTAAACCAACTTAACCTAAAACTTCAATAATAATCACGAGTTCAATGTTTATGTTTTTTTTAAAGAATTTTAAAATGTTATCCCTCTCTGAATACTAATGATAATAGTATTGCATTGTTTTAAATTACGTGTATCTTGCAGTCTAAAAGAACCTGCTTTATTTATTAAATAAGGTAACGAAATGTTTAATGTCCTGAACGGCAAATAGTTCGATTCAGTCTGACAACCCTGAGATATAATAAATTTGAAGAGTCTATCAACAGCACTGAAAATTGAAAGAAAGTAAACAATATTATTGTATCGTAATAATAATTGAAAATGAGTTCGGAAAATAAAAATTTAATTCTTAACCAATACAAGAGTTTGACTATTATTTTACTAGAATAAGACGTTGCAGCTTAGGTGAACGACATCCATGGTTGTTATCAGTGGTGGCGGCAATCAGTTGATTTGAATAATTCTAACTGTATTTCTAGCAACACACATCAGCTTTACTAGTAACCCACCTTCACAAGTAAGTATCTGTGTAAACCAATACTTATGTTTTCAGTGAGAAGGCACACCAATCGGTTCATCGTAGCGTCGAGTGAAGATCAAAATTCGGATATGAACTCAGCGAACCCTAGCAACAAAATAACCAAATTATTTTAAATGAAACAACATCCAACCCAATTCATAAATAATAATAATAATAACCATATTTTATGATAAATTGTCGACCAACGTTTGAAGCATTTAATTAGGTTAAATCTCGACCTAATTAATTAATTATAAATAAAAAGACACGAGAACTACGTTCTATAACATATGTCGATCCCAACGCGGGGCTTAAGACACACAGTATCCATCGTTCAATAACAACGTAACTAGGTATTGGTTTTTGATTAACATTAAAATTTTAAAACGTGTTAAATTTTAAAACTATACATTATAAATTTCAGAAATTTTTTTTATGAACTTACAATACGATTTAACCTTGTCTCTTTAAAAATACAAACGATGTTTAATAACTAGTGGTGTATGCCTACCTAAAAATTAAAAAAGAACTTTTCTCTTAATATATTCTGATCATCAGAGACCCATGTTGTCCGAGGTCCGTGTGATAAGTAGAAAAGAAGATGCAATTGTTTAGATTTTTTAATTTATTTCTCAACATTGTCTCCTTTTATCTTGAAACACATAGTTTAGGAATATTCCAATGTTCTGAAACCATTCAAAAAATCTGATTTGTCGGATTCTGCAAATTAGGCTTCTGTTTCGGCATGACCTGGCTTGATGTGAACTGCTTTTCGCCATTCCTCATTTCAAGTTTGTAAAACAAACAAAAATTCAAGGGGGACAAATCTAGACAGTACAGTGTGTAAGGCAAGAATCCGTAATGTAATTCGACTGGCTTTAGTGTGACGATTGCGGACAAGTAAGCTGGTGTGTTGACATGGAGGAAGAGCACATTTTTCGGCCCCATACAGAGTAGCTTTCTCTTCTACAGTATTCGGTGTTGAATAGGCCCAATAAATTATCTTAATACAGCCCCATGATTGTATTTCATTTCTCTAAATACTCAAATTCTCAATGAAGATTATGCCTTGCGAATCCCCAAAAACGGTGGCCATGATTATTCCAACCAATAGAATCGTTCTCACCTTATTTGCTTAGCCGGGAAAAGACTACGGTAGTGGCTGAACTTTCATTTTCGGTGTGCAGTCATGGACTCATGTTTCAATGATAGTCATATAACGTCGCAGGATCTCATTCGGATTGTGCCTCATCATGCCAAACATTGCTTCGAAGTTGCCAAGCAATTCCGTTTTTAGTCAAGCGTTAGGATACGCAGAGGCCATTTAGCCGATAGGTTTATTATAGTCCATGTTTTGTAAAAGATATTTTCCTGAGCGCTCTTTATCAAAGATGGATGTTCGGCCGCGATAGATTTCATTGAAGGAACATCAAAAGCTAGTCATCAAATGTGCGAAGTCCTGGTAAACCGTATTCAACTTTTTACTTATTACCTTTTACGTTTTTCTATGTAAAAAAGAAACGAAATAGATTCACTGACCGATATCACTGTGTCTCCATGTTTTCAGCAATACAAAAAACTTTCAAAGCAAAACTACTCAATGAACTCTTTTTAAATTTAACATACATCGTTTTTATTGTTGTATTAACAAACAGCATTACAGTGTTGACACAATGGGACCTTCAGTTGTCAAATACAACAGGTTCTTATCACACCTCCCTTGTAAACGACCACATTATAAATTAAGAAATAATTTAAAATCATTTTAGAGACTAACAAGTGTAGGTATAAAGAAAGCATTAAAAAATTACAATAATAGAAAAGAATAAGACGAAGCAGAAGAAGTAAATACATTACTACTTTATAAGAATGTAGCTCTAATAATTATTATTATAAGAATCTTAGAAGGAAACATAACACTGAAATCCTAAAGAACGGATGCAATACAGTACATTTTTACGTAAGATAAAAAATGACAAGCTTCAACGGGAGGAGGGTGAATACATTATATTCATTGCTCATAACGAATAACTGTTTTTGTTTTCTGTCTCTCAGAAAAACCCTTGCCTGAAGAATGGTTAAAATAAAAAAAATAATTAAAAAATTAAAAAACACGACTGCCAAAAAATAAATGAATAAATAAAAAATAAATTGATAAAAACACTAAATAAAAAAAAAGAAATAAAAATAATATTTAGTAAAAATCACAAAATCTAAATAAAGTCGATTTAAAAAGCCAAAAACAAGGTACTGAAATTCAGCTCTGATCAGATTTAACGAAAATGTTATGAATGATTAAGAAGTTATTTATAAGGACTCCAGTTTAGTCTTTGTATAAATGCTGGAGTATTTAATTTTCTTCTTCAATCTGCGTTCCTTTTTACGACGTAACATTTATGACGTTATCAAAGCAAACAATATTTTAATCTTTGTCAATAATCCAATACTACGCCGACGATATCGTCGCTGAACGTTTCAAAACATTTTAACTCGGATTACAGCAACAGAGTAAATTTGATCAGTTCTGCCTTATCAGTTGTGTAAATACTATATTAGAGGCAGAGATCCATTTAGTGTCACTGCCGTATTTTAGTAACGAGTAATTTCATTGATGGCCAAAGACGTTTCTCACAGACTCAGCTGGCAATAAATATTCAAAAAATATTTAATATTAAAAAAATTCGCACTATTACACTGAACCTGGATTGTTATTCTATAATTGTATGCGCAGAAGTAAGTAATGTTTGGAAGTTTTGATAAGTAAAATATATTTTGGAAAAGCTAGAATGGCCATTTCTGCCTTGTAAAATATTTGTTCAAAACTGTCTTTCAGGAAACTGGAATTCAAAAAATTTGAGAAACGAAGGTCTATAACAGAAAAGAAAATCAAGTAAATATCTAGGAAAAGTGGAAAATGGGAAAATACAAAGTGTAGATACTCCAGATTTAGCAGGGATAGGAGCATAATGGAAATACCAGAAATTGATTAGACACAAAGGTATAGATCAGTGATAAGATCTCTAGTAGACATATCTGTAGAAAATGCCTAACGAAAAATACAGGTGGCTGCAATTGTTAATATTAATATTAATGTTAATATTAATATTATTAATATTGTTAATATTAACTTAAAAGAAGTTTTCTCTACTGATAAAAACTTCAGCGTCCTCCTACTTCCATGTATCTTTCATGTAGATTAATTTAAACAACTTGTTTGCAAATTAACAAATTTTAAATTTTACATTATTTGTGTGCGTTTGTGTGTGTTTAATAGTTTTAACAAGGAAGCTGTAACAAATATGTCGGTGACAATAAAAACATAAAGGACGTATTCCATATTATATAATTTCAATAATATTCGTAATAAATAACATTTTGTATATTTCACAATTATATATTTTTACTTAGACAGTTTTCTTCAACTACCGTCTTTACAAGCCTAAATATACGAAGAAGATGATATATATGTTGAATATATTCTTAGTATATTTACATTTCTATAGATGAGAGTTAAGAAGAGTGTGGTAACAAAGTAAAAACCAATGAATAAAAATACATTGTTGTAAAAATGACAATGTTACTTATTATTAAGAACTCTAAGTAGAACAATTGTCATGAAATATGACTTTCACAAACAGTAAATTCTTATCAAATTATTTTAGTCAACTGACTTTATTATTTATTTGTAATAACAATAGCTCTAAAACATATAAATGTTTGTTTCAGTACCTTCTATCTTTATATAAATCGCTGTAAGGATAACCAGTGACTCATAATGCATTCTCGACACTAGTTGTGTTTGTTAATTGAACATCATTCTCCACTACGCACGAATTTGTGTGTTTGTACGTTATGGCGTTCATTAGCACAATCAATATCATGCGTAATATAGCAACTGCGCAACTGGTTGCAAAAGTATGCCCGGCATATTATGAATGCTAATATAATCATTGTGAAGACATTTCGTTGCTCATAAAGACTGGACTAAACAATCATCGCACTTTATCGGCAATAATTAGGTGTTATTTTATAAACTTATTAAGACAATGGTGCTTTGTCGGCGGTATTAATCTATAGATACAGCACAACCATACTTCAATTAGCCAGTTCTACGAATTGTTTTATAACGACTGGAGTGCGGTGTTAGTAAAAGTGTTAAGTGTTATAATTGTTTAAGCGTACAGCGGCATTATAAAATATAATTAGCAATTGTTATTATTTGTTGTATTAAATGAGCATTTGATATCTGTAAAACGTGAGAGAATAAATGTATTCGGCAAATGTTTTCTAGACGTGTTCAGAGAAATTGTAACTATCTATTTATCTGGCGTTTAAAGCTTTCTTTCACTGTTCAAAGCCCACTTCTGCTATCCTCGTAACACTTCATTTTTACACATTTTACTTAAATGGTTACAAAGTAATGTTTTAGACTTTCCTGTACAAACAAATATTTTGTGAAAACAGAAGTTCAATATTAGGAAAAATTTAAAGTTTGGTACATCTAAATCTGTTCATAACTGTTAAAATACAAAAAAGTCTTACAAATATGAAATATTAATAATAACACAACTTTTTTCAAGAATATATTTTTATTTATTATTTATTTATTATTTATTATTATTTATTTATTTTTTATTTTTTATTATTTATTGTTTTATATTATTATTTTTATAAATATAAAATAACGATGATGTATTTTAAATGTGTGTTCATTTATGAAAACCATATTTAAAGAAAAATACAATGTTGTCACTCGCACGCGCAGGTGTGTGTGTGTGTGTGTGTGTGTGTTCTGGGTTTCAAAATAATCTTGGAATGCCTTCATTGCTGAGACAGAATTAAAAATTGTCACCAAAAAATAATACTTTTCTATAACTATGCATATTTAAAATTACTCCAACTTAGTAATTATCCAAAAGATACCAATCAAACGTATTGCTATCAGCATCTAGCGCACCTTGGTATGTCTCCTTCTCAGCGCTTCTAAACGCTTCTTTCATAATGCTTTTCGGCTCTAAAATAGTCCTGATTTCCAGGATATTTTTTTTAAACATATTTTTTCTCAAATCCGCCAAATTGAATAAGAATAACAAAAGGACACTGGTCATCTGAGCTTCCACAGCCTCTAACTTAACGAAATTAAGACCACCTCAGTGGCACATGGGTTCTGGATGATATCTCTATTCTTAGTATTTACTCCAGCCAGTACGTTTATTGCTCCACATGTGACTGTCAGTAAATTGTAAAGTAGCAAGTAAAAGTAACTAAATAAAACTTCTAATATTAATACGTACATCTTTATTGCGGTAAGAATTTTCTGAATAAACATTCAAACAATATTGAAGTGACATTCCAAAATTGTTGTAACTCGCCCCTCTATTGTGTATTTGTAAAGAAAGCGTTGACCCTGCATGTTAATGAATTTACTTTTAAAGAAGTAGAGAATTCAGAGCGGAATAAGTACAGAGTCTATTACACACAGGCTTCTAGGCTACAATATTGATGATTTCTTTGTAACATTTCACCAACGTGCTTTGAAAACCGTCAATAGACTACATTTGTAGCCTAAACTGCGTTTTATATAGACGTAAAAACGAATACAAAATAATCGCGCCAAAACAAATTGTAAATTTGTTTCTTTTATTGTAAAATAATTTCTTTTATTGGCGAACCAAACACTCGACGTTATAAGATAACGGCTTAACATTATATTATAAATGGATCCCTTTTGTTCCGCTATTTTAATTTCGAGACCAATTTTCTTAGGTCACGCTTCTAAAAAGATGTCAGTGCGTAAGGCGGCCGTGTCAACGTAAAGCAAAAATTATAGCCAATTCTATTTTACCTTGTCATTTTAAGATGCGTTATCCTCTTTTCTATGCTCTCTGAAATAAAAGATAATATTTTTAAATATTTGTGGGTTTGAGTCCGCTAGAATCTTTTCCTTCTATGTTATTTAAACAATTGGGACTAAACTAACACATATAACATTTGCAAAGTTGGAACAAAACAAACACATATAATCAAGTGAAACACAACAATTCAAGTCTCTCATTTTTCTCTGTTTTATAACCCAGTTTTACAATGGTTTTCGAGAATGCCACTGTGACAATTGAGTTTCCTGTCATTTCTGGTATAGCTTTTTATTTGTTGTCCTGGAAAGCAGTATAAAATTCAATAAGAAAACAATAAAGACAAAAGCGTGGAAATGTAATGGATTAATTAGACTCCATCTTGTGACCTGGATTTTGTTAAATCTGTGGCCAGTCGACGAGTATTGCCAGTCACAAACTCTAGCGATTGCAAAACTGCTTCTCTCACAAGTACCCAGACTAGTGGTGTTCCCTACTATTCGTAACACGGGATGTGAGCGTAGCCTTGAAGGTGTACTGTTTTGGCTGGTTTCCAGAAGTGTTAGAATTTCTGTGTCAAAAATTCTACCAGTTAAAAGCTTCACTGGGTAATGCCCGTGGGTTTCGAAGTCTCTGTTTATCTCACAATCAGTAACAAAGCTTAACTTCCATTCCTTTATCAACGCCGAGGAGTCCTAGGCTTCCATGATCAATTTGAAAGATGCGGTTTCTGCCTTGATTTGTTGATCAAGGAAAGTCCTATGTATGTGATACAACAAAGGTATATCATAGTCTAGTGGGTTCGTAGGATTTCTGTTACCTGGTTAGTTACTATTTATTCTATTATTGTTGCTAGTCAAAAGGAGAGTAAAACAGCTACAACGCTTCTGTGGACGTAAGGCTGCATAAATTTAACCAATATAATTGCTGTTATTCTTCTGAAACGGGTCAGTTGTTACAATTTGTGCTGAAAATTATGTCAGCAAATATGAACATTAGACCAAAATTTTCTAGAGATTTATAAATTTAATTTTTAATTTTCATTATTATTGCACATAAATACTATAAATTAGTAACTACGTCATCCCTTCAAAAAAGCTTTCTCAATTAATATCTACAAAAGTTAAAGTCTGCTTGCTCCGAGATGTGTATTAAACGTGTGCATAGTGTTGTTCTGTTGTTCAAACGTGTGCACTTTCTTCGTTAATTAATTAATTTTACAAAATTTACAATAATTAGATATTATTTTATGAGGTGGTAAACTTTGAAAACTAGGAACATAAGATCATATGTTTGACATGTCTGTTACAAAAATGTGATTCTTGGAAACCGATATTTGAGTACACAAGACGTCATTAGAATAGCAAAGCCCCATTGTATGTTTTCTAAAGAAGTCGGATACGTATGGTTTGGTTGACATTGTATAGCGTTAGGAAATAGGTTTCCTATACTGAGTTTCAAGGAACAAAAGGTACAATGACAACGGAAGGTATTAGGTCAAACAAAATTAAAAAAACTAATTTGTTGGTTTGTTCGGTGTTGTGTCTAAGCTGCTTTACTTGTGTGATTTGTATACTGTAGACTACAGGTACTCTAGTCACTACATAAAGTGGTCGAGTAAAATGGCTTCTTACGTGTTTTTTATTGGCTCTTTTTGCTATTATTTAATCTGGCGTATCATAGTGTTACGTATATAAATTAGTTTGCTTGTTTTTATTATGTAAAGCAGTCCACTTTATGTTTCACAACCTTTCACTTCAACGTTTATCTAAAATGCCACGTACAGTATCACTAAAGTATGCTCAACCAGACCACTATAAAAACTGATGAATTACACCTAGTGGAATCTCTTTGAAGTAGCAGTCAAGACGATTCTGGTCATTAACTCTTAGAGACAACAAAAAGAAAAAACAGGATCAACCAAGAAGTCGCCAATGATACCTTCCCAGACATTGACAGGAAAGAACTAACTTCTGGAATGTTTGGTACGGGTTTGATTTTCTTCTGCCCAGTAATGATTGTTATAGATATTAGTAATTTAATTTCGTGTAAAAATTGTTTCGCCTTTCAACATGACAGTGGCCAAATGAGCGCGGTTCAATTGTAATTTTGTACAGAAAAATTCCCGACTGTGTTCATATTCAACATCTTTAAGGGTATTTTAACTTTGTAGGTGGTACATAATTCATTATCGACCTACAAAATCCTCAATATACTCGTGTGATATCTCGTTACACCTAGTTTTCTATTTGTATTAAGAGCAAAGCTAATATAAGAAATTCTGCTCTTTGTGTATAGTGGTACAGTGAATTACTTGCAGTGATAACGATAATCTACGATACATCTCTTTGTTTTAAAGATATAAAACAGATCAGGCCTATTAGCTGCATTTACTCATGATGTCCGACAAATACTTTGTCACCGGACAAAAGGCTTGCCGCATGACAAATGGCGCCAATCGTATTTATTTTGGTGGCCCTAAAAAGGAACTGGTGGCGAGAACGATGATGTTGGTAGTGCCGCGCTGAGATGTTCGGTGGCTGCGCCCGCTGTTCGTGGCGTACTGCAGTCCTCCTCTTCTTTCGGCATCGGTTGTAGAGTCGGCTGCCGGCCCAGCGAAATCCATCGCTGGCGCGGAACTGGAGGGCGAAGACGCAAGAACGCCGGTTCTATTCTTCGGCTGTTCCTTCAGGCAGGCTCCGCGCCGATGTCGTCCGGGAGAGGAGAGGAGATGAAGTGCGTCCGATGGCGTGGCGATGAATAGTGCGCCAAAATTTTTTTTTTTTTTTTTTTTTTTTTTTTTTGCTCTGGGCTTTGCGGTTATGCGTCGCAGAGACGAACCGCACGGGAACTCAGTTCCGAGCTACCATCTGGAGCTCCTGCCTCGTGGCCCTGCCCAAGTAGGGCGTGTGCTCTATAGCAGGCCTTTCTCGGCTGTTGTGCTAGCCTACGCTAGCGCAGTATACACCGAGGGCGTTTCCACGAATCACCTGGGCGTATACGGTACCTTCCCATCCCAGTCACTAGAGGATTGTCTGGGAACCTCGCCGCACGTGCATAAAATTTGCGTGCAAGCCGCCTGAAAGTGTCGTCTAAGGAGCGGACGCCAAGTCCTCTCCTTAGAAGGCGAGATGAGAAGCGACGGGGGACTTTGGCCGCTAGCCGAAGCCCCCTGTCGAGGACGCTCTGCAACTTCTTTTTATGCATTGCGGCGAGGTAACCCCAGACCGGGCAGGCGTAGGTAATGACCGGCAGCAGATACGCGCCGACGATCATCCTACCCAATTTCCTGGTCATGGCTGGGCTGATCAGGAGTGGAAACAGTGCGCACAGGCGAGTGGATGCTCGCTTAAGAACTGTCTGTGCGTGGGTACGCCAGGTGAGCCGACGGTCGAGGTGTAAGCCGAGGTACTTGACCTCTTTGGACCAGCGCAAGTACGTTCTGCCGATGCGTAGTTGCCTAACGGGGTTCTTCCGTCGCTTAGAGAATTCGACGGCTACACTCTTGGTAGGGTTGAGGAGCACTCTCCAATTCTCAGTCCAGTCAACGAGGTTGTCGAGCTGGCGCTGCAGTCGTAGGACGGCCCTTTCCTCATGACGATCGGCCGTAAATACGGCCGTGTCGTCAGCGAAGAGGGCCATCTGGACTCCAGGCTGTCTCGGCACGTCGTTGACGTAGATCGAGAACAGAAGGGGGCCTAGAACACTACCTTGAGGGACGCTGGCTGTGATTCGCCTCTCGGAAGAGACTGAATCGCCAACTCTCACGCAGAAGGTCCTCTCCGTCAGAAAGCTAGCAACCAGATGGAGGTAGCAGTCCGGGAGCTGGACTTCCCTAAGTTTGAATAACAGGCCATCATGCCATACGCTGTCGAAGGCTTTCTCAACATCTAAGAAACAGCCAACGGTCCGTTCTCTCCGACACCCGGCTTCCGTGATGCTTTCCACCAGTCTCATCAGTTGATGAGTGGTCGAATGCCCCACACGAAAGCCGAACTGTTCGGGGACCAGCACGTCGAAGTTGGTTAGATGTTCTCGTACACGACGCTGTACGAGGCGCTCAAAAACCTTGGACGTAGCGGAGAGTAGGCTGACAGGCCGGAGGTTTTCCGAGCGGGTGGTATCCTTTCCCGGCTTCGGGATCACGATAACCGTCCCCTTTCTCCATTTCTTGGGAAAGTAGGCCAGTCTAAGACACGCGTTGAACAAATCAGTCAAGAATTGAACTCCAGGCTCGGGAAGAAGTCGAAGAGCGGTGTTCGTAACACCGTCCGGGCCTGGAGCTTTTCTTGGCTGAAGTTCAGCGAGCCGATCTGAGACCTCTTCCAAAGAGATGGGTTCGGGCTCCGTCGTGATCGGAAGTGACAGAAAGTCTTCCACAGCCATCTCGACTTGTTCGTCGAAGTCCCAGTCCATGGGCGGGTTGGGAGCGAACTGTCGCTCGAAACACAAGCCCAAGTACTCGGCCTTCTCCTCCGGGCGACCCAGGGGTCGACCGAACGGTCCAACAATGGCGGGAAGTGGAGGTCGGCGCCTCCGTCCCGTCAATGCGGTAGGTATTCTGTACGGGTGAGATTGCGGGTCCGCATCCCCCGTTCGGGCCACGTCGAGTTCCCAACAGCTACGTCGGAACGCCTTCAGACTGCCGCGCAGTCGTCCGGTGAGCCGATTGTATGCTGCCTTATCGGCCGGATCACGGGTCCTCTGCCAACGTTTCCTGAAGTAATTCCTCTCGCGAGCGAGAAGAGAGACTTCCTCTGGGATGCGTTGGTAGTCAGGCGTGAAACCAGCTCGCGTACGTGAAGACACGCCTATAGCCGAGATGATTGCCTCTTCGATTCCCGCAACTGCTTCGTCTAGGAGGCGAACGGAATCGAGTGGGGCCGCTGGCGGCAATCGACGGCACAAGGCCGGGCCGTAGCGATCCCAATCGATAACCTTCTTCTGGTCAGAACGTGCATAGGCGTGCTGGGTAGCGACGTGGACCAAGATAGGGTTGTGGTCGGATGTCAGCTCCGTGAGTGAGAATACCTCGACCGGACAGACAATTCCTTGGGTCACCGCGATATCCAGAACATCGGGAGCCGCGTTAGGCAGTGACGGAAAGAACGTGGGTTGCGCTGGACCAAAAGCCATCGCCCGGCGCGATTCAACAAAACTGAGCAAGCGCCTCCCGTTCGGAGTAGTCAGGCGACTATTCCAAGCGCGATGCTTGCAGCGCCAAAATTTTCTGCCGGCCCGGGTTTTATGCACTAACCGGGATCGTTGATTGGCTCACTCCGAGCAGATTAGTTGTCACGTTTCGGCTGCTGATCCCCGATTGGCTCGTTGTGTCCCCCGCTGGTACCGGCGAGCAGATGTTCGCATACCGCTGCCGTCACAACTCCCCCGGGTCTTGAATGCTCTCCGGTAGCCTAGCCTACTGCTCTTCTCCGGATCTTGTAGAGATGTCTGTTGGGCGCCGTGTTGTTTGTGTGCCGGCTGGTAGCTCGCTGGCGTGGCTGGATCTTGCATCCGCAAGGTGATCGTTGCCCCACGTTGGGCGCCACTTGTCACCGGAGAAAAGGCTTGCCGCATGACAAATGGCGCCAATCATACACTAGTGTTTTTGGTGGCCCTAAAAAGGACCGTGTGGCGAGAAGGCTGATGTTGGTTGTGCCGCGCTGAAGTGTTCGGCAGCTGCGCACGCTGGCGCAGTCATCTTCTGCAGTGGCGTTCTGGCGCAGTGGCGTTCTGCAGTCATCTTCTTCTTTCGACATCGGTTGTAGAGTCGGTTGCCGGCCCAGCGACATCCTATCGCTGGTGCGGAACTGGAAGGCGAAGACGCAAGAACGCCGGTTCTATTCTTCGGTCGTTTCTTCCGGCTGACTCCGCGCCGATGTCGTCCTGCTGCCAGAGCTATTTGGTTGCGCGTCGTGAGACGACCCAATGGGTTCCTAGTACCGAGCCTCCGGTAGGGGCTCGTGCCTAGTGATCCTGTCCAGACGGAATATTAATTGATTATTTATTGGCTGCTACAACGGCATGCTCGTACTAGGTCATCCTAGTACAGTATTTGCCGAGGCCGTTTCCAAGAATCACCTGGAATTGTTCGGTACTTTCCAAGGCCAGCTATGAGAGGGTTTGTCTGGGTCCTCGCAGCTCGGACGTAAAATTTACATGCAAGTCGCCTTGCGGTGTCTTCCAAGGAGCGGACACCGAGTCCTCTTCTCAAAAGTCGAGAAGGGAACCGATAGGGTGCTTTGGCCGCTAGCCGAAGACCCCTATCGAGAACGCTTTGCAACTTTCTTTTATGAACGGTTGCGAGGTAACCCCAGACCTGAATAGCGTAGGTAATGACCGGCAACATAGATGTCGTCCGAGAGAGGAGAGGAAATGAAGTGAAGCCGAGACGTGACCAACTACGTGCTCGGAGCGAGTCAATCAGCGATCCCGGTTACTGCACAAAACCCGGGCCGGCAGAAAACTCTTCATACTGCTATCGAAGCCCTCGCCCATCTCTATACCGCAAGTCTCCTCCACTGATACGTTCCACGGGCCTGGAAGCACGCCCATGTCCTCATGTTCCCCAAACAGCTCAAAAACACCAGCCTCCCGTCGAATTATCGCCCGATTTCTCTTACCCCTGCAATCTCCAGGCTTTTCGAGAAAATCCTCGTCGCCAGGATACATCCCTATCTACAAACTCATAGCGTCCTCCCCAGTACCCAGGGCGAATTCCGCCCTGGCTACAACATATATGACCAACTTTTTCGGGTTATCAGCGCCATCCAGGACAACTCGGCCCGCAAACGCCCGACCATCTTAGCCTTACTCGACATCCGCAAAGCCTTCGACTCTGTCTGGCACAACGGCCTTCGTTTCAAGATCCTCGGATGTCACTTTCCCCCAACCATCATCAAATGGCTCTCTCAGTTTCTGGATGGACGCACTGTACAAGTCCGAGTCCGCCAGCATCTCTCGGCACCCTTCCACCTCAATGCCGGTGGTCCCCCAAGGCTCCGCCATTAGCCCGTTACTGTATATCATTTTTGCCAAAGACACCGCTCCCCTCCGCCGAATCTACCCATCAGCAGGCCTAGCCCAGTGCGCAGACGATACTGCCCACTGGGTTTCAGCAGGCGTACACTGGCAAGTCACAACCAAATTACAGCAAATCCTCGAACCATTCTTCGCCTACTGTAACACTTGGCGAATCAATGTAAACGCGGACAAAACCCAAATATGTGTTTTCAACTCCACCGGACGCAACATGACTCATTTCTATAATACACCAGTCCGCGTAGGCCCATCATCAGTACGCCCGAAGCGTGAATGCCAGTATCTGGACGTCACGCTTGACTCCAAACTTACCTGGCGACCACATATCAAAAGAACAACGACCATCGCCCGTACACACCTCCGCTCTCTCAGAACCCTCAGCTACAACCCTCAGAATCGTGGCGTTCTGCAGTCATCCTCTTCTTTCGGCATCGGTTGTAGAGTCGGTTGCCGGCCCTCTGCTACCTCTAATTTACCTCTGCTAAATTAACCACTGCTCCAGCGACTTACTAGGCCGCATCTACACTACCTGCATTCGCCCCATCATCACGTATGCCCACCCAGTCCTTCTTACCGCCTCCCCTGCCTACCTAGATCTCCACCGAGTCACAGAACGACGAGCCCTAAGACTCATATACCGCCGACCACGCCTCACGAAGACCTCCAACGCAGCTCTGTATGCACTAAACACCCGCTTCCCTGACCTAGACTCCTTCCTCGTTAAGTTAAACTGGAAGTATTCCCACACAGCCTCACGCCGCACTTCCATACAATCAATAGTCCCTTCAATAAACAGAAATACCCGTAACTCAAGCAGACCTTCCTACTTAATTAATCGGCTCCTCACAATAGCCAATGGTCCTCCCCCTCGACTCCCCCGCCGCCAGCGTCAAAGACACAGACACAATTAAATACATATAACAATCCCCCGCCCATGCTTCATTACTCCCCAGCGGTAGCGACTAGACACACTCATGCAGCCTAAATACTCAACACTCTGCTAAATTACCCCACACTCTAAAACTCTAAGCCCTATCTTCGCATAACCACATGAAAACACACATTCTAGTTCCTCACACTCACGTCACTGCTTGTAAACCACAAATCTGTTCTTTCCCCCTACCTTGACGGCACCCTGTCGCCACCTAACAGCCTTGGCGACCTGCTTTACACGTTCCTGTCTTGGCCGCCCCCCCAAAAAGATCATCGAAGAAGAAATAAATAAAACAAAATAAATGAATAAATATACCACCAAACAACTATAATGGCCACATCTATCTACCTCTCCCGTTCGCATATGGCTACCAACTACGCTTGCACACAATATAACCCACAAGCAATACACTCCCAACTACGTGCCTCCACCTTCTCAACGGCCCGGTCAGCTGGCGTACGTCCCCCTAAAAACCCATACCCACACGGCTGAAGGGAGCTTGTCTCCAAAACAGCCCGAGTCCGACCATATTGGTCGGTCTCACAAACGAAAAAAAACTCTTCGTCGCCACGCCATCGGACGCACTTCATCTCGTCTCCTCTCTCGGACGACATCGGCGCCGAGTCAGCCGGAAGGAACATCTCAGCGCGGCACAATCAACATCAGCCTTCTCGCCACACGGTCCTTTTTAGGGCCACCAAAAACACTACAGTGTACGATTGGCGCCATTTGTCATGCGGCAAGCCTTTTGTCCGGTGACAACTTATAAACTTAGAATTTCAAAAAATACGCGTTAAACATTGGCCTTAAAAGTAAAAGGATATAAATAAATGGATTGTAAAAAGTAATTAACAAACTCTAAATGAGAAGCATGGTAGTAACAAATTTACTCAAAAACATAAGAAGAAGACGCGTTAGATAAAAAGGCATAACTATATGTTGCGTTACGTTTACGAGAAACATTTTCTTTTGAAACGGTAGCTTGGAAAAATACTATCCGCCAAAAGAATTTGAGAAAGAAGTTGTTTATAAATAAATATGATTCCGTTATACGCTCACTAGGTTTCTAATTTCCTTTTTCATTATTCGTGGCTTTGTAAGTTAATGCAATATTACATTACTAAGGGAAGAATTAATATCATTTCTGAACGCCTCAAGTTAGATTACAGATTCCGAGTGACATTGACCTTTCGTGCATCAAATCTATATTAAATAAAACATTGGCGTTTAAGATTAATTTTAATCCATTTCAGTATCTTCTAAATTACAAGCGTTTGCTCTTTCATTTAAAATCTTTAATTTTATGGAGCGCTACGAAGGTACTATTAAAATTAGAAACACCACCCCCGCTGATACAACAAACGATTTAAATTATAAATTTTCATGTTCATGTACCGTAAATAATAATTAGTATTACAGTGACTACGATGTATAAAACTATCCTAAGAGTCAGCTTATTCGACTGATTTGTACTGGGAAAAATGTAGCTGTATTAAACCGATAAGAACGTTCATTATAAATGAGAAAACCCGAATTTTGGATATTCATAAAACTTATAATCGCAGCCTATTGCGGTTTGTCACTATTATACTAGAGTTTTCTTTAGAAAAAGTTATAAATATAAGCAATCTACAACTTTTTAATTTTTTTTCATATTTTACGATATACTTTATTACTGGAATTCAAATGTTATAAGCTACACAATGCATACAAATTTAAAGGAATAGAGAAACAAGTAGTACAGTAAGTTAAATTTGGTTAACAAGGATTTCTAAATGTACAGACATAATCTTTTACATCGATTAATAATGTTGTGACGATTTCATTAATAAAAATTTGGTAATTAATAAATAGGTAATGTGTAGGCTGAGAAATTTTAAATTTTTAATAAAATCGCACATTTAAACTAAATCTTATTGCTATCATTAATAAAAATAATATTTAATAAAAAGTCTAATAATAAAATAAAAGGAAAACGATTGTACAGAAAGGGTAAAGCTTGTTAATTAATCCTGCATAGACAGGCACTAACCAGAATTAACTTGTTTTCCGACCCCTTAACAAACTAAATATACTTGTAAATTTTGACATTATTTAAATAATTAAATAAGACCACTGTAATGTATTTTAATAACGTCTGTAACTAAGAATATCTCTGCTTATTTAAATAGTCAAACTTTAATCTTTTAAATAAAGAAGAAACATGGAACTACTTTTATGTTGATTGGTAATATCGCGAGATTACTACTCTCACGCCTAAACTATTTTCACCCACTTGAAATGGAGCGGTCAACCCGTAAGCTGCGCACAGAAGTAATGTGGAACGTTAAAAATAGTTTGTTTCCTAAAGTGATTAATCCGTCAGTTAAGACACCGAGGCATTCTTTATACTATTAAACAATGTGTTGCGTTAATATAGTTGAACCGCGATTCATATAAATATGTTGTAAACGAGTAAGAAAGAATAATGAAAATTTAGCGCCTATGACATCTCTACAAAAATCTTAAAATATAAAACTTATGTAATTAAAACTGTGGTAAGACCATAAAGTGAAGTGCAACAAATAAACAATCATGTGAAGTGGATACAGGTGAATGAAACTTTTGTGTTAATCATTCAAATCAACGAGTTATTACTACCCGTTAGCCAAGAGCAGAGAACCAGGACCCACAATGATCTAAAAGACTTCAGGACTACACCATCCCCGGATACGAAGATAATGAGAGATACCTGACCTACATCAAACATGCTGCAACCGAGGACCGAGGACTGGAATAACGAGGAGCTGGAGGATATCCAAAAGGTGACACGGAGGCATGCCTTCCGTGGTTATGAAATACTAAATATTATATCCAACCAAAGACAATTAAATTAACAACATTAAGACATTTTAAGTACTGACAGTAATTGTATTCTTATTTGTAGTAAAAGAGTAAAAGTTTAAACTGAAAGCTTTATTGTTTTAAAAAGATTAATAAAGTCCATTCTTCAAATGGCACAATTTTAAAGATTGTATATGGCGAGGTGACCATTATTAACATACTATATGCTATCCCGGATCCGTGGATTAATTAAATTGATGTACATCTTATTTTGAGGGCCATCATGAAAGAATAAAATATTTAATCATCTTGTAAACTGTAAGCTGTTGAACCATATATGTCGAGAATTTTAAGTAGAGCAATTAATACCATATGTAATAAAGAGATGTCATCAGTAGTACCGACGAAACTGAGTGCATAAATCAACAGTCTCCCCTTCCCAGAATCCTTTTATATTAATTGTTTTGTTGTTGTGATTAATTTTCAGGTCGTCACAACTAAGGCAGCCTGTAATTGGCAGACCCAATTATTGCGGGTTCCCTAAGTTATAACACAAGTTAAGATGTTATAATGTTTCACTTCTTATACCTTAACAATGGTAAAAATAGAAAAAATTTTAAGGAAAAATGTTTAAAACTAATATAGTTACTGGATTTTTATTATCATTGACGTTCAGACAAAGTAAAAGAAAATAGATTAAAGTATTTCATTTAATAAAAAACTAAATATTTCCGCCAAATGTTTATTCAACTCCATTTACAAATTTTCAACCGCTTTCAATGTTCTCGAACTATTGCTTATGAGTTCCTCTATAACGTTTGTAGAAGTATACGTTAATAAACTAATATTATTTCAAAGATCCCATAGAGCCTAATCTATCAACTTTGAAAGAAATTAGTGAATTGCAAGATAAATTGAGGAATTCTAGTAGAAATACTTTGTCGTGTCTCCGGCGTGGTTGCAATTTAATCTACAAATTATAATAGCTGTCCAGCAAAGTAAACACATTGATGCGTTTGGGAAATGCATTGGCATGGAATAGAAACTCTACAGAGGAAACTAGAAGTATGATATTTATGGAATCGAGAGTTTTTGTAAAGATACGAGCATTACTGACAGCAAGGATTCGAATTGGAATGAGCAAGAAATGAGGTAGAAATAAATTAATTGAACGCCGTGAGAAATCAACACCTATACTTATTTACACTTTTATAAGAAAAAACACTGCCATAACAACATTTTACTATTATCCAGTACAATCTAAATACAAACAATATTAAGAGTCGCCAATATAATTAATTACAGGAGTTAATAATACAAATAACAATTAAATTTTCATGACAATCGTTAGTAGCTGCCTAAGGGTAACGTTAACTTTGGAACAACTCAAATGAAGACGTTGGTCCATGTTGATATTCCTGTAGTAGTTGTGTTCGTTTATTCGGCATATGTTGAATAGAATATTTCAACGTCTGGTTACCAGAATATTCTGAACTTCATCATTCAGTTAATTATGTAACAAGCATCACATAGGATACACTAACGGTCGCCTATATTGCAGCGGCGTAAAAACGTTATTCATAAAAACTAATAAAATTTGATTAAAAAATGTAATCACCATCATCATCCTCAAGGTTAAAACCAACAATGGTTTGTTCCGGTCTCAAATAGGCAAATATTACAGCTGGTCACTCCAGCGCTTCCTCGGACGTCCCAAACCTCTCCGTCCCCTCGGCTCATAGTTGCATAGTTGTTTGAGGATGCGGCAGTCATCCATTCGGCAAAGATGTTCCCATCAATTCAGCCGATACTGGGCGATCCTGTCGAGCATACTCACTCCTGCCGTACGTTTGTGTTTCTTCAATGATCATGGAGAGTATACACTGCCACGTGCCTGAGAAATCTCATTTCAGCCGCTTGGATTCGATTGGCCTGGCCTTTCGTTAAAGTTCAATTCTCAGATTCTCAGACCCATAAAGAGGTGTGGGAAGAGCCATCACCTTGTAGAATTTTAGGCGTGTTCCTTTACTTGCTGACTGAAGGGTTCGCCTAATGGTCCCTCACGTAAGGTTGAACTCATGCAACTTATTCACAACGTCGTTGCTTGCATTATAAGACACACTGTAGCCCAGGTATTCAAAACTGGTAACTTGTTCCAGGACAGTACAATCTATAACAATTTTTGCCCGTACGGGATCAGTTCCACAAAAAGCCATCACCTTGGTTTTAATTGTGGATATCTGCAATCCAGAGTCTTTGCTGATTCCATTTTACAAATATATACCCATCTGCAATCTGTTTTCAGAGTCCGATAAAATAGCCTGATCGTCCGCAAACAACAAAATGTCAATTGTAGAGTGACCAGTCATAAAATGGTCTGGAAGACACATCTGCCAGTTTTGTATGACATTGTCAATATATAAATTAAAAAGAGAAGGTGATAATGGACACCCTTGTTGTACTGCACAATTGATCAGGCCAACTCTAGGAGCTGTTCTCGGTCCCCCTGCTTCTATTAAAATTTTATTCTCCATGTACAGACTCTGTATTGCTCTACTTAGATGTTGTGGGATCCCTTTCATTGCCATTACTGCTCATAGTTTAGATAAAAATATTGAATGGTCATGAATATGCGTGTTCATACAAAAGTGTGATGGATCCGGCTGTAGGAGGCACAAATAGTAACAAAGCGGCTCGGTATCATCCCCCCATTGTTTAAATACAACAATTTTTAACAAATGAGACTGAAGTCTACATTTATGATTTTCAAAATCAGTTAGCAGATAGAAAAAATGATATAGAAATTATACATAGTTTTATGTACGTGTGGCAATAGTAACTTATTTGAATAAAGCGTCGAAACGGCATATCGAAAGTTAAATTTAAATTATCAAGAACCTTTTACGATACTTTTACAAGAAAAAAACTTTCGTTTTTTGTAATATAAATACTGGGTTTTATTACAATTGACAGTGATGAGTCCGAGGGTAAGAGTATCCTTTGTATGAGTGTAAAGTATCATTCTTGAAAAGGGATTATGCAGGACCCAAACTACGGACTGTAGATGGAAGTCCTCAGATAAAGAGCACAGAAGTAGAGGATACATGGTGTGATTTTTAAAAAAGAGCAGGACGTTACCGTGGATGTAGGTAGGTTACAAAGTGCCAGAAAGAAGAACCTATGGTAAATACAAGCCGTCTGAAGCCTGAAGAAGAACAGAACCTTCTAGTTATAAGTACTAGCTGTTTAAAGCGTAAAGAAGAACAACTTTCTAAATTTCACCAAACACTTCAATCTAGTGAAAAGAGCAAAATATGAGAAGTTTAACAAACCTCTAAGCAATCTATTGCCAACTAAGATAAGTTGTGATAGTATTTTGACATGGAAATCTGAAAACTTAATAAAATTTTAAATTAAAACTGTGATAATCCATTAGTGATTAATTTTCAAGGAAATGAAAAATATTTCTCGAAACATAAGTTTAACTCATTAGTTTAACTTTCAAATAATCTTCAGCCTAATTACTTGAATACGAATTTAATTACTAATCAGTGTAATTACTACGAAAGTCACTTTACATGTGAACGTAAGATATGGTAAATACCAGAAAAACAATTAAATCAATATACGTAAGCAAAACAAATTAACGCTCTAACAATTGTAACGTGACCTACGGTAGCACAAGGTTTACAAGTATAAATAATTGAAGAAAAGCTGCATAATAAAAATTATTAAATAGGAAATGATAGAACGACACCACTAACTGAATTTTACATAGACAAGGACAATGACGATGACGAGACCCAATAGATTGGAAAAGGTGATCCAGAGAAAATAGTTAAAGTCACAATATAACAATATCCAAGTGTTAATAAGAATCATATATATAAAAGTACAAAATTAAATAGGGAAATAAAGAATTTGTAAACAGTAGGAAATGTAAAAGAAAATGAAATTTAAGAACAAATATAATGATAAAATATAGAAATAATGTTGATAAATATACTATCAAAAGACAATATTATAAAAATAAACTAAAATAGCAATAATTAAGTAGGAAAGTGGTGATAAGTAATGAACCTTGATAGGACCCAGTGTTAATAATTACATGAAATATAAAATACAATGTTAGAAGGTGAACAAAAAGTGATAAGTAAGTAAGAAAGATAATAAATAAATAATGAACCATGATAGGACCAAGTGTTAATCAATGAACTACATAAAAACACTAGGTAATAAAGTGAAGTGTAGTCAGGAATAAAGAAAGAACTTGTGATAATAGTCTGTAAGTAATAACTGGACCCAACTATAATAAATAAACAGTATAAATTATAAGGGATAGTTATAAGTAGACATTGGCATGGTTTTAATGAAATCAGAAAATGTTTGTATTTATATAACAATGTTTGTTAGAAGTAAACCACTGATAATTGTTTTCCATTATTTTAAGGAAGTTTTTTAATATATAATAAGGGATGATAAGGAAGCCATTGTTTTATTTTAATGAATTAAGTTTATAAATTTATATTAACCACTGATAAAATTAAGGGTAAAAGACTAATCTGTTATGCTGAAAACAGGCAAAGGGAGTTAGACACTGTATTCTATAAGTGGAATTATAAGGGAATACTAGTACACACCTACTGTTCATTTTATTATATTTTGTTTTTGGCTTTGATTAACCCCAAATGTTATTGTGTTGAATACTATGTTTAACAGAACCGTTTAAAATACATGTAAAACCTTAGACACTGGCATTGGCATAAAAGATTTGTAAAAAAATTATGTTATGTTATATGATGATTAAAAATAATCAAATATTATAATTTAGGTTATTACAGTAATTATGTTTAGAAGCACTTAAAATTAACAAAATTGACATGAACAGTGGTAGTGAGTATAGGGGAGGTTAACTCTAGGCAATTAGGCCTATAACTGGTAACCAGAAATTTGTGAAATTTAAGACAAAACCATAGCAATTGATAAAATAAAGTATATAATCTGTTTAGGTTTCATAATAATAGTGTAGGACACAAAACTGGATAGAAAATAATTAGTTTAAAGATAATTTACAAAAGAACACCAAATGAAAAATGTATGAATCTGTTATAATTTGAAAAAAGGTAACCTTATAAGATATCAAAGTAATTTGTAAACAAAAAGCAAACTAATGGTGTTATTATATTTAAGATTACAGATAGTATAAGGGAGTTATAATAGTTTAAAAAATTTAGTAATTTTGTATATAAAAATGTTAGTTTTATGTAACAATGATGTAAATTATCAACCAAAGGGAAACTATTGGAAGCTAGAAACTATGGTAACCAGTAAATAAATTGTATTATTCCATTATTAGCTCTTGATGAGTGGAGACGTATTAAACCGCAATGAGTAAAGAAAGGAATTAACTAAACAAAATCCACAAAAATTAATGACGAAAGTAATAAACTAAATTACAGAAAATAATTAACACTCACATGAATTAAAAAATCACAAGAAGAAATTAAATAATCCATGAGGAATTGCTGAGGAATCCCAAGTGACTGGATACCAACCATTGGAAGGAATAAAATATCTCAAACCCATAAATAAATGACGAAATTTTCAATAACAAGGATGACTGATGAAAAATAAATACCTGAACCAAATAACTAGGAGAATAGAAGAATTGAATTAACAGAAAAAGGACAATCAGCAGTATTCGTGAGAAATATTACCCGGATACAAGAGACAGAGGATTGTTAAGTATATTTTAAAATACGACTTTAACAGTAGCACAAAAGAAAATAAAACCAATAAGTGAAAATACACTGTCAACACCATTTATCACTTTTTAACAGACACTTGAACTTTCATTGATTAACTGAACACCTCAAATTGAAGAATAATCTCAATCTAACATTGATTCCATAAGTGGATATATTTTAAAACGTAAAAATTTACTAAACTCAGATAACCTCCAAACGCTAAATCCAGTAGCTATAGTTTGCCACTGTAATTATAAGTGTATCACATTTTCTATCTTATTTATATGGTATTTGTAAAATCTTGTACTTTTATTAGTCCATTTGACAACAATTTCTGTAGTCCCAAGAACTCCGACCTGAGATATAAATATTGTAATAAAAATAAATAAAAAGGTGTTGTTGATGATATAAGAGATTGTGTAGTATGAGACTCCGATGTAATCAAGCCCCACTCTTTGGGCTAGCCAATTTGTAATAAAATAAGTAAACTGTAATGTAATATGTTTAATTGGTGTGGCTCTCGACGTCTTACTGGCCTGAAACACTTCCTTAAGTTTCCCAGCTGGTCGAGTCCCAATGGTAGCAAGACCGGTCGAGTAGCGTAAAGTTGATGAAGGAATATATATGTTCAGCTTCGCCGAAAGTTTCAAAACAAAATTTATTGTTTTGAAGGAAATTTAAAAAAAATTATGTTTATAAAAAAAAATAATTAAAAAAAAATTTTTAATTTTATTAATTAATTAATTATGATCAATTAATTAATATAGGGCTGTGAAGTTTTGAACAGTGTAATGCTCTTCTGAAAATTTTTATTAAAGTTTTAGTATATTTTAAATAATCTATCACCACTCATAAGACTGTCTGTAAACCAATCGATACTTGTTTACCTTTTTATTTTTTAGGTTATCTTCACTTACGGGTGGTAAAGTCCTTGTAGATTATCAATTAGAATTATATTATTGGTAATTAGTATTATTGAAGAAATAAAGAACTATTAAGTATTGAAAAGTATTAATATTTTTTATTAAGTAATAGCAATATTGACTCTTATCGATTAGTATCGATTCTCAGGATATCGAAAAAAGTTACAAGTATATGATATAAAAATTATATAGGGTTCTTTAAACAGCCAGTTATTATCAAAGTCAGAGAAATCGGGCTAATATTTAAAAAGTATAACGTTACAATCAAATTAATAGTTATTAATAAACACAGACATTGAATAATAATTTGTAAATATAATAATTGTTTTCACCCAAACAGCTGAGTTGAACAAAGAGAAGGCTGCCGTCAAAAGAAAGATGGCTGCCGTCAAGTTGATCAAAATGTCGCTCGTTCCTGCTGCATTCCAAATAATGTATTTTCTGGCAATATTCCTGTTCTTGTGTCGGCAAATCTCTTGTTAAATGTTGTGTAGTGACTGGTGTAGTGATTCTGGGTTGTACTTAGTATGTCTGTGTAATTATAAGTCAAAACACTTTTTCCAATTCCGACACTAATTTGGTTAATGTGTTATACAGTTTTCTGGTGTTTTGTGGTGTTTTTCACAGTAGAAATGTATTGTTTAGTGTTAATTAGTGTTTCTTGATCGTTTTTGTCACAATGTATATGTCCTGGAAGGATTTTATAATTCACTCTCGACTTCACAGTAACGTACCGTTCGCCACTTAACTTTAACGTTTTAAGATAGGTTAGATCGTCACTAAACTCTCGTTTATGTTATCCGTTCAAATACCAATAATCAACTAACTGTTTCCTTCAGTTTCAATTAAACTCTTAGCCCATATAATATTATCCTTAACATTGTTCAAAAATATTTTCACATCCTGTGTACACTTTACTATTTCACTATATGAATGCCTAAACTTTGGTTATTTGTCAATTTTATTCACTAGATGTGATTTAAATTAATCTTTCAGTTCATTCTGGTTATTTTCAGATTAAATAATGCCATTTTATAGTGTTTTCTGTCCAAAAAATAGTAATTTCACTTTCAGTTTGGTATACTCTGAAAAATCAAAACATCAAAATTTACTTTCTGTCATTATATAAATTCAGCCATTTTATCAGTTATATTTAATATTAATAATCCTATATTGTATTAAAAGGTTCATATTCCCTTATTTTCTGGTAATTAATTGAATTAGTTGTATTCTGAAACATTATTCTGGAATATATGACTCCCATGTCCAAATTTCTGAGTTTAGTCATTTTCATTTTTATTTATAATTCTGAATATAATTTATTAAAATCTTCCTAAATGGTATGTGCAATTATATGGCTTGATCTCAAGTTTATTTTGTCTAAACCCCTTTTGTTTACTTGCATTTAAATGAGCAATTTCTCTGTTTTGATGAAGTTTGGTTTCCATTCTTTTGGCCTATGATTTTTTAACAATTTTTCTTACAAAATATTTTACAAACAATATATGATGTGTGATACCCTCTCTGACTTTTACATATAGTATTATAAATTAAACATGTTTTCAAATTACACAAAAACAATTAGTATTGGTTACAATACAAATAATAGTTAAACAAAAAGAAAGAATATTTTCTTAAATAAATGGTTGTCTTCAAGTCAGACATTTTGCAACAAAATCCCCATTTCCAACATGGAAACATGGTTTACAAAAAAGGTTTTTTACTAACTAACATCTTAATTACTCTCTACTATTTACAAGTGGTAACTATTTTTATAGTTCTGATGTTAGTTGTATCAGACCCAAACAAATGGCCTTATATCTAAAACATTTTTAAACATTCTTATACTATATACATAAAAACCTTATATTTATATTCTTATTTCTAACTATTATTATAAGTAGGATTCTACAGTTTTTATACCGTCTTTTATACATTGTCTTTGGGGAATTGTACCCTGTCATTAGCAAATAATTAGTATGAATTGTTCAAAAAGTATAATGAAATCTGTTTTTCTTTTTTCATGTAAAACAAAATGTCATTTTAAACAGATTCATGTCTTATGAACAACATATTGTCACAGTACACATTTTAAGTCATTGAAAAATGCATATTTAATTGCATTCAATGTTTGTGATTGCCAAGAATGAAACACAAGGTTCATTTTTTATAATACCCAAAACTATCACTGGTTCACTTTGCACTTATATATCATGTTAATGCTAAATGGTCGTATAGTCTTATTAACATAATAAATTGGTTAGCGTTTTTTCAATGGAGATTTGTTCCATGGGTATTATATTATTGTTTCATCTTAGTTCACAGGCAACTTTTACTTTATACACTTCTCTCTCTTAAATTTGTATACATGTGGTTTTTATTTCGTTATACTTTAGTTTTTAAATATTTATTTTGGGGATATAGGGATTTGGGTGTCTTTTATAAGAGCATGACATCTTCTTCAGGATGCTGCCTTCTTCTTCTTTCTTCAGTCTTCTTTTCTCCTGCCTTCTGGGACTGGTATCTTCTCCATCTTCTTCTTGATGCCATCAGGTTTCTTGGGATCTTCTCCATCTTCTTCTTTATTTCAGAAATACACAACCTGTATTGGTTGATCTTGGCTTATTTTAGGGTTTCTATTCTATTTATTCTCCCTCGTTGTGGGTTTGGTCATATTCAGTACTGCTTTGTTATTTACTTTTTTACCTTCCTGGGTTATACCTTGAAAACCTTTGGTTATGAGACTGGTCTTGGATGACTCATCACTAGTAACTCCTTTTATTTGAACTTGTATTTTCTTTATAATAATGATTGCTTTCCACAGTTGCTATGAATTAATCTATTTATATTAAACTTAATGCTTTATTCCAAATTTAAATATTATAACTTCATTATTCTAATGATCAATTGCCATTCAAAATTATGCATACATCTGTCACGCTACAGATTGCTCTCCTCCAGAAGTAATTATTTCAGACATGTTTATGGATGAAATAATTTCTTATGATAATTTCATCATTTCTTATAATTCATTTTCTTCTCCATTTTTATATCGACTTTTTTATATTAGAGTTTTATTAATTTTATATATATGGTTACTTGTCTTACTACTGATCCTTTTCGGATAGTTAGTGTCTTCTGAGATATATTATAATTGTAATACATTTTCTTTCTATATCAACTTCGTGTTGTATCCTTGGGATATTAATTCCCTAACATTCTCTATCACGTGGGCTGGGGCAGATCAGAGGGGCACTGTACGCTACTTCTCTGCTGGCCATACACCACTTCTATAAATTGAGTACAGAGGCATATCCATCCCTGCTCAAAAACATAATGCTGCTGGAATTATCTTCAGTCAGTCATCGAATAAATAAATAAAAAATAGTCTCATTTTCGACTAATAAAAATATCTTTGGATTCTGCACTTCGTAGTCTCTCAGATTATCTCACATTTTCTATCTTAATAAATCTTCATAATCATTATTATACTCATTACATATATATTACATATATATTTTTTCAAAACTCTTAACTTGTCTGATATATTTAATTTAATTATGGTTGAAAACCTTTCTTTTAATAATTCTGGTTACTGTTTACAGTGTAACTCTCTTTCTTCTTCATCTGAATTCTCTTTATACTTTCTTCTGGTTATTCATAGTATTAGCATGGTCTTTATAAATAGTCTTTCGTATTCATTATTTGAATGGTCTTAATATATTATATTTAATTTTTTAACATTGTATCTTTACATTAGATATACAGGTTGTTATTGATCATTTTATTTAAACATTTTGGTTCTTTCCTTTCTCTTAGAAAGTTATTAATCCGCCTTCGCATTCATTAACATTAATTCATTTAAATTATATTTCATGTGGTATTTCTTCTCTTTGCATTTCATATAGGTCTTATCATTATCATTGGTTCAAAATCATCTTCTCCATATGTTTGGTATGATTTGTTCTTCTTTGCTCTTAATTAACTGTTTTTATTATTGTTTCATAGGTAATTAGTCTCTTTGCTTCCAAATTTTTTCCTTCTCTGGCATATTACACTCTTTCTTGTTATTATTCTCTACTCCTTCAAATTCTATTGTGAATGTCTAGCATTTATTCTGGATTAACGTTAATTCTCTTTTCTGAATTAATCACTTTATTTTCTTCTCAATTCAATCATAATTGACACATAATTATTTTTTGGAACTTGGTTAGTTTTAATATAAAATTCAAACTATTCTTTTTTTTAATTGAAAAATATTTCTCATAAATCCTTGTAATATGTTGATCTTATCTTGTTTCAAAGTACTGACGTTCTATCAACATTCAAATTCTGTTTAATTCATTTATTCCCAGAATTGTTTCATTCAGAATTGTTTATAGTACTGTGATTTTACTATTATTTCTGAATGTTTTGGTATTTCTCCAAATTCAAATTCTTCTTAATTATTTACCATAAAGTTTTCTCATAAACTTAGTTATAGTAAGTTGGTCTTACTTCATTTTCAAATTTTTTGTACATTAACTACAAAATTCCTTTCTTCTTAATTCTTCAAAAATGTTTTTCTCATAATTCAGTGGTAGTAAGCTGTGCTTGCTTAATTTTATTTTATTTATTTTTTTTAAATTAAGTTCAAAATTCTCTCTCTTTCTCTTTCTTCCACAAAGTTTTGTTCTAAATTATCAGGTTGTAGTAAGATGTTCTTACTAAATTTTAAATTTTTATAATTATATTTCAATTCAAAAGTCTTTCTTTTTCTTTCTTCCATAAAGTTTGTTCCAAAATTATTAGGTTGTAGTAAGATGTACTTACATATTTTAGAATTTTTTTTTTTCAAATATAAATTCTAAATTCCTTCTTCTTATAATTCTCCAGAATGTTCTTTTCAAAATATTAGGTTGTAAGATGTACTTACATTATTTTAAAATTTTTTAAAAATTAAATTCAAAATTCTAAAACTCACAACTCATTCTTCATAATATTTCTTCATAGAAGCTTGATTGTACACTCCTTTGATTTTTCCTGAAACGATTTCCTTCAACTCATATGTATTGTTATGCTTATCATTTACCACAACATATGGGCCAGTGTATAGTAATAGTAGTTTTTTGGTTATGCCTTCTAAGGTGCTAGGCAGCTCTCTATTTTTTAGGAGGACTTTTTCACCCTCTTCATATGTTACAATTCGCCCTATTGCCTTCTGGTATTTGGCTTGCCGTTTTTCCTGATCTTCTGCTACCTTATTGTAAAACTTCAACTGGTTGAATTTCCTATTGTTGTTCGTTGGAAATTCAATGATTTGTTCAATGTCTCGGGGAGTCGGCTTCTCATACATTGCTGAGTATGGTGGAATTCCTATAGCTGGATGGTGGGCATAATTTAGGAATGTTTCTGTCGCTGCTAGGTACTCTTGCCACTTTTTCTGTTGGTTGTGACAGTACGTGCGCAATATCCTACCCACTTCTCTTAGTACTCTCTCAGCCGGATTGCTACTTGGGTGGTAGACTGATGTCTTATACGTTTTGACCCCAAGTGCTAATAAAGTGTCTCGCCATCTCCTCCCCTTAAACTGTGTACCATGGTCGGTAATAATAGAAGATGGTCTACCGATCTCTGGGATATACAAATCAATAATCACCGCCAAAACCTTTGCTGTTGTTGCCCGATTAACCGGATATAGCTTTATATACTTGGTGTAGTGATCCATTATAATTACCAAGTATTTATATCTGTGCCGACCACCGCTACGGGGAAATGGCCCGCAGATATCCAAAAACACTTTTTCCAGTTTTGCGTTGGAAGTTATCGGTATCATGATACCCTCTGTCCTTTCATTGTTTATTTTGGCACATTGGCAGATCTTACAGGATTTGATGTATGTTCTCACCTTGCGGTTGATATTCTTGATCTTACAGTTTTCTTCTAGAGCTTGTATCACTTTTAACGCTCCCATGTGACCATACCTGACATGGTAATCGATGATGACCTCCTTTTCGATTTGGTGTGGGATTATCACCTTCCATGTCTCATCGTCCAAGGCGGTTTTTATGAATAAAATTCCCTTGTTAAGGTGGTAATATTTAGAAATGGTTTCATCATTGGCTTCCAAACGACTCACAATGTTTTTCAGCTTAGGATCAGACTGCTGATGGATTCGGATATTTATTAACAAAGCTTGTAAATCGGCTCTGGTCGTGAATATGTTATAAATTTTTACTAAGCTCTCCTTCTCTCCCTCGAAAGTCTGATCTTCCAGATTTATACGTGACAACACATCCGCTACCACGTTCTTCTTTCCTGGAATGTATTCCCATTTCAGGTCATATTCTTGTAGGGCGAGTACCCACCTAGCCAATCGGCCGTGACTCAGTTTGCACCTACGAAGGAACGAGATGGATTTATGATCAGTTCGTACCGTGACTTGATATCCGAGAATGTACGTCCGGAATTTGCTGCATGCGAACACCACGCTTAACAATTCCTTTTCTGTCACACTGTAGTTCTTTTCGCACTGGTTCAGTGTGCGACTAGCGAAGCTGATTACCAGATGTTGTCCCTCCTCATCTTCCTGGTATAATGTCGTTCCTAAGCTTAGATCGCTAGCGTCACAGTTTAGAAAGAACGGTTTCTTAAAATCTGGGTGACGAAGTATCACACTCTCCAGAAACTTCTCTTTTATCAATCGGAAAGTAATATCTTGATCTTCACCCCAAGTCCATTTGTTTTTGGCAGATAACTGTGGTTGAAACTTGGCGGTCAACTCGGAATATCGGCTCTGAAACTTCCTGTAATAGTTACAGAGTCCGAGGAAAGATTGCAATTGTTTCCTGTTTCTTGGTTGCGGGAACCTCTGAATTGCCTCCACTTTTTCTGCTGATGGTGTAATACCTCTGTCGTCTAGGTTGAAGCCTAAGAATTGTACCTCGCGCGCTATGAACTTGGATTTCTCCAACTTCAGTGTTATGTTGTTCTGCGCCAGTTTGTTTAGTACAGATTCCACTCTGTAACAGTGCTCCTCCCAGGTTCCGGATGTAATTAGTAAATCGTCAACATAGACGGTGGTAAATTGGAGCGCTTCTGGTCCCAAAATCTGGTCCATGCATGCCACAAATATGGCGACAGAATTGACAAGTCCGAAGGGCAGTCTCTTGAACTGGTAATTGCGCCCTTCGAAAATGAACGCTACATACTGGCGGCTTTGTGGATGCAGCTCTACCTGCCAATAACCACAGACCGTATCCCAGGTGCTAATAAATCTAGTACCATGAAAACGTTTTAAGATTTCTTCTATTTCACCGGGAGAAGTTCTGTCATTCACAATTGTCTTATTCAACTCACGCGCATCTAAACAGAGCCGGACTTGTCCGTCTTTCTTCGGAACCGCAATAATTGGACTAGTGTAAGGTGATTGACTAATCTCAATTATGTCATTATCTAACATCTTGTTTATCTCTGTTCTCACGGCTTCTTTGAGCGACTGCGCTATTGGATATGACCTCCGGTTAAACTCTACGTTTTCTTTAAAACGAAGTTGGCACTGGTAGTTTTTTACCTTCCCTGGTTCATCAGAAAACACCGCCTTGTATTTCTCATATATAGCGATTGGACGATCAGCCAGATGTGTTGGTATTTTCTTGTTATCGCTTCCGCACTGGAAATTCCGTATTTCTTGGATCTTAACTGACCATAAATCCTCTCCTCCATGATTGTATATTATGGGTTTATAAAGAGGGCTGTTTCTAAGAACATTTGTTTTACGAAGTTGTTGATGTATAGGGCTGGGAAGTATAGTTGTGCCTCCTACCAGATCTGCGGTCCATGTTACTCCGACTGGGAAAAGTGATACTCTATTTAAATTAAGATCGATTACTGCCGAATATCTACGAAGAATATCGCAACCGACTAAGATGTCAAATGGTAATCCGGTGGCGATTAAAAATTCCATGTCTAAAGCTATATCACGGCTAACGACACTTAAGGAAACTTGCTTCCTAATGGTTTTATTCTGGCGGCCAGTTGCACCTACCAACACAATGTTGTTGACTGGTAACATTGGCAAAGTTTTACCACATGTACCCTGTATTCTCTCCAACTCATTGGAGTTTATTATTGAAATATTAGCTCCTGTGTCTATCATTATTTTAGCGGGAACTCCTTCCACCTCCGCTGTTATATAAATTATCTCATTATTACTGTTGCTGAGACTCTTCTCGTTCTCTTCCAAAAGTTCAGTTCGTATGTCTTTCAGATAATGGTTACTTATGATAGTGATAATCTTATTATTGTTTGCTTGTTGCAAATCATCCTTTTCTAACCCAGGAAGTATAAGCAGTAACGGGTCATCGTTGTTGATTACTGCCTCCTCTAGTTTAAAGTATTTTGGTCAGTGTTTATGTTATTATTGACCGAGGCATCGTTCGGGAAACTCTGGTTTGTCTCCTGACGTTCTATACCCTGGTTGATGTTTAACGCCCTGTTCGGTTGTCTGCCAAGATCTTCCAGGCTGGTACTTCGTCTTCCCTCTTCGTGTCTTGGGCCGTCTCGTTCCGCACTCCTCCATCTTCGGTCGGCGCCGTGGAAGCTGCTCCTCCTCGGTTGATAATATCTCCTGGGTCCGCGATCTTCTGCTCTTATAAAATTTACCCTAGGGCGCGACACTCGGTTATTACTATTGCTATTATTGTTATTATTAAAATTGTTATTATAGTAATTTCGGTTAGGTGGGTAAGGTCTGTCACCATTATTGTTGGGATATGGATTTCTCTGACTGTATGGGACATTATTATTTTGTTGATAAAAATTGTTTCTATTGTTTGGGTAGGGGTTGTTATTCCTAACGCCGTTAAAATTACTGTTAAACTGGTTATTACGCGGCGGGTTGTTATGGCCGTCGTAATTACTGGGCTGGTTCCGGTTACTTGTATGGTTATTGCCGTTATTGGGGTAGGTAGTCGGCCTTACTTCTGGTCTCTCATTTCTCTTTCTGCTCTGCCGATAATACTCTTCGTTCTCGTATCCCTCCAATAACTCGGTCATTCCCTGGATCGTCTTGATCTGGCTACCTCTCCGGGCCCTGATAATGTCCTCATCATAGTGATAAGATATCTTATTCACTAAACATTCTTCTGGGATTGCTGGCTCAAGGTGTTTTGCCATACACACCTTCCCCAAGAAATATGCCGTCATACTGCTACCTAATTGTGACCTGTATCTTCCATTACAAATATTGTCACGTATCAAGTTCTGGGTGGTCTCAGACCAGTATTTTGTCTTAAACATTTTCCGGAACTGTTGGTAGTCGGAAATTTCACTCCGGTTGGCCATCCACCAATTATCTGTTATGTCTCGGAAAGACTCGTCGAATATCTCCCTGCTATGGCTCCATTGGGTAATTTTATGCTTGGTCAAATATTCTTCTACCCTAGCCAGGAACTCCATCGGCTTGCGTTTGTATTGCCGGAAGTTGAGCCACTCTCGGCTTTCGTTGACGGGCAATCCGGTGAAATGAGTCGGTCTGTTTCTAATCGCTTCCATCTCCTCTCGGCTTTGTCGCACCTGACCGGTGATATTGGCCATGGTCTCTTGTATATCATTACATCGTTCTGTGACCTGGTTGCGTACTTTTCCGAATTCTTCTTGATTTTCCTTCCTCTGTTCTTCTACCTTCCTACGACTATGTTCTTCGATATTTGTGAACTTGATGTTCACCACTTCTTTAAACTCATTCACCTCCTTTTCGGTCTGGTTGCACTTTCCATCAATCTCTCGAATCTGTCGATTGACCATTATATTTTCTTCTTCCATCTTCTTATCCATCGCTTTTTTGTTAACCTTAATTTCCTTATTCATTTCTTCTCGCAACAATTCCATTCTTTCGTCCAGTTTGTCCAAATTCTCCTGATTTACCTCCCTTAATTCTTCTCTTAAAATTTGATTATCCTCTCTCAATTCTTCCAATTTCTCCCCCATCTTCTCTTCCAACTTCTTGTTATCTTCTTTCAACTCTTCCTTCAATTGCCGGTTGTTCTTCTCTATCTTCTTCCTGGTTTCATCGATTTTCTGATTGGTGTTCTCAATTTTATTAATCAATTCTTCTTTAGTTGATTTGAATTCTTCCTTGAACGCTTGGTTGTCTTCCTTTAAATCTTCTATGTTTTTGTTCATCCCAGTCAACTCTTCTTTTGTGGATTGATTATCCTTCTTCAATTCTTCTAACTTTCCTCCCATCCTCTCTTCCATCTTCTTGCTATTTTCTTCCATCTTCTCTTCCATCTTCTTGCTGTTTTCTTCCATCTTCTTGCTGTTTTCTTCCATCTTCTTGCTGTTTTCTTCTATCTTCTTATTCAGGGACTGGTTGTCTTCCTTTAAATCTTCTAACTTCTTATTTGTTTCTTCCTTACCGGATTTGATATCTTCTTTCAAAGACTGGCTATCTTCTTTCCTTTCCTTATTACTTTCGTCTATCTTCTTGTCCATTCTCTGGTTGTTTTCCTCCAATTTGTCTTCCATCTTTTGTAGAAATCTTTCCATGAATCTGTCCATTTTATCCTCTTCCGTTACTTTGGATTTTTCTACATGTCTTTCCTGGACATTTACTTCCTCTGTCTGAGTAGGCATCTCAGGTTGTTCCCCTGGTTGTTCATGTTGTTTGGACAACACTGGTGGCAACGAACTTTCCGCGTCTATTGGCGTTGCTTCCTTGTTCTCCATGTCAACTTCTATTTCTTTCTCGGCCTCCGCCGCCCGTTTCTTAGATGTTGCACGTCGTTGCATTTTCCGTTGAAATTCTCTGGCTTTGTAGCTGTTGCCTAGCTCCAACTAGTGACTGGACAGAAAGTATTGGCCTTCCAATCGCTAATTAAAGCCCCTAAAGTTGTGCGCCAATTTGTAATAAAAATAAATAAAAAGGTGTTGTTGATGATATAAGAGATTGTGTAGTATGAGGACTCCGATGTAATCAAGCCCCACTCTTTGGGCTAGCCAGTTTGTAATAAAATAAGTAAATTGTAATGTAATATGTTTAATTGGTGTGTAATTGGTGTGGCTCTCGACGTCTTACTGGCCTGAAACACTTCCTTAAGTTTCCCAGCTGGTCGAGTCCCAATGGTAGCAAGACCGGTCGAGTAGCGTAAAGTTGATGAAGGAATATATATGTTCAGCTTCGCCGAAAGTTTCAAAACAAAATTTATTGTTTTGAAGGAAATTTAAAAAAAATTATGTTTATAAAAAAAAATAATTAAAAAAAAAATTTTTAATTTTATTAATTAATTAATTATGATCAATTAATTAATATAGGGCTGTGAAGTTTTGAACAGTGTAATGCTCTTCTGAAAATTTTTATTAAAGTTTTAGTATATTTTAAATAATCTATCACCACTCATAAGACTGTCTGTAAACCAATCGATACTTGTTTACCTTTTTATTTTTTAGGTTATCTTCACTTACGGGTGGTAAAGTCCTTGTAGATTATCAATTAGAATTATATTATTGGTAATTAGTATTATTGAAGAAATAAAGAACTATTAAGTATTGAAAAGTATTAATATTTTTTATTAAGTAATAGCAATATTGACTCTTATCGATTAGTATCGATTCTCAGGATATCGAAAAAAGTTACAAGTATATGATATAAAAATTATATAGGGTTCTTTAAACAGCCAGTTATTATCAAAGTCAGAGAAATCGGGCTAATATTTAAAAAGTATAACGTTACAATCAAATTAATAGTTATTAATAAACACAGACATTGAATAATAATTTGTAAATATAATAATTGTTTTCACCCAAACAGCTGAGTTGAACAAAGAGAAGGCTGCCGTCAAAAGAAAGATGGCTGCCGTCAAGTTGATCAAAATGTCGCTCGTTCCTGCTGCATTCCAAATAATGTATTTTCTGGCAATATTCCTGTTCTTGTGTCGGCAAATCTCTTGTTAAATGTTGTGTAGTGACTGGTGTAGTGATTCTGGGTTGTACTTAGTATGTCTGTGTAATTATAAGTCAAAACACTTTTTCCAATTCCGACACTAATTTGGTTAATGTGTTATACAGTTTTCTGGTGTTTTGTGGTGTTTTTCACAGTAGAAATGTATTGTTTAGTGTTAATTAGTGTTTCTTGATCGTTTTTGTCACAATGTATATGTCCTGGAAGGATTTTATAATTCACTCTCGACTTCACAGTAACGTACCGTTCGCCACTTAACTTTAACGTTTTAAGATAGGTTAGATCGTCACTAAACTCTCGTTTATGTTATCCGTTCAAATACCAATAATCAACTAACTGTTTCCTTCAGTTTCAATTAAACTCTTAGCCCATATAATATTATCCTTAACATTGTTCAAAAATATTTTCACATCCTGTGTACACTTTACTATTTCACTATATGAATGCCTAAACTTTGGTTATTTGTCAATTTTATTCACTAGATGTGATTTAAATTAATCTTTCAGTTCATTCTGGTTATTTTCAGATTAAATAATGCCATTTTATAGTGTTTTCTGTCCAAAAAATAGTAATTTCACTTTCAGTTTGGTATACTCTGAAAAATCAAAACATCAAAATTTACTTTCTGTCATTATATAAATTCAGCCATTTTATCAGTTATATTTAATATTAATAATCCTATATTGTATTAAAAGGTTCATATTCCCTTATTTTCTGGTAATTAATTGAATTAGTTGTATTCTGAAACATTATTCTGGAATATATGACTCCCATGTCCAAATTTCTGAGTTTAGTCATTTTCATTTTTATTTATAATTCTGAATATAATTTATTAAAATCTTCCTAAATGGTATGTGCAATTATATGGCTTGATCTCAAGTTTATTTTGTCTAAACCCCTTTTGTTTACTTGCATTTAAATGAGCAATTTCTCTGTTTTGATGAAGTTTGGTTTCCATTCTTTTGGCCTATGATTTTTTAACAATTTTTCTTACAAAATATTTTACAAACAATATATGATGTGTGATACCCTCTCTGACTTTTACATATAGTATTATAAATTAAACATGTTTTCAAATTACACAAAAACAATTAGTATTGGTTACAATACAAATAATAGTTAAACAAAAAGAAAGAATATTTTCTTAAATAAATGGTTGTCTTCAAGTCAGACATTTTGCAACAAAATCCCCATTTCCAACATGGAAACATGGTTTACAAAAAAGGTTTTTTACTAACTAACATCTTAATTACTCTCTACTATTTACAAGTGGTAACTATTTTTATAGTTCTGATGTTAGTTGTATCAGACCCAAACAAATGGCCTTATATCTAAAACATTTTTAAACATTCTTATACTATATACATAAAAACCTTATATTTATATTCTTATTTCTAACTATTATTATAAGTAGGATTCTACAGTTTTTATACCGTCTTTTATACATTGTCTTTGGGGAATTGTACCCTGTCATTAGCAAATAATTAGTATGAATTGTTCAAAAAGTATAATGAAATCTGTTTTTCTTTTTTCATGTAAAACAAAATGTCATTTTAAACAGATTCATGTCTTATGAACAACATATTGTCACAGTACACATTTTAAGTCATTGAAAAATGCATATTTCATTGCATTCAATGTTTGTGATTGCCAAGAATGAAACACAAGGTTCATTTTTTATAATACCCAAAACTATCACTGGTTCACTTTGCACTTATATATCATGTTAATGCTAAATGGTCGTATAGTCTTATTAACATAATAAATTGGTTAGCGTTTTTTCAATGGAGATTTGTTCCATGGGTATTATATTATTGTTTCATCTTAGTTCACAGGCAACTTTTACTTTATACACTTCTCTCTCTTAAATTTGTATACATGTGGTTTTTATTTCGTTATACTTTAGTTTTTAAATATTTATTTTGGGGATATAGGGATTTGGGTGTCTTTTATAAGAGCATGACATCTTCTTCAGGATGCTGCCTTCTTCTTCTTTCTTCAGTCTTCTTTTCTCCTGCCTTCTGGGACTGGTATCTTCTCCATCTTCTTCTTGATGCCATCAGGTTTCTTGGGATCTTCTCCATCTTCTTCTTTATTTCAGAAATACACAACCTGTATTGGTTGATCTTGGCTTATTTTAGGGTTTCTATTCTATTTATTCTCCCTCGTTGTGGGTTTGGTCATATTCAGTACTGCTTTGTTATTTACTTTTTTACCTTCCTGGGTTATACCTTGAAAACCTTTGGTTATGAGACTGGTCTTGGATGACTCATCACTAGTAACTCCTTTTATTTGAACTTGTATTTTCTTTATAATAATGATTTCTTTCCTCAGTTGCTATGAATTAATCTATTTATATTAAACTTAATGCTTTCTTCCAAATTTAAATATTATAACTTCATTATTCTAATGATCAATTGCCATTCAAAATTATGCATACATCTGTCACGCTACAATATACAATAAATAACAAAACCCATCCACGAGAGTTTGCTAAGCAGTGGCTGGTCAGAATAGCCAACCGCTAATAATTAAACATGCCGGCGCAGAATTAAAATATATAAAATGGAAGAAATTGTAGTAGAATACACCAATTAATAACTGTTAATAAAACATCATAGAAGCATTGAACTGTATGTTTGATTTCATTTAACTAATTTTTAAAATTTGAGTATTCTCTGATCATAAAAGAAAACTTTTCCTTTTTGGATTACCTACAAGAGTTGGCAAAGCCTAGTTTGCGGCAGAAAATACGAATTTGAACATCCGAACTGGTGAGTCGACACTCTCCACTTATAAGTATTATAACGGGGAGAATCGCATGTGGTTATACAATATACCCAAAAGTATTAATAATTATAAATTTAAAACTATGCACTATCAATTTTAAAATTCTATTTGAAGATATTCTATTTCAATCTGGTCTTTTTCAATTTGCAAAAACTTATCTTTTTTTCTTTGAATACTTCTCTACTTGGAACCATATAAAGAAATGATGAATTTTCCTGAATGATTTTTCTGTTATTATATTCTGATAGTAATAGAAACCTGTGTTTTAATTGTTATTTTGTGCCTTTGTGTGTGTGAGCGCGGGTGTGAGTTTCATAGCCTAATGTTATGTGAATTGTTTTGGTAACTAAGCTGAATATTAAAATTATGAGTATGAACAAAATCACTGAGAACATAAAAGAGTCGCGTTAAAAAGCAATTATAAATATAACGAAAACTCTGAATAATTAATTTATTTAATAAAGCATCCACAATTCTTCTATAGTAGTTAAAGGTTTAACACAATTTTACATAACTCTCTTGAGTTGTGTTAACAGAAATGTTCAACGGCTTATGTTATACTTCCAGGCAGACGTAAAGTGTAAACGCAACTACGAAAACGAGTCAGCAATTGTAAATTCAACGAAAAGTCTGAATAACCAACACCTTCTATTAAACCATCCATAACCCTTCTTTTTTGACAATCTTTTTTGAGTCTGCTACTTGTTATTTCTGGTATTGGGTTACGTTCAGGTAAAAGCAGTATCAAATTCAATAACAAAACCATAAAGGCAAAAACTTGGAAATGTAACGGACCAACTACGTTTAATCTCGTGAACTGGATTTGTTCAAACTTACATCAGTCGACGAGTATTGCCGTAATGCCGCTCCTACAAGTAGCTAGACTTGTGTTGCTGATTAGGTAAATTTGTTGAGCATGAAATACCTGTGTAGATAAGATATCTTGGTTAAATTACAGAGAATAAGGATGTCATAGAATAAGGATGGTCGTAGACTTGCTAGCACATGTTTACATATTATTTATTGTTATTTATATTTAACAAGTAAATAAACAAATGCTATTTAGCGGGATCTTTGAACTGTGCGTGTTAAAAACTTTAATAAAACGCAGAATGTTGCGTTCCGATACGGGAGACCTTAAAAACTCAGCAGAGTTGACGACCGTGCGTTTTTTCCACGTCCGTGTGACCAATTTCATTGCTGCCTGTGAGTTAATGCGTTTCCCAACCGTACCCTAAGGAGCAGCGATCGCCCGCATTGATCAGTTTTTACTTCGACTTTGAAAACAAGTAAACAGTACACGAGAGTTATACCTTCACACAGTTTTTACCATTTCTGTTTCTCTATTGAGTTGTTTATTCATCGTCGAATTAGTTACATTTATTCGGTCGAGTTATTCTGCATGTCGTTTTTTAGTTTCCTACACTCCTTTTAAACATCACCTTCAAATAACTTTACACTCCCGTTTGTTTTCCTTAGTCTTCACTTCCTGTCAAACTGACACTCCTTTCAAGTTCCAGTTAACAACACTCCTTTTAAACTTTACCTTCAAATAACTTTATAATCCCGCTTATTTTCCGTATTCTTCACGTTCTTTTAAATCAATCCTCCTTTGAAGTACGAGTTTTTTATCACCTTACTTTGCGGAATGCCTCCGAAAAAACGACAAAGCACTGGGCAGGTCCGTCCAAATGCTAAGCAACCAAGGTTATTGCGAACAGCTGAGACACATATTAAAGTATATTAAATTTGCCTTAAAATAAGTTAAAAATACATATTAAAAATAAAGTGTTCACGTGCGAAGCCGCAGGTAACAGCTAGTCTGACTGCAATGCAAGGCGGAGGAAGTATAACGAATTTATATACTATTTCAACAAAAAATTTAACGAGACTATACATGTGTGCAGTGTAGACTAAACAAGATCATTCATACTCTGTGACTTCAATTTCAATACTTTAAAAACAGATACATAACGTATCCAGATTGTCGTTTTTAATAGGCTATAGGGAACATTTTTTTAATCTCCTTGTATTTTTATAGAAAATATGTACAGTCTGTATCAAGTATAAGAAATTAATAACTATAAATTACAGTAGTGTGTTTATACTTTATAATCTAAAACTCAAAGTAGGCCTACCGTTAAAATTTAAATAAACACAAATTGTATTCATTTACTAAATTATTTATTTTATTAAGCCATTTGTGTTTATCCAATACATATTACAATGCATACAAAATTATACATATACTGTTGGCCCTACTACAGAACTGTATAAACAAATATTTTGTTAAATGTTTATTTTGTTCCTTACAAAAGTGCCGGTGTATCATGTCCTGATACTGGGTCTCTCAACAACTGGATGCTTATCGTAAAATATATACAGATGTTAAACGCAATTAAAACTATAGTAAAAATTTGAATAAATACACATATTATTCTCATTTATTAAGTTGTTTATTTCATTAAAATTATTTATTGTTTTTTATAATACTCATAGGAGTGCATAAAGGTTGGTTAACGATAACGTTTGGTCTCCATTAAATAATGCTCAAGTTTCCAAAGTTCTAATATTATGATCGCCGTCATCAAAACATCAGAGCAGGTTGTTCTGTGTATCAGGGTACAACGTGAACAAAGACTTTCAACATTCGCTATGTAGCGTTGGTCAGAGTAAAGCTGCGAGTCTACAGTGTACGTTTCACAGAACAGTGAACGCGGAAAAGAATGGTGCGCTCCAGAGTCGCTCACATGAACCCTGAGCATTTGCAGAGGGTCCACTCCCTAAAGACGAAACGACGTCTGTCTATGAACCGTTCCACTGTATACACGTGCAGTTTCACTGGCCAGCGATCCACAGGAAGCAAATCTCCGTCCTCGCTGGAACATCTTTTTCGTTTGCACGCGTGGTTGTGTTTGTATGGATACGGTACTTTTCATTTAAAATACGTGCAGGAGCAAGCAAATAAACGTGAGTGAGGCCAAAAATAACGCTAATTGTGTGCGTTTGTGTGTGTGTGACCTGCCTGCCTTTTGATTCCGGTAATCATAATAATAAAACTTTGAAACGTAAACATTAAATAATTTAAATAATGGAGATGATGTACTTGCTAACCAGGAACAGAACATCTTCACTCGTTGACGATTTAAATTAAAATGAAAACAAATTTAGTTTAATCGCCTAGTAAAGGGTTTATTTTATTTTTAACAATTACCATTGTTTGACCAAGTTTAAATGTATTTTTATTTAAATTCATCAAATTTCTACTTTTCGAGACAACCGATAATTCTCGTTCTATGTGTATGAACCAGGACATAATATACGAACGTCTTAATTTGTTAACATTGCTTTTAGTTATAAGACCGCAATTATTTGGAAATTTAAATTTTTTTAACTGCATTCAAAACAAATTTGTTGCCATGGTAACCAGAAATCTAATCTGCTAAAGATACCCGTACATCACTTATTTACGAACTCATTTTTTTACTTCCATATTCCTTAAGGAAATGGAAGTATGGTGATGGCAAAAAAAATCGTGTTCGAGATTATTACAGATTCTGATTGTACTACACTCAAAACATGAAAAAAGTCGTTCTCCGAAAGGGTCTGTGTGTGTGTCCGTGTGTCTGTCTGTGTGTCTGTCTGTGTCTGTCTGTCTGTGTGTAGATTTTTTTTTTTGGCAAACGATAACTGCCGCAAATTCAAACAGAATCAAATAATTTTTGCATACAGCCCTGATTTGTAGAGTACTCACGACCTATTGTTTTTGGTGAAGATCGGTTGAGGGAAAGGGGTAGTTTACCAGCAACGGTTTTTTTTTAATAAGGGAAATTTTTTTTTTTTTGGCAAACGATAACAGCCGCAAATTCAAACAGAATCAAACAATGTTTCGCATACAGCCCTGAATTGCAGAGTTCTCAAGACCTATTGTTTTTGGTGAAGATCGGTTAAGGGAAAGGTTTACCAGCAACGTTTTTTTAACAAGGGTATTTTATATGGCAAACGATAACAGCCGCAAATTCAAACAGAATCAAATAATGTTTTGCATACTGCCCTGATTTGTAGAGTACTCAAGACCTATTGTTTTTGGAAAGATCGGTTAAGGGGAAGGGGTAGTTTACCTGTAACGTTTTTTTATCAAGCGTATTTTCTATGGCAAACGATAACAGCCGCAAATTCAAATAGAATCAAACAATTTTTTGCATACGTCCCTGAATTGTAGGGGTCTCAAGGACTTTCGATTTTGGTGAAGATCGGTTAAGGGGAAGGGGTAGTTTACCTGCAACTTTTACGTTTTAACAACAGTAAAGTACCTGAAAATTCATTTAAACTTTTTCAAACAATGGTAATTGTTAAAAAATCGGTATGGAGAACTATACATGACTTCCATATTCTAAGATTTAAATTTAAAATCATTTTCGGAATTTACACTGCCCAGCGATCCACAGGAAGCAAATTGATGTCCATTTTTTCGGCTTGCACGCGTTATGTTGGTGTGGGTCCATTTAAAAAGCGTGCAAATGTAAGAAAATAAACATGAGTGAGGCCAGAAATAACGCGAATTTTGTGTGTGTGTGTGTGTGTGTGTGTGTGTGTGTGTGTGTGTGTGTGTGTTCCCTGCCTTTTTATTGCTGTAGTCAATAATAAAATGGAAACGTAAACATTACATAACTGAGATATGCTTACCTGCCACGAACGATATATTATTACTGGAATACATTAAGAACAATGAGCTTTAACATTTAGCAAAAGTTGAACAAAAAATTCTTGTGGACAATATCCTTAAGAAGAGTTGAAGGGGTGAAAAACTGTTTTTTTTTCAAAATATGTTAAAAATACGTATTTTACACAAAATTATCAAGACTACTAATTTAAAGTTGAAGCCCTAGTTTTATACATGTATATTAACTCATACATAATTTACATTAAAATGAATATATCGGTATGGAAAACCATACATGACTTCCATATTCTAAGATTTAAATTTAATATCATTTTCGAAATGAAATATTACCATAGAAACTACTTCTTTCTACTTACTGCTTCAGCCATAACCACAGTACTGTGGTCACTAACGTATACCACCTCACGTTATCGCACTCGATTTTCACTGATGATGGAAGTCGATGGCATTGCCGAAACGTCTGGTTTTGTAGAAAACATTGGACTACGGCCAAATATCCCGGGAAAGAATTTTAACAAAAACTACTTCTTTGTTGCCGATAACGTTGTACACATATATACATATATATATATATATATATATAATCACGTTTATCCATCATTAGCTAAACATGCAAGTTCTGACCAAAGAAGTTCATCTTTTTGAGACCCCATATATAAAAGTTACAAGTAAGCTTAGACATTTTATTCTTACATATTCGTAATCAGCATAAAAAACCGTAAAAATATATATCCGTTTCAAGATAGTTTGTTGAAAAAAGTTGAATAATAATTACCCTGTTAACTTTATCGTTACAAACGACTCACACGTGTAAAAAAATGCATTACTATTTTATCACGGATATCGGTTTAGCTTTTAGTGATGAAAAATATGCACAGTGTTGCCACAAAATGTATATAAAGTCACGAAGGTCACAACGTTGCCAAGTCTACTGAACGTAAGCAATTCCTGCAATATTAGCAGGTGGTGTGTCTCGGCTGTTTATACAATTACTGCTTCCAGTCGCCTACGTTTAATTCCTGTATACGATCTTAGTTATTTTTAATTTCAGTACCGTAGTAAAAATAATCTTTGAAAGACGTAATCAACTATTTTTCAACGCTGTTATTAAAAAGTGGGTTAATCATTCAATGACAGAAAACATATAAGGTATAAAATGTTGTGATCACTTTATTCATACGTTCTTTTCTTGACACGTAAATAACTATATACTAAATAAAGATATAATAAGTATATCTTCATTGTACATTAGTATAATATGTAGTTAAGAGTACAGTGTACAAATGCAAATGCTAAACCAATAGAAACGTCTAAAAAAACACGTTCTTCTTCTGTGTATCTTCTGTAATTGTTAATTATATTAATTGAGATTTTGGCTACTTATAGAGATTTAATTACTGAACACAATGCAGTTTTCAGAATTGCTGTATATTTATTGGTTTTGAAGTTATCGCAGGTTGAACTGCAAAAATGGATTGAATAAAACTTACTCATGCGGCCGCGTGTTTGACGACGAAGCTAGAGCGAGATAGTTTCTTATTATACCCTTTCTGTCTAGCGTACGGCGCAGCGCACAGTGTCCCTTTCAATACAGTATATTTAATGTATCTTTTAAATGTCAATAAATTTCAATGTAGATAATGTAGAATGTAGAAAATGTAGATAAAGAAAATGATTATGATATTGATTATAATTATAATAATTGGAAGCTTGTTTCAAATATATTATACTACATAGAAATGTTTATACACGCACTCATGCGCGCACGCGTGTGCACGTACGCGCACCCACCCACGCAGGCATATTATATATATATATATAAAATTTGTGATGTTTTCAATTTGTTTCTTCTGCAAGTAGTATAATTTCGTATATTCTTTTTAACACCTGACGCACGTTTCACTGAAAAATATCAGTATCATCTAAGGTTTCTAAGTAAATTAATAACAATCGAAATAATTCTATTAATATAAAATTAACGAATAATAAAAAATTCCGACTTAATTTTACATCTTGTGCCATTTTGTCAATGTTATATGTGGACAGACTTGCTTACTTTTCTATTAAATGTAGAAATAGATTTTACCATTATTTTTTGCCGCAAACCATTTAATCTTGTTGTTTAATCCTTTTTCTATATGAATAGCTCATTACAATTATTGTTAATATTTCGTGTAAACAGCAGAGAGATGCTAAGTAGGACATTGCCTCAGGTAAGATTGCATGGTAAATCAAGACTCGCGCGTATTTCTTCCACCAGTCGGACGTCACGCGGCAAAAACAGCTGATCGCTAGGTTAGCGCGGGAAGCCGGAATGGCCCCCCCTGTGTTGTGGCTATTCAGCGCTAACACCACAAGATTTCTCATTCCCGTCAACATGAGTACCTACTCAAGGTCAAATAACATTCTTAATGTTGTAATGACAGACGTGTACGTTTACAAAACACTGTTTTGGCTGACACATATATACACATCTACGTCTGAACTCGCAACCTCTTATTTATCAGCTGGCCGGTTTTACGTTTCCACCAAACGTGTTCCAGAAAATCATATTAAAATAATATGAATATTTTATAGTAAAAACATAATAAAAATAATAATAATATACAATTTAAAAAGTTAATACACTACCTCTTGCTTATTCTAAGTTTTGTGCCGTATCACTTTTCCAAGGATTCATAAAATTGTTATCTCGAATGATACATGGATCTTGTAGAGCTCGTAATCCTAATGTTCCTTGCATGATTGATGGAATATGTACACATAATAACCGAGCAACATTTTGCGTTAAACTATTGAAAATAACAATGGTTTTCCAAAGTACCGGAGACGAGATGACGGAATTGTTGAACTAAAAGGAATACCGTATATCATTTGATAATCGTGATTCGTTCAATACAATCGCTTCCTAATTCTACAGTACAATGCTCACATCAATATTGAAAACCGATAAATACATGTATAAATAGGCTTACCATACGTCCCGGTTTGACCGGGATTGTCCCGGTTTGACGACCTGATCCCGGGGTCCCGGCCAGTTTGTCAGTTGTCCCGGTTTGAAAATTGACGAGAGTAGTTTCCGTCCGGGCGAAGACGTTGTGCAAGCTAAGCTCCCGATTTTTGGTTAAATCAATAGAAAAGAGAGTTTGAAAGATTAAAAGTAATTTTTCATGAATGGAAAATTCAAAAGCTGCAGTAGTCACTTTGCACGAGTATACACATTCAAATGACTTAGGGAGCACAAAAATCCTAATGTGTGCTACACTTGCTTTCCTTCGAAAAGATGTAGAATGTGGCTGGTAGTATATCCATGGTCAAGTTCCAGAGGAAGAGAAACTCGATTAATTCTTTAATTGTTTCGTAGGACAATAGCTAGACAATGATTAGTGCCACAGGAGTTACGGAACTGCTACTTCCGACGTCATACAATGAATAATACCGTACAAGCACGCATCAGAAACTAAACAGCCACGTTGGAAGACCACATCCAAGAATAAAAAACATTATCAAATGTTTATAATCTGAGGCAGAGAAATGTATTCAGAACACGATGTAACGATGGAGTGAAATTTTTAAGCTATGAAAAGGACGAAAAAGTATACTGAATTGGATAAACTAAAAGATATGAAAAAGATTCTGAAGTTGGGATGTTTCTCAAGATCACGTCGTCCGTTCTACAAGTTGACTAATAAAAATAAATAAAAAATAACCTTCCTTTTTAATTTAGAGAGAGAGAGAGAGAGAGAGAGAGTGAGGGAGCGGCTATGCAAGTGTGTGTGTGTGTGAGTTTTATAAAAATTGTAACTTGGTAAACGTAGTTGGTAACAAAAAATACATTTAACGAATTATAAAAACATAAACACAATACAGGGTGGATGTACATACATCGTTGTTTGTGTGTTCGCAAGTGGGAGGTACTCTCACGTATCAAAAATTAATTACGTGTCTTATCTACTTGAGTGTTCGCAAGTGAAACGAGTTGCAAGTGCCACTGTTCGTAAGTGGGAGCACACCATCGTCGGCCGGATACGAAAAGCAGATTAATTTACCTGGTTTCTTCGAGACAAAAGCATCAACATGAATCAAAAAATTTAACTTGCAACCATTATTTTAGTAAAACGTAGATGATTGTGGGTATCATAGCTTAGGCTTTTAGAGCATAGGCTTGTACATTTATCTAGGATTTACATTATGTAGCTGATGATAGAAGTTCAAATGCGAGTTCCTGGTCCCTAAAAACATGGGTATCTCAGCTGGGAGAGTGAACTCCAAGACAAAATACTGATCCTTCAAATGTGTGCGTGTCGGGTAGGTATAGGCCTACTCTGGGCTCCTTAAAAAAGCTACTGCTAAAATAACAGTGATTTGTTCTAATTTTGTTTGCTACATAATAAGGTGACGCCGTATAACATTAAAATTTGGGTTTGGCAAAGATTATCAGAATTGGCACATTCAGCAATTAAAAGTTTTGTACGAATGAGCAGAAAATAATGGTATTTAAAAGGAACTATAAAGACATATCTTATGGTCATAAACAAACCGTAGAAGAAATTACTATTGTAATCAGTATAGTCATATTTGGACAGGTGTAGAAAAATATGGAGAAGCCTGTACAGGTGTGTCGGTGCTGATGGGAACACACATAAAAACGTTTGTATGAGATTAAACGTATGTATCCAAGATAAATACCGTTTTATCTACAACAGGTGGCTTCGAAATATGAATTTGGGGATTTCCCTTTTATTTAGGGGGAATTGTTATAAGGTAAATACAGTACAACCTGTCACATCCGGACGTATCTCCAAACTAATTTTTGCAATTCTGTAATTGTTAATTATATTAATTGAGATTTTGGCTACTTATAGAGATTTAATTACTGAACACAATGCAGTTTTCAGAATTGCTGTATATTTATTGGTTTTGAAGTTATCGCAGGTTGAACTGCAAAAATGGATGGACTAAAATTTACTCATCCGCCGCGTGTTTCACTAACGAAAGTAGAGCGAGATAGTTGCTATTATACCCTCTCTGTCTAGCGTACGGCGCAGCGCACAGTCTCCCTTTATGTACATAAATATGTAGGAAAAATAAGGAAAATATGTAGCTAAATATGTAATATTTAAGAAATATGTAGTATTAAAATACTTTCACATCAACAATATAATTTACATTTTACGAGAACATAACAGTGCCCTCTTTGAAAGGTTTTGAAAATAATAGGTGCTTCATTTTAAACTTTTTAAAATCACTTTCAAAACATGCAAATATATTTTGAGCAAAGTCAATGTAATCCATAAAATACTAATCAAGTTCGGGGCTGACACTAATCACCAGTTAGATTACCACTTCTGTTACAGAAAATAAGTTAACCCTCAGAATACACAGTATCTGAAAGTTCAACTCTTTGTTGAAGAGTTTACAATAAGACAGCATGCATAAGAAATGAATTACTTTTCAATTGTTTATTGTACTTCAGAAAATTTATGAAAACATATTTTAGAAAACAGTATTAAAAAAGAAACCTTGATATTATAAAATTAACAACAACAAAGTATTTTACCTATGGATTTCTGTAGTATAGGACATGAGTATAAAGTAAAACATTGAGAATTATTAACTATTTAACAAAGTATTTTACTAGGAGAGTTGAAATTACTATAAAATTAAAGGTAGATTTTTGACTTGAAAATCTATATTGTATATATATGTATATAAAACTCTACTATAACTCTGCATAAGAATAAAGTGTCCATGTAAGTTTTTTTTTCCACTGTTTAGTTGCACAATTAATTATTAAATACTTTTCTATATTGTCTGTTGACATGGACTGTCTTCGGTCTGAGAGTATGTTTTTATATATAGAAAAGGATCTCTCGACATCACATGTCGTCACCGGCGCATGTTTATATAGAGGAATCGTACTTGGAAGAATATTCTCAATCGATTCTACAGTTTCGCCGTTACATATGCGATAAATGGTATGTAAAGTTGAGTAACCAGGGTTTCTATTCAGCACAGCATTTAATTTAGTAGAAACTTTGTCACCGACTTCACCCTGCACAGCATTTAACTTGTTAACTGCTTCTTCAACTATTCCTATGGCCTCTTGGAGAGTCAGACCTGCAGTCTCCAGTTTCTTGATACAACTGAAATGCGTTTTGATGTACGAAACTGAACATATCACCTTAGAGTTGTTGAATGCAGACAAGGATTCGCTCGCTGACACTGCAGAATCGGGAGATAATGTTTCCACCACATACTTCACAGCTTCAAAGTTGTCACTGTAGAAATTTACGGCTTCGATCCAGGTTCCCCATCTTGTAATTACGGGTTCTGGAGGCAGAGGTGTGTCAGGTAGCCTTTGTTTGTAGCACTGGATACGGTAAGGAGCTTTCAAGAACACCTTTTTTGTTGCTGATATTAATGTATTTACTTCGGGGAAAAGGTCTCTGACAGTTTCAGCTACTCGATGCAATCCATGAGCCAGGCATGTAACATGTAGTAGGTTGGGGTAAAACACATTTAGAGAATTACCTGCTTTTAACATGTATGCTGCTGCATCTGTATACAACAGCAGTACCTTCTCTTCTTTAACACCATTTGGCCATAACAAACTTGGCAAAATACAGCTTTATCGTCAGTTGTAAAAGCACTGTCAATCTGTACCCATGATTTTAACTTAGATGACAAAGATGATGCGGTCGGTGCCATGATAAAACAAGGATATTTGTATTTAAAACTTGCGTTGAACAATACCGCACAATATATTATTTAAGACGTCTTTTGTCCAACAACGAGAATCCGCCAAGGCAAGAAACAAGCAAGCGCAGAAGTGTAGGCGAAAGACAAAACACTGACTTGACAATAACTTCAACACACCACACTGCACGCCAGATTGTTATTTACGTGTAGGCTTACACTCCGAGAGCGTCGATAATACTGGCGTCAAAAATCACATTGTGCCCTACAATAGCATAGAGTTATATAGATATTTGTTTGTTTAGGTAGATGGAATCCGTTGCGAGAATTGCAAGATCTGCGAAGAGTATTTATTTACCGCGGACAGCACGTTCTTTCCCCACCGACCCCGCTGAACGTGCGAACAAAACGTAAATGAGTGGGGCCGCGCATACCATTCTCATCTAACATCCCGTGCAAAATGCCTTACTTGTCGCTTGAGCTCGTAAAAAATTTTACTTCTTGAAAGTAGAATCTATGTGTGCAATTGCAACAGATGCAATATTTTGCCTTTTCTTGTAATAAATTTAATTGGACCTGATTCTGATTAATTGCACATTTGCGCATCTGAGTAATGTTGTTATAGGCCTAACTATTTTTTGCCATTTCAATTTTCAAATTGAAGTAAAGTATAGTAAAATATGTAGAAATATGTAAGATGGAGTGAAATATGTAATATGAACAAAATATGTAAAAATATGTAAAATTAAACTCGCGGATAAGACACCTATTGGTATGATTCGCCGATATCTGGCTTTTCCGTGTAAATGTGCACTCAGCATTCAAATATGTAATTACATAAAAATCCGGGCCTTAATCATCACCTACACCTGCATAAATATGAATGTAGGGGCTACTCATTACAGTATTCACTTCCCCTTCCTTTGTATTTTGATTTGACAGCATTACAGGATGTTTACACTACCTTGTAAGCACGTATGTTTCCCCTTCTGTTTTGTCCAATATACAGTAGATTTGATAGAAATTTTAAATGAAGAAGGAAACTGCTACTTGGTAAATTAATATGTATTGTGCTTTTAAAAGGAAAAGAGAGATAGCTACCGTTTTTCTAATTCTATCAGTAGGATAGAAAACAGATATAATATAAAATGTATGAGACCCCATTAATATTAAGTATTTATCTCTAAATCACCAGTCGATTGTCTCAAAATAATGCGAAAAATTGCGAAAGAAACTACCGTGTAGTTATTTTTATCTCGCAAGGGTGTGTACGATGAACTATAGAAAAGAAACTTGTAGATAAATGTTTTTAAACAATGCCGTTTGGTTGCTAATCCCCGACCTTATAACTTTTTTATATACTTGCTTTTGTATAGAAAAGTCTTATGAAGTGAAAAGAAATTAGTAAAAGAGAATGGAAAATTCCAGGGTGAGGAAGAATATTTAACGTTACGAATTATAAAACGAAGGAGATATTACAGCTGCAATAAAGAGCAGGCAACGAATTATATCAAGGGCTCAAGAGAGAAGTAACGCAACGGAAGGCTGATTGGAATTCCTCAACTTAAATGTGAAGGAGGTATTGTATAATATTAATACTACCTGTAACTACCGCAGACCTTCCTTTGTCATAAACCGTCTCCTCACCATTCCCGATGGACCTCCTCCCAGAAACCCCCGCCAACGGAGAAATAGAAATAATTAAGTCTCTTCGTCATACTTACTACACCTGGCTTCCTTATTGATAACTTAACATCTTAAATTTTCCTATCTACCTATCCGGTCTTTATCCCTCTCCTTTGTGCCTCCCCGCCTTACCTTGACGCCTCTCTGACACCTCCCTCCAGCTTTGGCGTCCTGCGTTACTCGACTTCGTCTTGGCTGTCGTTTGACTTATACTTTTATTATGGCTCTACCATCACCCATTTGGCTCTGCACACTACGTAAACACACAAATACACATCCATACACTACACTCTATCCTGAATGCCTCCACCTACTTCGCCACCGGTCCGCGCTGCGCTGGCGTGCGACTCCTCTAAATCTCCAATCGGCGGAAGGGTGCTTGCCCCAGATCAGCCTGAGTCTTATCCTCTGAGACAAGTCTCAGACAACGCAAAAAAAGGTATAATATTATAGCCTACTGTCTACTATGACTGTGAGACGCGAATATGACAGCAGATACGCAAGAATGTAGGAGGCTACAGAAGAATAAAGGAACGGTCCAACTTCGGATATTATGGCTTAAGTAATCATATTAGAAAGGATTATTACAATTTATTTTATACACCACACAATATATGTGATAATTTTAATTTTTTATTTATCTATAAATTTTGAAACGAATTAAGACCTGTATTAACATCAACCGTTGTGTATATAATTCTTTTCACTCAGACTTTTCACAAAGTTTAGTGATATATTAAAACCATGTGTAAGATAATCAATTTTTGTGAAACCTATAATATACCCATTAAATAGTGTAGACTAGACAAGTATGATAGTAGCTTAATACAGTCTTTTTTCCGGGATGAAAGGGAAATTATAATATTGTGCGCTTAAGAATGAAACTTTTTTTGTTACTAGACCAACGTTTATGAAAATCTATTTGGCTTCATTTCTCAGATTGTAATAAAATTGGAATCAATTATAGCCTATATCAAATTAAAAATTTTTGCCAAAATTATTTGCTACTAACCAAGTTTACTTTATTTTCTTAACCGATGGATTTTTGCATATCAAATTCCGTTTATTAGACATCGATTTTTCAATATAAAATTGGTCTCTAGATTACTGATTTGCGTTAATGCGTCCAAGAAAAATAGTAGTTTGATAAACCTTATTACTAAGTTTTAATGTTTGTTTACATACGGCGTTTTCAAGAAACTGTAACAGTGTTAGAATAAATAGGCCTACTAAAAAATTTGATTACATACCTGCACCTAGTTTCGTATACAGAAGCAGTGTAAAAAGTATTTTGTAAAGCTTTCTTACAAAATTATAACATAACTGAAGCCCAAATGATGTTTAAGATTTTGCACGTTAAGTCATATGAAGTTTACTTAAGAACCTGTTACGTTCAGACTTCCTGAGATACAGTTATTGAGAAGAACAAGAGTAACAGAAAGAAAGAGAGAGAGAGTGAGAGAGAGGTCAAAGTACATGATGTTTACTACAGTTGGCTACTTATAAGGAACTTGAAAATAATTAAACTTATTGTAATGTAGAAAGTTAACGAAACATGAACCAAAAGCGAGGATTATGTGCAGCAGACTCAAGAGTTTTATTAACAGGATCCAAACAGCCTTTGGTGAAACGATTATTACGTTAAATAATTTATTCGCAATTAAAAAGTGGTACATTTTGAAGAAAGGAAAAAACCGAGGATGAGGAACTTATAAGTTGCTATTAAAATATGTAACTTACCTTTTGGATACCTAATTATTTTACAAGCAAGTTACGGAAACTATAAAAAAAAATTAATTCTTAATATATAAGCCTTCACGTATTATTTCAAAAAAATTAGATTACTGCTCACTGTGATATACGAAAAGCAAAAATATAATTAATGTAACATTACAACTCTGTAAGATATAAACTCTTCTGCTTCTGCAGGTTGTTATTTATACTATTGGTACTTGTAGAAATTTTTATTAATCAGAATGGTGAATAAATTTCCAACGGATGGGAGTCAACTTGAAACATGTTGCTTCGGTACTACTGTATACCAATAACTGCATAACTATATTCTTACAAATGATATTCGGTATGAATGAGAATAATTAAAAATTCGTAATTCTCTCTCCCCCGTCTCTCTTCTCCCCCTCACTCTTTCTCTGTCAATTTTCCCCATCTACCTCACTAATAGGGGCAAACCTCACTACTACCTTTAATTAAACATGACTACCTCACTATTAATTTCCTTTTATTTTCATTAAGTTAGCACGGCAGGTCCTTCTGCGACTGCACCCAAAGCGCGCCTCTTTAAGTGTTTGTTGAAATGTTACACTGCTACAAACAGATTACTCAAGTTTGAATGTGTAGTCTGTACAAACACAATGAATGATTAAACAAACAGATACAAACAAACAGTGAAGGATTGTGTGTAACACTGAAATTGTTGACAAAAAGAAGAAACTGTACGAGTTGGCGCGCGTGCGTGTGCGCGCGCGAGAGAGAGAGAGAGTGAGTGAGTGAGTGAGTGAGAGGACTGAAAGAGGGCGGAGGTAAAAAAATCTGTCGCATTAAATTCACGCCAACAACATTCTTAATGTCGTAATGACACAACAGTCTTTGTTTACAAAAATTATTACGATTGTCACGACACAAATATACAGATCTAATGTGTGTTGGCAGGCTGACGCGTTCGTACTAACAATTCATTCGAAGGCTGTATTCACTCCTGTCTGTATTAAAATAATACAAAAATGTTGTTTTATATAGTATGGGACACAGCATTGTAAGCTTCGAGGTGATGCAATAGTAACTGCGGTATTGCCATGTCGCTTCACTCACACTCACGGGCGCGTTACACTACGAAGCCAAACAAACAACGTCAGCGCATTCTCATAGAATAGAGATAACAAACACACACACACACACACCTCACGCTTCTACATCGGTGAGCTACTACGATCAAAGAGAATACGTCAGCGCATTATCGTACAATAAAGATAACACACACACACACACACCACAAGTCCTCTTCTTTCCACTGTTTTTTTCTTTCTTTATATAATTTTTGTGTTGTTTTCAATTTTGTAAGTAATTATTTTCTTTATTCTTTAGTAATATGACAATTCTCTTTACATTTTAGTTGTTTTTAAAACAGTCGTTACATTATATGTTATTTAATGAAAAACTTCATTTTTAAAAATTTAGTAAAGAAAAATTATACACATTATAATAAAAAATATACACAAAAATTTAAGCATTATAATTATTTTAAAATTCTTTCAATCAGAACTGGATTCGCTATCTTCTGAACTTTCTTCTGTCACTGCAATCACCATACGTTCTATAGCCAAATCTCTAGGGCATTCTTTCTGGTAATCGTCCTTTTGAAGCTCTTCGGAATGTTGGACGCATTTTCTCCAGTCTTCAACCGTTACTTTAGCTATCGCTTCGTCCATCAGTCTTTCAAGGTCGACCATTTTAAAAGTATTATTTCGATCGGCCACATATCCTTTCACCTGTGCCCACACCAACTCAATTGGGTTGTAATGTGCATGATAAGGTGGAAGGCGTACAACCTCATGACCCATTTCGTAGGCTATTTGATCAATTTCATATATTTTCAGCGCATTTTTTATTTCGTTTTTGTTTAGCAATTGAGCCCTCGTATCTTGCATAGAAAATTCAATTTTATGATTTCTCAACCATTCTTGAATTTCCAATTTTCTCCAGTTTGATTTAGGAGCTTTCTCACCAATCCCTTCAGTTTATAACTTACTGCTTACATGTCGGAGTCATGTGATAGTATGAAACTTTTATTGAGCAGAATTCAGTATGACGGATATTCGTGGCATACCTACGGAGATGTGAAAGTAACGTAGTTATACTTCGATTGCAGCTTGGATTCACTAAAGTCTGTTGCCTTCTGTACGAGCGGGTAAATTCTATGCAGGAATGGGAAAATTATTATGTAAAAAAAAGCAGTGATCATTAAAGACAGAGGCACTGAGTGTAGGAGATCAGACCGTTGTAGGTCAAGTACTAGTAAAACCTGGAAAAGCTTATCGTTCACTACTACATATTAAGTAGGTTTAATGAAAATTATGTAAATGGAACGGATGTAATTTCGAAACTGTTAATTTCCTTCAAGTGTGTACTAAAGTAAAGAATGTTACAATTTATAAGTTGGTAATTACACCAGGTAATGCTAACAACCAGTAGCCTACTGATTCGAATGTGTGTGTGAAGAGGGCTTTTGAGTCGATAATAACGCTATTACCTACTTGACACAGAAATTCCCGTGTCACCTGCATTTTGTATTATGCAAACGTTCGGAGGATGTAAATTTTTCAACAACATTGTTGGAGTGCCAACCTTTAGAATGAACCGTTGTGGCGGAATGCAAGATTGATTTAAAGAATTCAAAAATTCTTGGAGATAGTACACTATATTTTCAATATTAAATACGGTGTTAATAGATTCTTCGGACTTTTTATTATCCCCAGAAAATTTTTCCAAACTTGTATCATTATTTTCCTTCACAGATTCGATTCTTTGGGAATAACCACTTGTAATTTTTATCAAGTAAACACTTGACGTTTTGCACAGAATTTAGCAATTAATACAGTGTTGTACTATTTACTATGTCCCAGTTTTTCGTCAATTTCTGTGAAGCTATCGTCATTAGGAACACTACCGTCACCGAGGTGCAGTAAGTTTGTAGAAAAATCACCATCTCCTCCTCCTCCTAAATGGGCTCTCATATTGCTTTGCAAATTTAGTCTGAATAGCATTCCACATCGCCGAGGACTTTAAACACACTGAGACAATATCAGCGCGGGTTCCTCTTGCAGTTACCGGTAATCTCTAGCGAGAATCCTCTGAAATAACAAATGTTACGCTACCCACTAATTTATTACAATTTCTTAAGTCTTGGAGAGTTTGATTGACCGTTTCTATACAGTCCACAAATCGCCTTCGTTTTACCGTTCATGATTAGTTTCCGTTTTGATCGCTCTTTCTTTTGTCATGCCTCCTCTTCAATACGAATTGCTTTTTTAATAGGAGTCAGTGAGAATACTTGACTTTTTCTTCTTGGCGCATTTCTATTTTATTTTTGCAGTCGCTTTCGGATAAGGGCGAATTTATTCTGGTGTCAATTGTGATAAGGTATTAGCAGATGTCTCGTTTATTTCCGACGTGGGAGGTCCGGCTACTGTGGTCTCTTGACAATCTTTTGTTGGTGTTAATCTTCCTTCATAATTACTTTTGTCTCCTATCTCTCTGTCAATTACAGGTGAACACAGAAACTCTTCGATACTGAATATATTTTCATTTAATGGCCAAATTCCAGTTGAACTAAAACCTGCTGTCAGTTAGATGGTGTAGCTGCCTTTGAAAGAGCATCTTTTGCTAGCCCAGGTATGTCATGGTTTTACCTGGGTTTATTGTCATCCAGCTCTCAGCGGCTGCACCGAAACAGGCCATATAAACACTTGTCTAATGGCTGAAGTCAGATTGTAACGGGTATGAGGTATAAACTGTTTCATAAATAGTAAAAAAAGAGAGGCTGTAATTTATCTTGATGGATGTGCTACTCCAATACAACCTGCTGGTCCATAAATAATCAAAGTGATATCTACATAACACTCTGTGGATATAACGATAAGTGGTGGTTTCCAGCTGCCATCTATGAAAATACCACTGGTTTCACCCTTTTCCAAAGGGGCAACCCTGCTGACTTGTTTATTTCCCTTCAAACTGACAACTTTGTTAGGACAGTGCACTGTCGTTATGCTGCCTGGTTTCCTTCACATTCCAAATATTGTGACAGTAAAAATGAAGGCGACTTATCACAGAATTCCAATATTGAAGAAAGTTTTATGTTATGTTTATTAAAACTAAATGCTATTGCAAAACTTGTTGCTTCAGCCTCTCTAAAAGACAACCTTGAATGTCGCTGCATGAAGCCAGTAAAACAATCTTTTACCGGCCCAGTTCACCAGAAAATCGACATTATTTGCAAACAAGTATTCGGAGGCTAACATACGAATATTCTTAGGGTACAAACCATAATAACTAACAGAATAGTGCAGATCATAACACAGAAATCTGATTTTTCTTTTTGTTCTTTCCTAAATACAAGTTGTGGAAAATGCCGAGTCTTTGTAGGGTTTGTGAGCTACATCGCCCCAGAAAGTTTTTCACTTGTACGTTTGAACCAAATATGAAAAAAAGAAAACAGAACAAAATGTTTTACTTACATTGTACCAACATACCACTTTCCTTCTGGTGAAATTGAAGGTACAACTTTAATTTTAAAATTAGGAATTGATATTAGAAATAACCACTAATTACCAATAGTAAAGACTGTAAAAGATAAACAAAATGTAATCTAATAATAACCAATAGATATACCAGTACTACATAAAGTCAAATAAATCAAATTTAATACAGAAACACAAAACCGACAATAATCCATTGTTGTATATTATAACTATATGCTTGCCATAGAATGGATGCATGACGAACAAAATTACTTGTAAACTTATCATAAAAGAGTAGGAACTAAACCAACAACATTGAATGAGGCAGAATACTATTCGAATAAGTAAATTCAAGGATTATAGCCACCCAAATACTAATAATAACCATAATAATAAATAAACCATGTTGACAGCTAGATGCAAGTAATCTTGGTTACTTTAAACCAAAGCAATTTTCAGTATAAATGCAGAATGAACTACTGCACAATAATAACAGTGCTATCAAAACAATGATAAGAGATATTCAAGCAATAACGAGAATAATTTGATAGGATTACAACCCATATAAAAAGGTAACTTCCTAAAGTATAGTAAACTCACTTAACAAACTATAGTTAAGGTAATAAAACCACAAGATGAAGAAAAAGGACACTATCAGAAGTGACAATGACCAATGCAGTATGCATAGGCCATAATAAAATGTTATTAACTATTAAGGTTATAATAATATTAAGTATCATGTACATGTTGTGTTTATGTTAGTGTCTATACAGGAAAGTACAGAGCAACTCACCGCAGCTAATAATAGAAGAGTCAACGCAACTTCTTCAGAATCGAACTCATGAAATGGAACAAAAAACATTCTAAACTATTTAAACAAAATTAATAAACGATGTCAAAGAGTAAGTAAACCGATTTATTCATATCGGATTCAATAATAGATTGAATTGGGTAGAATAAATCAATAAACCAAAAATTAATAATAAAAACCAAAACGTTAAGAATAATAATAAAACAGACAATCTCGTCGTGCTAAAATGTTCATACACACTTTTTAAGAGAAAATTACTTAAAACTTCGAATTTAACAAGAAAAATATTGTGTCGAGTATTCATAATGCAAACCCTTAGATATCAAATATGAAATGAAAATATAAGTACCAAGTAAAATGTATATTCTATAGCCGGCAGAATAAGGGAAGGACAAATAAAATAGAGGCAGGATATCAAGAGAATGGAAAACATGGGACTACCTAAACAAGTAATAAGATACAGACCTCAGGGAAGACGAGATATAGGTAGGGCAAGGAAAAGAGATGCCTTCAGTGAAGGCAAAACAGGTTGTAATCCTATACCTTGACATGGAGAAGATTCCTAATACTTAATAGCACACTTAAGAACAAAATATTGGTATGGAGAATCATACACGACTTCCATGTTCTAAGATTTATATTTAAAATCATTTTCGAAATGAAATATTTCCATTGAAACTACTTCTTTCTACTTACTGCTTCAGCCACTTACTGTGGGCACTAACGTATACCACCTCACGTTATCGCACTTGATTTTCACTGATGATGGAAGTCGATGGCACTGGCGAAACGTCTGGTTTTGCAGAAAACATTGGTCTACGGCCAAACAGGCCGGGAAGGAATTTTAAAAACAAACTGCTTCTTTGTTGTCAATAACGTAGTACATATATACAAAAAATTATCAGGTAAACTATTACGTTACAACAAAAAAATGTTTCAGGTAAACTACCCTTTCCCCGTAACCGATCTTCACCAAAATCAATAGGCCTTGAGTCCTCTATAACTCGGGCACATATGTAAAAAAATATCTGATTCTGTTTGAATTTACGGCAGTTATCGTTCGTCATGAAAAAATTTCTCTTGTTACAACATAAAATATTGCAGGTAAACTACCCCTTTATCTTAACCGATCTTCACAAAAAACAATAGGTCTTGAATACTCTACAATTCAGGGCTGTATGCAAAAAATTATTTGATTCTGTTTGAATTTGCGGCTCTTATCGTTTGCCATAAAAAATCTAGACAGACACACAGACACTTTTCGATAAATTACTTTTTTTCATGTTTTGAGGGTAGTATAATCAGAATCTGCAAAAATCTCTAACACGATTTTTTTTGCCATCACCATACTTCCATTTCCTTATGGAACATGAAAGTAAAATCAAAGTAAAATTCTGATGGCAACAAAAATCAAATATTCTATCAAAAATTGGGGATATACATTTTTGGTAGGTATTTGGTAGGCCTACTTGCATTGCACAAGGAATGTGTTATTTTCAATAGGTTATTGATAAAAAAAGACTTACAAGTACATTGATTTTTATTACAAAATTTATACAAAACAGTTTCAATTCTAAGGTATCAATAATTAATAATTATTAAGGATAATGAACAAATTATTTCTTCATAGAAGATACATAAAAACATTGCAAAAATAATACATATCAGACAAATATTATTACAACAAAAATACCACACAGACATTTGGGCTTTGTTACTTTATCAGTAACTATAAGATTACATTCATAAAGTACATAGAATATTTATTTACAAGAACATAATTACAAAAAGTGAAAACACCTTTGATGAAATAAACATTTTATTTATTACATCAAACATAACTAAACTCAGATGACAATATAAATGAACTAAATATAGGTTTTTCTGCGAGGGAGTGTAGGATTGATTAGGGGTTCAATTAGTTGAAATTATTAAAAAAAAAAAAAGCATAAACTATAAATAGAAAAACTAGACTGGTATGTTTACAACAAAATGAAAACTTCAAGTTACATTTAAGAGATATTCCGTGTCAAATCAACAAGTGCTACAACCTGACCCTCTTAGATTTATTTGAAATTAAGTATGCATGTAGTATTCATAAATAGTAACACAAATCAATTTTTTCACATTTTTCTGACGAAAGGTTACTGAGTAATGGGTGCTCAAAAATGAAAAAAATAAATAAAATTTTTGACTTGCGCAACAATATTGATTTGTTCACAACTTGTGTTCTAATTAAGCTAGAACAATGACATCGAGTTCATTTGAAAGCTCTTTTAAAGGGCTTTCATATGATATAAAACATAATTAGTTGAAAATATATATATTTTTTATAAACACATCATTATTGCATTTACTGAATTTTGAAAAACTGTATTTTTAAAATTCTCAAAAAAATATATGTGAAAGATATTGTTTTCCTCTACATATTCTGAAAGTTTCAACTTGGGATGAGCATGGGATCACTATCAAAAGTAATTTTATGTTTATCACGATTCTGTAAAACGTCATTCAGATCGGTGAATTATTATTATTTTTATTTTCCTACCCGTGACAATTTTTCAGAATCATAGTTGGATTTATTACTTGGCCTACAAAATTGTACTTTTCTTTCATACAAATAACTGTGTTTTAAAGCTTAGCACTAGCTAAATTAATAGCTCAAAATTAATAAATTGACCTACATATCTAAAATATATATCTTAATACAGTGATCCAGGTTTTCCGTGTACAAGCAAAAAAATCTCATTTTAAAGACTATATACAAAATGGTTGGTTGGTGTGACTATCTCCCATCTGTTTAGTATTTTGTCATCGGATAATATTCAGTCAGCTGTTGTCAACTGTTGTTGAAAGTGACCTGTACATTTTCTTTTGGTGTGACATAGCCTATAAAGTGAAAAAAATGTGATTAATTCTGAAATGTTGTGTTTTGAAATTAGCTTAAAGGTACTTTTGTACAATTCTCACAACATTGTATAAGTTTATATGCCTACAACCAGTTAATATTGTAACGAGACATATGAGCCCAAATATTTCAGTAACCCAAAATATTAACACATGTCAATAATTGAGTGAAAGAGACAAACCAAGTGTTTCTTCTAAAAGGCCAAGCATGAAACTACATGAGCTACTCATCACCAAGGATAAACTCACAACAATAAGAGTTAATAAAACTAATGGTAACTAACAAGTGAAATAACATTATAAGAAAAAGAAGATGCACCGAACAATGGTTGTACCACAGGAACCAACAACCCAATAGTTTTCGGTCAGTAAGGAACCAATGAAGACAAGGAAGAAACATACTACGAGAAAGACACCTAACAACCATGGTATAAAATATAGATTCCAAGAGCCAGTCAACTATAGAACATCTTACCCGTATATGCAATGACTGAACAACTTACAGATTGAAGAGATGGACAAGAACTGACTAACTGAGATGACCAATATTGTAACGCAACAGAAATGCTAGCACTCAAGTTACATAAAAACAAGGTTCACAGAATAATAAACAAGTCAATATTTAACCCCATGATAGAACAAAGAGCTAATAATTATATTTATAATCATAGATACAGGTAAATAAGGATGCAAGGTAATATTAACAAGAATAACCGAACCTGTAAGTTAGACAATAGTTGATGATATATGTTTAATGAAAAACAAACAAAAAATGAAACAATAATTTACTAATAGCAAATAAGAATTTTGAGTTAAGAGGTATTATTTTGTGACAACAAATGTTATGATAAAGTTTATGTTATGTTATACCAAATATGTGTTGAGTTAATGAAAGATAATGAAACAAGATGTATTATTCAATGACTGTTGTAGAATGAAGTGTGAAGCAGCTAATTAACGTTAATAGATTTGAATTTTCTTATATGTGATCCATAGGTCAAGATAAAATTGTTATTAGATATGGAAAAAATAATTGTTTATGTAAATGTTAATAGTTAAGATTTAATTATATGTATGAATTTATGTAAAAGGGGCTATAGATGTGTACCAGTTATAAACACAGGTAGATCTGTTTACAATAAAAGGCCTAACAGCCAAAACCACTATATAACCACTCATAACATAAAGGTTAGGTACATCAATTAATAATAATTAATGAATACGATTTGAAGAGCTAGAAAAAACATTAAATTAATAATGATATATAATAAAATTTGAAACCCCTACTTCATTTTGAGTAGTTAAAACAAAAAGAATATTTCTTTTTGTAAAGAGGGGTTACAAGTTAATTAAAACTAGGCTAAGGCCTAGAGAAGCTAAAAATTGCGCTGGATCCAGTAAGACGGGACTTGCAATAAAAACTCAAGAATTAAATAATTAACAATGGTTTTATTATTATTCTATCTCATAATATTAATAACAAAAAAACAACAGTGATTTAGAATTCCCCTTTTAAAATGGTTAACAAAAAAAAAGTATACCCTCTCAACAAGGCCACCTGAATAATATAAACTGAATCCAAGAAAATAATTGCTATGTCACCACCAATGAATTGAAAATGTAAAATAAACATTAACCTCAAAATGAAACTCCCATTAAACTATTTCTTAAAATATAAAATTTATATTTTATGTTTCTTTTAAAATGCAGTATATAAATTGATGAAGGTAAATAATTTCATTCACAGTTACTATTAATAATTAAAATAATTATTCATCCAATTTAAATGAACTGTAAAGGTGACACTTACTATACTTGTTAAATAAAATAATTAATTTAAAGAAATGATCAGCCACGATTATTGAGATAGAATACTCGTCTACTGGTGTATATACATTCTAATAATAAAATCCCTATATCCCACCAAAAGTACAGCAATGCATAATATTTATATATATATATATATATATCCCAAAATGTACACAGAAATATACAGACATAACACGTTCCACAAAACAAATTACATATACAATAGTACACAAATACATAAGGGTCTCTTGCCACGCCCTTTTTTTTATATTAGCCTTCTGGTGTATATAAATTCTAAACTTCTGTATTATAGGAATCCCAATTAGGATTAAAGATTTATTTCTATGAATGTACCCGCATGGTGTGGGTTAATTGCACGTCATGTGTATCATAAAATATTGCATACAAATGTCCCCAGGACATTAAAAATTTAAAAGAAGTGCCTAAGTGGCTAAGGGCTAAAATACTTAATTAAGGTGAGAAATAAAATTATTTAAAATAATTAACGCCCCCCAGTTACCATGATTAATATAAAGAATTTATATAGACTAAAATAGGGCCAGTTAATGTAAAGGAAAAAAATTGCACCATATTAGTACCTTATATAAAAAAATACATTTGTGTGTGTGTGTCAGAGACGGACATGTTTCTTCAATTTATAACCAGTCTCAACAAACTTGTTTCAACAACCTTGTTTCGACAAACAAGTTGAAAAGTGTTTCGACAGGCACAGCTTGGTTGAAACTAATTTAAAATAACACCTACCTCCCCAGTAATCTTTTTATACAAATGACCTAACCTGATTTTAAAAATAAGAGAAATATATGTTTTAATGCAGAGTAAATTAAACTTGAGAAAATAATAATAACAAAACTGACTTTAAATCTGTAGCGAAAGTACTATAAAGAAATGAGTGGAAAACTAAGTTGGATGCTGTGTGGTACACATGTCAGTCTCTGAACTGACAATTAACTATACATGTATTGAAATTTACAATTAATACTTAGTGTTCACACTAAACTGTCCCATCAATTGGGGATCCAAATGAATGTATACTGGTGCCATGTTGATTCTACGTGTGAATATAAAATGGATATTTTTCACCTGCTTTGTGTGCCCAGAAGGATGATCTTATTTATAGCGTGGCGATCTCATGATTGGCATGTTGTTGCGGCCTGGTCTCTTCGGTGTCGAGTGTAGAGCTTTAAGATGGCATTTCGTTCATTGGCAGTAGGACTTGTCTCTATTCAGTGAACCCTATTGTCACACATTACATTTTTAGTGAGAGACCACACACAAATGCCCCCACAGTTTGGACACCCTCCAAAATACATAAATAAAAACAACACCTAGTTATGTTGTACATAATAAAACTTGGTAACATTATTTTGGCCAACATGCCTTACTTAAAAAGTTCTCTAACAATGATTCTTTATAACGCTTCATAACTTGAACCTCACTGAATGTGAGTTGCTTTTGCAATATAATAATTTATCTTAGCTCTGTGACATCTTATGAACTTATTACTTTGAGTTAAATTGGGGTTACCACGTGGCGAAGAATTTATTTAAAACACATAGTTTTTTACTCCATAGAATTTGAGAATACTACCACTTTGAATGTGACATGATTTACGTTTAAAACGTGCCTGAGTAAGTTCCCAATTATGTATGTATAAAGTTTTACTGTCATTGTAGCAAAACTTTATACCACTTAATGACGACAGATTGTGTAACAGGTTAAGTGCTCAACCGAATCTCGTTACATCGGTGTTAATGAAAGTGTAAAATTAAATATATTGTGGTTATTGTACTTTAGGTATTAAAGCCGGGATTCTGACACTTCAATACTCAAGTTTTATTGGTTTATAAAAACTTTACGAACAATTACGTCTTTCACCATGCATGATTCAACAAGTGGGGACTTACTCAAGCTTACTAAAAAAACATTTTCTCCTTTAACAATTTGGTACATAATTAATATAATGAAATCAAAACTTACCGCAGTCATTAAGAAACTATCTCATATTGAAAAGAAGTCGACGCTAGATATTTACACTAAACCCTCCACCGAAGAGATCTTCACGATGTCGTGAGTTAGGCTTCCATATAGAGAAAACTATAACAAAAGTTTTCGTTCGTTGTCCGTTTGTGAGAAAATTCTCACCAGGCTGCAGCACTGTTGTTTAAAAACTCAGCCGAGCTGCTGGAAAAACTCGGTAGATGGAAACACCGGTCAAACGGTGAAAACTCGAGAACGGTAGCCTCTCCTATCCGCGGGTAGAGAGCAGCACTCCTAATTACTTTAAATTTCGTACTGTCTTTACCGTCAAAAAAAAATGCCAATACCTTTACTAAACTCGCGCTGAATCATTTGACTCAGCACAAATTTATACAAATTATGATAATACCATAATGCCATGATATCGATTAATAACATTTAATATCGAAAGTGGATTAAATATAAAAAAAGGAAAAAAACCGGCTTATATCAAAAAACCAGCAGAATATGTGTAGAAAATAATAAACCAACTATCGGTAAAGTTACATTCCGATAGGATAGCAAATTGATAAGGAATAGACAAAAAATATATGAAATAAACACTATATTCAAAACATGTGGAAGGAAGAAGTCGTGTGTTGCTAGGGACGACAGAAGAAGAGGAAGTTGTTAATTTGACAATAATTGCTTTGATGATCTGAATGTGATGAGATTAAAAAACCCAAGAATTATCTATTTAATCGGAATATTTTAAATCATCAGACACGATTATAAAACACAAAATCCTAATGACAATGTTTATGACTATCACCAGTACAGTTTAATCCAAATAACACTACAGTATGAAATCACAATAGAGAATAAATAACTGGATTATACAAGGAAGAACTTGAACTGTCCCATATCCGAAGGGAATTGATGATATATTAAACCAAATAGAAAGAATTAACAGTATCACAATTAATAATATTCACTACACCAGAAGTTATAACCTTTCAAAAACACGGAACAACACTAATTGCTTCAACCAAGAGAAGAACGTATTTGGATCCTGGCGTTGCAGAAGAAGCATCAATCGGGCTGTAAACCAATCCAAGCTGTAATTCCGAAGTGGACAGGAGAAGAATTCCATTCTATTAAATCGAAGAAAGAAAATCGTACGGCATAATTGTTCAGAACAGTAAATTTATCAATCAACCGCCTACACGATTGGCTTCGTTCTAGTCTGGTAAATTATTATTATATTAATCATACTAACTACACAACACTTTAAATTTGTAAATCTTGCATTCTTATCTATGTATTTTTAATCTTCCCCACAGTTACAAGAACCTTCACACCCTGAATTAAATTAATTACAAATTAAAACACACTATATAACTAAATTTAAATAAAGTATCAGAATAATCAACAATCGATTCATACAATCTATAGCTCAAGCGTATGTTAATTAGAACATATATTATTCAATGTTAAAGAAGTAAACAAATAAAGAACCTTTATATATTGGCAAAATCTTGTTATTTGGAGTATGGTTTAATGAGCTAGGAATAAAAAAGTAACTGAATAAGTATAGAATAATTGGTTAACATAAACATTGAAATAACCTATAAGTTTCGTTGAGCCGATACTACAGCGCTTATAGCGGAATTATCTGACACCAAAGAGAGAGAGTAAAAATACAAAATTAGACAGAATTCTCTTCAAGGTATAATAGGGTTGAACGGAATTATAAAATAACTCATTAATTATTTAAGTTACAGGTACACAAACACTGATAGTTTTTAGAGAGCTAAGTTAATAATTAATTACTTACATCAATACATCCCACAACTCCAAATATCTCCGAGATTTACATAATTAAAATAATTCAAAACACATTGGCATAGGTGTATGTACAAATTGACAAACACAACAGTGGGGTTTTAAGGAGAGGAAACCCATTCCTGTACAATATACAACAGATAATATTATAAATGTATAGGACAAGATATGTTATAAAAGAATGAAAGTAACTAGACTGTTAACTGAATAGAAGCTGTGAATAAAAGCATAGTAACATGTTATGCATAGCACCCATGTAACATAAAGAAGTATTAAAATTGTCTCATAATAATAACAAATATTACTCAAATAGTCAAATAATCATGTAAGATAAGAAAAGGCAATAACTAAAGAGTTATTAGTTATCATTAATAAAACCAAACTTGAGAAAATAAGGTTAAAAGAATGTAAATTTGTATCAACCTAACATACACATTGTTGGTACAAATTTCACCTAAATTCACATCTATCAGTAGGAAAAGCCTACCTAAACCAAAATGTTTTGTGCCTTAAACCAAGAAGAACTGATAAGCTTTCTACAGGTACCAATATAAGATACCCAAAATGGATTTTAAATAAGAATTTAAGTAAATAAATTGAACCAAAACCGACCAAAAGGGGATTCACTAAGTAAAACGTGAACAAAACCACTTTATAATACCAAATAGAAGTAAAAGGTTAATGTCTATACCACAAGTAAGGTGTAATGCCACTATTGTAATAGTATAAGAATATTATAAGAAAGGACATAATGTATTATAATCGTAATTAAGAACACCTGTCATGTGACACTAGGTGTAAATAATGTTAGTCAATGATATACACTAAGGGACAGACCAGTGTACAAAAAACACTAAACCAATTATAAAGAGACTACTATGATTAAACTATTGTAACTAAATAATAGTAGAAAGAGATAAAAGAATACCAAATAAGAATGGAAATAAGTGTACACCTCATAGTGCAAAATAGAGGTCAGAGAGAGATAACTATATAAGAATACAGCAGTTCTATAAGGAGAAATTTACCTCCAAACTTATAAATTTTGCACAATCATCTGGCGATATAAGAGCTTGTACAACAATGGACTCTGTAACAAAGAAAGAATTTTAGCTAACAGAGAAAAATAATTATCATTGCCAGTATCAACAAAAGTGCAAATTACTAAATGAAATAATTGCAATTTTATGGGAAATAATGTTATTAAACTAATTATGTACTTTATTAAGAACTTTTGTTTTCCAGCAGCTTCCAAAACTCTTTATATAAAAAATAATATAAACAAACTTATTTAGAGCTTCTAACAATACTTATCTTAAAATTATCATATGATTATACTTTCCAAAGGAAGCCCCTGATTTGAAAGCATTGACACATAATACTACTAATTAAAAATGATTCCAACTACTATGTTACTAAATTTTCTCATTTAAAATGTAAATGGGACTGTTAATAACTTTATATTGTTGTTATTAACAAGACAAAAGAATCATTAATGGCTATTTTATCACAAACTTCAAAATCTCCTATAAAGCTTGCTCAATGAAATAGGACATTCCTGATGCAGAAAATTAACTTTGCCATAACACAAATTAAATAGGCTAACACCCAAACAAAAAAATGCTTTGAAAACAAAACATTAATGAAATATGGTATGAATTAATTGTGCTACATTCAAAGCTGATTTTCTTAATTGATTTAAAGTACCTATACAAGTCTAGTTTGTCAAGTAAAGATAATTTAGGTAAACCTAACACTACATATGAAACAAACATTAAATCAAATATGCTAATGTTACAAAATTCACAAACAGAAAAAAAAATTTTAAATTATCTATAGGCTAAATTGCTTTGATTATATTACCTTCTCCACTTCATATGTTTTCCACATCAATATCATCTGATGTCGATACTACTGATGGTGCAATAATAGTCATTTTTTCCCAGTCAATTCTGGAAAGTTCAGGAGGAACCTGAAAGATCATTACAAAACTCATACATAATTTTTCACTAAGTTAATAATTATAATAATATTAAGCTAATAATTAAGAGAATAATTTATTTTCTTCACCTAGCACAATATTTGTAGGTTAGCACTATGAATTTACAAAAAGTTAATGGATTTTGTGTAAATTTCTAAAAAAAATTAAATTTACAGCATAATCTAGTAGTTATTTTATAGTAATCTATTTTAATTTAAATGAACTCAAGTCACTATTGCTTGGTTACATCCCTGCACTGAAGATTCCTGAAAAAGATTTCTAATATAATCACACAAACTCGAAAAACAAAAACTGTTTAAATATATAAAACATTGAATAATATAATCCTGATTATAAAGTTAACTAGAGTTTAAGGGGTGATTTTATACACCGAATATAAGGTAACATGAATAAATTAACACTGAACTTACTACGTTCCCAGTCAAATATGAAAGTAAAGTATGAAAATATATGTAGACATGCACTATTGGTGTAAGTTCTGGAGCTAAAGATAATTCAACTGTGACACAGAACTTAGTCTATTATACTTAACACCCAGGCCTATAAACTTTTGATCTTTTTCTAAAAGTAATTAATTTTATTTCAGAGTTAGGTTAGGCTTACAGGCTAATCCGCAGTAAGTTTAGCTAAATCAGACTTAAGTTTATACAGAGTAAGTTTATCATAGGCCAGACTTAATCTAAATAAAATTATTCTGTGTAAAGGTATCAGTAACTTGATATTTATACAGAATAAGCATTTAATACAGAATACATATTTCATTTAACTGGAGTCAGTTCCCTCACAGGGTCTTTTTCAAAAATGGGTTAATTAATTTTATATTTTTAGTTGATTAGAGTTAAGGGGTGCTTTTATACACTGAATATAAATAACAATTAAAACTATATGTACCTTTTTTTGCTGTACGTCTCCTAGGCCTACTTTCACAGTCATCTGAAAAGTAAAATATGACATTTTTTAACAATACGAAGAATAAAATATGACAATTGATGTAGACATGCAAGTATCTGGAGCTAGAGACAATTTACTGTGATAAAGAACTTAGCCTATTATACTTAACACCCAAGCCTACATAACACAAACAAATTTTGATTTTTTCCTAAAAGTAATTCATTTTATTTCAGAGTTAGGTTAGGCTTACAGGCTATTCCGCTGTAAGTTAATCGGCTAATGCCCTGCTAGTTTGCTAGTTTTGTTAACATAATTAATCACTAACTAACTAAGTGTGTTTGATATTTATGTAGCATAAGGTGACGCGTATATGACAGGTTTTATTAATGCAGTAAAGGAACAAATCTAATTTAAATAGTCTTTGTATTATTTTGGAATTCAATTTTTTAAAGCAAATGATAATACCTTATGCACCTTTGTAAAGGTTTTTACTTATTGGGGATAAGTGAACTGAATTAAAACATCAAACAAATGATTTTTGTTTCACAATCAAAACAATACGCCTACTGTATTAAATTTATTATGGCAATTCTATTTACCCTAAAACACTACAATACAAAACTCCAGAATTTTTGTTTTTGTATAAATTGGCCCGCTAATAATGAAAAAATAAAATTGTATTAATTAAATTAGAATGCTAACTTGCTCAATTATTAAATTTTGGGCAGAACACAGTGCTATTAGGCATAGTTGGTTCTATAACAGATACGTGTTCGACAAAGTAATCTAGACATGAAACATAACCTAACGTATTTCTTTTATGAATTTTATGAAAAATGCTGAATTTGAAAGTATATTTAGAGTAATATAGCTGGACTGAAGAATTAAATAAAATTTGTAACTAGTTAAATACGAGCAGAGTTCAAATTAAATATATTATAGTAAGGCGTACCATCTTGTGTTAGGTAGGACCACATTTTACGAATAAAATGATTTACAAATTGGATACATTACACATATATAGGTAGGCTAGAGTAGACAAAATAATTGTCAGACTTACAGGTCTTTATATATCTATAATAAAGAAACTTTATTTAATTAAATTGCTTCAGTGCCTTACAGGGACTTTTTTTTAAAATTAGTTAATTACCCCTTGGGTAATTATGAAGATTCTCATCAATGCTGATATTGCGCTGATACATTTTTATTATATTCTTCTATGTTATATAAACACGAGAAAAATAATTTTAAACGGCGGTCGAACCTATTTACGGAGACAAAAAATTAAATTTTTACTCCCATAAGAACGCATGGCGTTAGCCTAGGTATATTGTATTAATTAAATTAGAATGCTAATTTGCTCCATTATTAAATTTTGGACAGAACACAGTGATATTATGTATAGTTGGGTCTATAACAACCGGTAGGCCTAGTGTACAACCCAAAGTAAGCGAGACATTCATACATAACCTAACAGCTAATTTCCTACAAACAACGGAGAACATACACTAAATAAATGATCATCTTACCTTTCATTATTATTCCTAGCGCCTCCAACATATTTTTACTTCGACTTGCAATCACAAACACTTCATACGAATTACAAAATTCTGTCCCACACACGTTAGAAAACTCAACGAATTACCGCACTAGACGACTAAACAGAATAAATTATGGCAGGTCCAATATTTCGTTATACCAACTAAACAGAATAAAAACACACTTTCCTCTGTAGTGTCTGTCTTTTTTACACATGTTACAAATTTTATAGAATAATTATTACGAATGCCAATATGGCCGACTAACTACCCATATTTCATTATATACATTTGTATATATCGAACAGGTTGTCTGGCTTCAGCGTACAGCAAAAATACGATGTATAAAAATTTGTATAAATTTTTCGTACGCTGACACACCATAACTTGGGCAAAATAACTTCTTCACCTAAAGATGTACTTATACAAGTTCCTCAAATTTGTTTTAGATACCCTGGGTAAAAATTGGCGTGTGATGAAGAAATTATGCGGCGCTAAGTCTATATATATATATATATATATATATATATATATATATATATTGTAGAAGGACGGAACTTCCTCTCCTTAAAGTCCCGCGTTGGGTTCGTCAATTTGTAGAAGGACGAGTTCCGTCTCTTTATTTATGATTTAAATATTATTATTATTAAATTGTCTCAGGGTTCTTTTACGGTTAATTGGGTCTTGCTCTCGGCTAATCGTGATTGTTCTATATCAAATTTTATTATTATTTTATACCGTTTAGTGACTTATTCCCCTCAATTCAACCTATTGTTGAATCCAGGATTGAATAACTCGGTACTTACTCTTTTTTCGTCGTATTAGTTGTCTGTTTATATAATTTAATTTTGTATATTATATTTACTGTTAAAATTCTTTCACTGGACGTTCCGTTGACTCTTTGTAGATCAGCTGTCTTGAGGAGATCAGTTGTTTCTTCCTATACACTAACATACACAAACACAGATATGGTATACATAACAACTCATATATGTTATTATTGTATAAGATTGTAAGTATGTTGATCTGAACGGTTGTAAACAAAACAAGGACTCATTCAATTTGAATAATTCGCATTCACAGTAAGGTACCAACCGCCTCGTTTTTCTCCTCTAAGCTGTAATTTTACTGTTACAAATAAAGTCAACTCTTTCACTGGTAAAAAACAATAATGGCAATTTATTCAAATAGCACACAGTGAAATTCAATACAATAAGGAGTTTTATCCTTCTTTTTAGTTAACAATAAATACTTTTAAAGTAAACATGAACTCTAAAACAAATGATGAGCTCTAGTTGGCATGACTGCCTCTGATTAGTAATACAATGTGGTTTGACAAATTTGTAGGTTATGTCGGATTGTTCGACTTGAAAATTTAATAATGATGATAATAACAAAAGTAGTAGGTTCTTTTAAACTGCAAAATACACCTTCTTGGAATAATAGCTACGGTTAGAGTCAACATAAAAATAAAAATTCAATGATTATTAATGAAAAAATATAAAATATGAACCACTGTTCATAGTTAGGCACATGCTTTATACATAGTTTAGTGCAACATTATTTGGTTAAAAGTAGTGAATTATTTATTAATAATTAATAGTGATTGTTATAATCCATTATCATGTACTACAATCATCTATGAAATTGGATACTCCCATTTCAGGTAAATGTAATTTGTTTATTATAGTTATCGCACACCGGCGAAACTATTAATTGAATTTCATAACAAAATATTTATACTTCCATCTACTGATGGTATTAGAGTACGTATACTCTTCATTGATATCACAATGTCTTTGCTTATCCTAGCTATTTACAGTATACAAATAGTTAAACTGTCATTACTCAGAACGTTCAATTTCAACATTGTTCATTTGTATTTATTGGTTCCCTTCTATTAAGGATAGGGAATTGGATTGTTTCTATTTCAATTTGAATCGCTTTTAGCGTTCAATTGTTTTGCTTATAGACTATCATGACATAATATTCGTAACTAATAATACTTGCGTCTCTCGTCGGTTGAAGATTTACACTTTATTAATTATTAACACTTTTTTAATTAATCAAAATTGATTAATTAATTATTTGAACTTTATCACAACACTGCACACACTCCTATGTGCATAAACTCCGATTAGATTACACTTGTAAATATACTGCACTGATTCTACTGATAGATAACTTATGTCTCAATTTGAGGTTAACATGGTTGATGCTGTTTTGCTGTCAAACGCACGTTCTTCTGAGACGTAGACTAGCGTGCATTCCGCTTCGCTGTTGTTGTAAGACTGTCTCCGGCTCATGGGCTGGAATGATGAATTTCGGATTTTTTATGTGTTCTGATTGGTCAGTTTTTTCCAATTCGTTTATTTACGGTAGACTTCGTCAAAATAGACGCTATCCTAAGCGTCAGACTTTGGGGTCAAGATTATGAAAAATTGGTTTACATGACCATGCGGAAGGGCTAAGCACAATGCAATTATTTTTAAAAGTCTAATATCTTTCTTATAATTGCACTGAGAATGTTGTGCTTACTCTCATTGTTCGTGTTTTTGAAAGACGATTAATTTGAGTCCCCTTATCATATATTTCTGATAAGGGTTATCAGACTTAGCACTTAGCATTTATGCTTGGTGTTCATTAAACCATTAATTATTAACAATTCATGGTTTTTATGTTATTTTTTATAGTAATGTCTCACTCTTAATCTACTGTACAAATTTCCCTTAAAACTATGTCCTATTATTAATACTATGTCCTTTTTCATAGCTTCACTCTTAAACTTATGGTCATACATTTTTGGTTTGCTCATTACACAGTAATAATAGTATCTGATTAACTTTTAACAAGTTGTAATGAAACATTGATGGGTTAAGTCACTACTGACAGTGTTCTTTTCCCTAACTTATTTGTCAAATGCCTTAATTATCATTTATGAATCAGGCTTGCTATGCCTATATGGCTTCACCTGGTAGTATTGTCATACATTTTGGTTTTTCTTATATCCTATTAATAACAACATTTACTTAAGTTCTAACATGGTATATTTATACATTGATGGGTTAAGGCACTATTGACAGTGTTCTCTTTCCCTACATTATTAGTTTAGTGCTTGTATTATCACTCATGAATTGGGCTTGTTATGTCCATATGGCGTTACTTGATAGTATGCTTAATATAATAGACATTTTAGATGTATTGTTCTCTGATTGATAATTGAAATCGTCACTATGACCTTATAGTTATTGTGATGCAGTTCACTCTGCATTTGATTCTGTGATTAGCAAGGTTTAGCTTCTGTAAACTTTATCTGCAGCTAGTTGTCATAATGGTTGAGTTATAATTACATTTATATAAACTATTTAAATGGTTATTTTGGTTACAATTGCTCATAGGAATAGTATTCTGTCCGACACCAAATCATTAATTGGGTTACTTGCTTTGTACAATGTGTTTATTACATAATTTTGGTTGCATAGTGTCACTTTGCCATTACAAGCATTTGGTCATACTTGTATTACTTAAATATATCTTTTATATACTATTATACTATTAGCTATCGTGCACAAAACATTCCTTATATGCTCTATTTACTTCCTAGCTCATTACATTTTGGTCTAACATTGTTTTGGTTCATTTTTTATCAAGTTTTATTGAAAACTGGATGCCCAGATTAGGTTATGTCATAGGTTCAGTAAACATTGAAAAGTTGTTTATGGCTGTATATTTCTATCTTAAACTATTCGACTGGTTTTCATTTCATGTTTGTACATTGGTTATTGGTTATCAATAGTTCTTATTTAGTTTACTACTGTATTATCTTATTTGTTGTTAATTAGTGGGTTTGTATGTACTTCATTCCCACTGTACAATTGGTCATTCACTATTTTGGTTGCATATTCCTCTGTTTATTCTATAATTACACATCATTTAGTTATCATAAACTCATCTTGTCATAAATCAGGTTGCTTGTGACTCTTTATTTACAATATTTAATATTTATCTACAATAATGTGGTTCACATAAACAATAAATGTGTTCATTAAATGAGTTGTTGTCAATGTTGACTTTGTCATACAGCTTAGGGATTCATATCATATAATTAACTAACAATTCTTCCTTCTTCTTAATACAAATATTCTTTCAAGGTTTATGTTAGTGTGTTTTACTTCAATTTTCTTCCCTTATTCTTCTTGTGTTTGCTCTGGTGATCTTCCTTCTTCTTTCTTGAAGTTGTCCTTGTTGTGTTCTTCTTCCTGACTCTTCTTTCTTCTTTTGTTGTCTTGTCCTCCTCACTGATTTTTCTTTCTTCTTTGGTTGTGTGGTGTCCTTCTCACTGATCTATTGGGTATAGTATGTCGGTCGTCTCGTCTTGACTCTTCTTTTCTTCTTTCTTGGTGCATTTACTAGTGAATTCCTTTCAATGATGCTTCACTTATTCTAACTTATGGTACTTTTCTGTAGTATACTTGGTGGTATTCTAGACCTTTTAATGTATTTTTTCTAGTGGTGGCCTTCAAATTAATTTTCAGTACTTAGGTGGATGTGGTGAAATATGTACTGTTACAATATATATATAAACTATGCATAAAATTAATGGCTTGTATAAATTTAATGATTGATCTCCATTAAGTAGTGCTCAAGTTTCCAAAGTTTTAATATTATGATGTCCGTAATTAAAACATCAGAGCAGGTTTAGTGTGAATGAGGGTACACCGTGGACTAAAACTTTCAACATTTCCTATTGAGCGTTGCTTAGCTGCGAATCTACAGTGTATGTTTCACAGAACAAACACGCGAAAAAGAAGGAGCGCTCCGAAGTCACTCATGGACCCTCAGCATCTTGCAGAGGGTTCATTCCCTAAAGACGAAAAGTCTATCTATGAATCGTTCCTCTGTAAGCACGTGCAGTTACACTGCCCAGCGATCCACAGGAAGCAAATTGATGTCCATTTTTTCGGCTTGCACGCGTTATGTTGGTGTGGGTTTCGGCACTTTCCATTTAAAAAGCGTGCAAATGTAAGAAAATAAACATGAGTGAGGCCAGAAATAAAGTGAATTGTGTGTGTGTGTGTGTGTGTGTGTATGTGTGTGTGTGTGTGTGTGTGTGTGTGTGTGTGTGTGTGTGTGTGTGTGTGTGTGTGTGTGTGTGTGTGTGTTGTGTGTTGTGTGTGTGTGTGTCTTCCCTGCCTTTTTATTGCTGTAGTCAGAATAATAAAATGGAAACGTAAACATTACATAACTGAGATATGCTTACCTGCCACGAACGATATATTATTTTATACATGGAGGAGTTCAGCGACATACACACGTACAGAAGAATTATATATATAAAGATATTAACTCATACATAATTTACATTAAAATGAAAAAATTATAATTTTATTGCCTGGCAACAAATTTATTTTATTTTTAACAACTACCATTGTTTCAAAAAGTTTAAATGAATTTTCAAGTACTTTACTGTTGTTAAAACGTAAAAGGTTGCTGGTAAACTACCCCTTCCCCTTAGCCGATCTTCACCAAAATCGAAAGTCCTTGAGATCTCTACAATTCAGGGACGTATGCAAACAATTATTTGATTCTGTTTGAATTTGCGGCTGTTGTCGTTTGCCATAGAAAATACAGTTGATAGGAAAACGTTGCAGGTAAACTACCCCTTCCCCTTAACCCATCTTCACCAAAAACAATAGGTCTTGAGTACTCTACAAATCAGAACTGTGTGCAAAAAATTATTTTATTCTGTTTGAATATGCGGCTGTTATCGTTTGCCATAGAAAATACCCTTTTTAAAAAAATGTTGCTGGTAAACTACCCCTTTCCCTTAACCGATCTTCACCAAAAACAATAGGTCTTGAGAACTATACAATTTAGGGCTGTATCCAAATAATCTTTGATTCTGTTTGAATTTGCGGCTGTTATCGTTTGCCATAAGAAATACCCTTGTTAAAACATAAAACGTTGCCGGTAAACTACTCCTTTCCCTTAACCGATCTTCACCAAAAACAATAGGTCTTGAGAACTCTACAATTCAGGGCTGTATGCGAAACATTATTTAACTCTGCTTGAATTTGCGGCTGTTATCGTTTGCCATAGAAAAAAATCTACAGACAGACACACAGACACACACACAGACACTTTTCGAAAAACGACTTTTTTCATGTTTTGAGTGTAGTACAATCAGAATCTCCAATAATCTCGAACACGATTTTTTTTGCCATCACCACACTTCCATTTCCTTAAGGAATATGGAAGTAAAATAAAATAATTTTGTTGCCAGGGAATAAAATTATAATTTTTTCATTTTAATGTAAATTATGTATGAGTTAATATCTTTATATATATAATTCTTCTGTACGTGTGTATGTCACTGAACTCCTCCATGTATAAAATAATATATCGATCGTGGCAGGTAAGCATATCTCAGTTATGTAATGTTTACGTTTCCATTTTATTATTATGACTACAGCAATAAAAAGGCAGGGAAGACACACACACACACACACAAAATTCGAGTTATTTCTGGCCTCACTCATGTTTATTTTCTTACATTTGCACGCTTTTTAAATGGACCCACACCAACATAACGCGTGCAAGCCGAAAAAATGGACATCAATTTGCTTCCTGTGGATCGCTGGGCAGTGTAACTGCACGTGCTTACAGAGGAACGATTCATAGATAGACTTTTCGTCTTTAGGGAATGAACCCTCTGCAAGATGCTGAGGGTCCATGAGTGACTTCGGAGCGCTCCTTCTTTTTCGCGTGTCTGTTCTGTGAAACATACACTGTAGATTCGCAGCTTTACACTAAGCAACGCTCAATAGGAAATGTTGAAAATTTTAGTCCACGGTGTACCCTCATTCACACTAAACCTGCTCTGATTTTTTAATTACGGACATCATAATATTAAAACTTTGGAAACTTGAGCACTACTTAATGGAGATCAATCATTAACTTATACAAGCCATTAATTTTATGCATATTTTATATATATGTGTACAACGTTATCGGCAACAAAGAAGTAGTTTTTGTTAAAATTCCTTCCCCGGGATATTTGGCCGTAGTCCAATGTTTTCTACAAAACCAGACGTTTCGGCAATGCCATCGACTTCCATCATCAGTGAAAATCGAGTGCGATAACGTGAGGTGGTATACGTTAGTGACCACAGTACTGTGGTTAAGGCTGAAGCAGTAAGTAGAACGAAGTAGTTTCTATGGTAATATTTCATTTCGAAAATTATTTTAAATATAAATCTTAGAATATGGAAGTCATGTATGGTTCTCCATACCGATATTTCTAAGGAAAATTGTATTAATATTATTTTAATACACTATATAAAGGCAAACAGTCTGATTTCAATATTCGCTGTAAACGTAATACTACACGTTAATACAAAATTGTAAATATTATTTACAACATATTATTTGTTGTCAATATTACAGGTTAATTTAAAACATTCCATATTAACACCGAATATTTTTCCATATGTTAATTTTACATGTTAACGATCCATTTTTTCTATAACATTGGTTAATTGTTAAAAAACCATCAGGAGGCACACTTTTTGAAAAGCTTCTTTCTAGAAGTAATAACCTGTATCATGAGAAACCACAAAATTGTTAAATAAAATACTTTTAAACTAAAGAGAGCATTTTATTGTAGAAATCGTACGAAGAAGAAGATACCTACACTTCATTTTTGATGTTTTGATTATGCGATAATATCGATATACCACGATAAGAAGAAAAAGAAGTATAAAAATTTTAAATTATTTTATTGCCTAACTAGCTGTTACCCGCGGATTTGCACGCAAATATTTGACTTTTAATAAGTATTTTAATACAATTTTTATTGTCTATGTCTATTTGGCGTTCTGTCATCTTGTATAACAATTTTGTACTCATTAGTCAAATTCTCTCCAAAGCTCTTTTCAACACTTGTACTATTTCAACTTGTACCTAACTTGGTGCAACAGCCTTTGGAGACTGAAAAGTACTCGTTTATAAAGCCTTTGGAAATATCTATAAAGTACCTGTTAAATCAAAAACGCTAAATTATTTTAAGTGATATTGTGTTAGAAGCATTGTATAACACATTAAAAGTTACGTTTTCCTCAACCATGGCTTTTATTTATTTCAGCAGTAAACCAAAAACCTTTTGTCACCTAACCTCACAAATGAAAATAACACGTATTTTCGCTTTGCATTAAGTAATAGGACAATTTACAATTAGTACACTTTCCACATCGATATATATCGGTACGATCGCATATTATATAAAACATCGAAAATGTACTTCAGGAATGGATAAATGTACATTTCCAATGCTGCTAAATAGCTTTTGCTTATTTATTTGTTATTATGGTAATTAATTCTGGCTCCATGGTGTACATATTTCATTACTTATTTATTGCATTATAAGAAATACGTATAAACGTAAATTTTATAATCGTTTAAGACAATTACAAAACATATAGATGTATCTGTATACAAAATTACAAAATATATCGATACAATGCGTAATAAAATCATTAAAAACTCCAGGAACGGATAAAGGTACAGTTCCGATGCCGCTAAATATCATTTGTTTATTTACTTGTTACTATGGTAATTAATTCTGGTCTCCATGATGTTGTTGATATCTTTATACGCGTCAACAAAAAGTCATAATTAAAAGGGCCTAAATTGTGCGAACGGGGCTAAATATCAAATTCCAAGTTAGACAGTATTTTGCGCCTTGTGTCAAAGGTTACCTGTGCAAAATTTGGTGGCAATCGGTGTAATGGTGTGGATTTGTATTCAGTACCCTAAAATCCTCAGACTTTGAGTTTGATATATGTAGGTAGTCTGAAGAGGAAAATACAGTAGCTGTTAAGTTTCTGCGGACGTGAGGTAGCATAATTTGTTTTACAAGTAACTCGTGTTGGTTTACAATTAATATGTAAATTTTAAAATTTTATTTAAGGTAAATACAAAAGGATTTAATTTATCTTTTTGAAAATACAAACGATGTAATCTATGTTTAGGAACAAGTTGAGTATGCCTACCTAAATAATTAAGAAATTAATTTTACTTGAACAAGGGACTTATTGTTAATATATTCTGATCGTCACAGGAAGTCGTGTTGCTTGCTTATTTTGTGTCCTTTCTGCAGCATTTTTAAATACCACGGCTTTTACTAGTATCGGATCAAAACAAGGCAAAAATAATTTCTTGTCGTTTTTTTACAAACCTTTGCAAGTTAGAACTTTTAATCATGCACACATAATTAAAAAATAAAAACAACCGAAAACAAGAATATTTTAAATATCTTCAGTAATCAAAACATACTGCATGGAATTTTACGAATTTTATAAGTTTAATTTTAGTAAAACAAAATATTTTACTACAAAATTACTTCTAATATTTAGCATAAGATTTATTAAATTGTTAAATAAAACAGAAAATGATAATAATTTTTTTTATGATTAGTGAATTACTCGTGTTTTATAAACATCGTACAGAAAATATGTATGTAAATATAAGCGTTTTTATGTGCTTTAAAACTATCAACAGAAAAATCACAGTTTATCTAAAACTCAATTTTATTTTACTCAATTTTGATTTCGTATTCATGCTTCAGTTGGCGAATCAGAACATTGCAGCATTTGTTTGTATAATAAGCAGCTTGAGGGGTCATTGTGTTTTATAGTAAGAATTGCAAACAGTATTTAAAACGTATACCTATTTTTATAAAAATTTTAATTGGCGAGGAGTAATTGAATTATAACTTATGTACCAAGTACTAGAAATAAAAAAACTGTAAACAAACAAGTGTATTCCTATTCTTTTAGTTATACTAAATTACAAAAATATCCATTGTCTGAGACACAGTGATAACCAGTGTTACGTTGTCAACAACAATACACGAGGAAAACGGTTACGAAACAGTGCAGCAGGACAACGTAGTTACTGCTACGTTTTTCCTTCTCTGTCATAATCCAAATTAAATCACTCATGACGTTGTCTCTTATTGTCCGCTTCACTCTTTTGAACTCTGCCCAGCAAAGTTATTTTCTCACTCTGTACTATTTCAACCCAACAATAGGTATCAAACCGCTTTGCGAAATGTACCACATTAGTGGTTGCTATAGTTATCCCGCTCCCCGTAAAGAAATTTAATTATAAATTTTGTTGTCTTCAAAGAATGAGTTCCCAGAGCGGTTGTGTTACACTCCTAACATTTAAACTTTAGTACACAAAATATTAAAAATTTATGAGTAATTTATTAAAACATGGGTGTATCAGTCATTACAAAAGACATGCAAAGAATTAACAGATTGATATTAATGAATTTAATATTTAGATGTAAAACTAAAAAATGAAATAAGAAGTATCAGTTTGATATGGCAAACCTACATTGAGAACTGTGGAATAAAGGGAAATAATCAAACCGAACTGAAAAGAAAATACGCCAAACTTAGGATAAAGCAAAAAACAAGAAGAAAGGAAGTGACGTAGTCAAAAATAATTTGCCTTTAATATGTATTTTAAAAACAAAGAATGTTTATACTCTATCATACATTTACTACTATGAAACGTGATTAGTGATAAGTATACCAAATTTTCCCTAATGGAGTTTAAAGAGTTGCTAAGTAGTAGAAGATACAAGACACCATTTTTGCTGGACTGTTGTCACTAGTGAAGTGAAATGTTGAAATATTCGTTGTCATGTATAATGTTGTGAAACTCGTTGTCAAAAGCGATAGTCAGAAACGTAGTAAAGTGCAATTTGTCGTTAGTGTCATATGTAACCATTGACACGTACGGTATATAAAATTAAACTTACAGGTACTAATGGCAAGATTCAACACTATGTATCCTGTACTCGTAATGTTTACGCCCAAAGGTTTAGTCCCTGTTCTTTTCTATTTTTCAAGTGTTAATAGTATTTGCTATTATGTATCTTTTTTCTGAGAAATTTTAGCTATATCTGCGATACACCGCATTCTGTCCCAAACTGAAACTCACTTTACTGGTCTTGTAACAATATTGTTTTTTATTTCATAAATATATTTACGTATATTTATACCAGCTTGCACTAGAATTTGATGACCAGCTTTATTGACTATTTAAGATGCACATTTTTATAAACTGAGAAATGTGTTTTGGCGCCTGTAGGAAATTTTATGCAGCTTATCCCATGTAAGGGGTACGAGGGTGGTATGGTAAGTACCCATGTTAAGAAAGAAAACGCACTTTAAACAATTTTTTTAATCTGTTCATCAACATACTCTCCTTTTAGGTTGATACACTTAGTCCAGCAAAATTCTAACTTTTTAAAGTCATCCAAAACAATTTGACCAGTTTTGCTGTGACGATAGGGGACAAATGAGTTGATGCGTTGCCATCGTAGAAGAGCACTTTTTTCTTCGCCAAAAGTTTTCTATTAAATTCAGCGAACCGGCCTAATAAATCACCATATTCCTCTCCCGTGATTGTTCTTTTCTTCTCCAAATAGTCAATGAAGATTATGCCAAAATGAAAAACGGTAGCTGTGCCTTTTCCGGCAGATGGAATCGTCTTCACTTTCGTTGGTGCGCCGGGAAACCCGAGTGTTCTGACTGACTTTTCATTTTCAGTGTGTACTAATGGGCCTCGTCTAATCAACAGTCAAATGACCCTGCAGGAAATCACTCGGTTGCGCTAAAACATAGCCAAACATTCCTTCGAAATTGTTACCCGATTCTATTTTTGGTCATCCGTCAGGAAAAGCGGCACCCATCTCGCTGATAGCTTTCTTATGCCCTATTATTAGTGGAAGATATTTTCTAGGTGTTTAATTCGGATGTTTACACTGGCAGCAATCTTTTTCGTCTTTATCCGATAGTCTGCCGACACTACAGACCATGTATTTTATTTCATATCCTCCATAGTCACTTCAATTGGATGCCTGGGCGCTCTTCATCAAAGATAGATATTTGGCCGTGCTTGAATTAATTGAACCAACATCTCATGGTAGATATCAAGTGTGCATAGTCTTTGCAAATAGAATTCAACTCTTCTTTGATTGTCTTACACGTTTTTTTTACCCAAGAAAACAGAAATAAAATCACTGACCGACAATGGTGTTTTTCTATAGTTGCAACAATACACAAATTTGCCCACTTTCAAATACTGTCCAAGCAAAACTACTCAATGAATCTGATATTTTAACAGGCGTCGTTTGCTTAGTTGTACTAATAAATAGTAATGGAGATGTGAGTCAGAGATACCCTCAGTTGCTAAACACAGGTACTTATCATATTGCTCTCGTAAATTACCGCAGCATGAATTATAGTTTCATTCAAAACGTTCGATCGTAGTTTCAAAAATAAGTGACAATTAAAAATTTTGCTGGAGTCGTACAACTGTAACTGTAAAAGAAGATTTAGAAGAATGAGAATACTAAAGAAGAATAAGAAGAAGGAGAAGTTAATGTATTTTTGCTTTATAAAAATATGGCACTAATAATGATTATTATAAGTATCTTAAAAAGAACTTTAAAGTCGTAAAGAACGGATACAATATAGTACCATTATTACGTAAGATAAAGAAACCCAAGTTCAACAAGATCAATATTATTATACATATTTCATAACGAAATAAGTGGGAGATATCCGCTTTTTGTTTTCTGTATCTCATAAAAAGGGTTACATGAAGAATTACTTCTGAAGTAGACAAAAAAAATATTATTTAAAAATAAGTATGCAGTCTTTGCATGAATGCAGTCTGGGCTCTTCAATTTTCTTCTTCATTCTGCGTTTGAACTTTTCTACGCCGTAACGTTACGGCGTTATCAAAGTAAATAATATTTTAATCTTTGTCGACAATCCAATACTACGGCGACGAATTCATCGCTGAACGTTTTCTATTATTTTAGCTCAGACTACAGCGACAGAGCAAATTTGATCAGTTCTGCCTTATCAGTTGTGTAAATACGACATTATAGGCAGAAATCCCGTTTAATGTTATTGCCACATCTTACTAACGAGTAATTTCACTGATGGCCAAAGACGCTTCCACAGACTCAACTTCCAACAAATATTTAATATTAAAAAATTCGCACTATTACACAGAAACTTGATAATTGCAATTGCACGGACTCTATAATTACATGCGCATAAATAAGTAATATTTGGAAGTTGCTGATAAGTAAAATAGATTTGGTAAAAATTAGAATGGTCGTTCCTGCCTTATAAAATATTTATATCCAGGAAACTGAAATTCAAATCAATTAGAGACTCAAAGGTCTATTTGTAAAAAGAGAATCATTTAATATCTAGGAAAAGTAGAGAATCGAAAAATAAAGAAGTGCAGATAATCCAAATGTTTCAGGGAAAGGAGCACTAGAGATTGATTAGTCACAAAAGTGCAGGGCAGTGATAAGATCTCTTGTACACTTAACTGAAAAAATGCCTAACGGAAAATATAGTTGGCTGCAATTGTTATTATTATAGAAATTACAAAATTTGAAAGAAGTTCTTTTATTAATAAAAACTAATGTCCTCCTACCTCCATCTATCTCTCATATAAACTAATTGAAATAAGTTTGATTTGTTTGCAAATCAAAAAGTTTTCAAGTTTACATTATGTAACAAATACATCAGCGACAATAAAAAACTATCGATGTATTGCATATTACATAATTTCAATAATATTAATAATATATAATATTTTTTACAGTTTACAAGAATATACTTTTATTAAAACTGTTTTTAAACTGTTTCAACAGTATCCATAACTGTCGCTTTTAGAAATGTAAATATACAAAGAATGTGTTGAATATATTCTTAGCATATTAACATTTCTAAAAATTACAGTTAAGAAGACTGTGGTAACAAATTAAAAACAAATTAATAAAAATATTGTTGTTGTAAAAATAAAAATTATTATTTATTATAGATAACTAGAAGAAGAACAATTGTCATGAAATATGAATTTTAAAAACAGTAAATGCTTATCAAAATATTTTAGTTGATTTACTTTATTTTTTATTCGTATTAAAAATAGTTCTAAAAGAAACAACTTTTTTCTGACCCTTCTAACATTTATATAAATTTCCGTAAGTCAAACTAGTAACGCACATTGAATTCTCGACACTAGTTGCTTTTGTTTGTAAATTCTCCATTACCCATGGAATTATTGGTTTGTACGTTATGCTGTTCTTTTGCACAAGCAACACCACACGTAATATGGCAACTGCGCAACTGGTTGAACATTGAAAAAGTGTGCTCGGCACATTATCAATGGTAATATCATTCACTGTGAAGACATTTCGTTGCTCTTAAACACTGGAGTAATTTCGCTTTATCGGTTATGATGTTGTTATTTTAGAAATTTATTAAGACAATAGTGCTTTGGCGACAGTATTAATTTATAAATACAGAACGACCCTACTTCAGTCAGCCAATTATACGGATTGTTTTATAACGACTAGAGTACGGTGTTAGTAAAAGTGTTAGGTGTTATAATTGTTTAAGCGTACAGCGGCATTATAAATTATAAAAGTTATTGTTATTATTCGTTGTATTCAGTGAGTATTTGATATTGTAAAAAGTGACAGAATAAATGTATTCAACGTGCAAATGTTTTCCTGACGTGTTCACTGAAATTGTAACTACCTATTTCTCTGGCGTTTAAAGCTTTGTTCCGTTGTTCAAAGATTATGATTTCTACATACTCGTAACACTGCTTTTTTACGAATTTAATTAATTGCTAACAAAATAATGTGTTAGATTACAGGGTTTTTTTGTACAAACAAATTCTTTGTGAACACAAAAGTTTAATAAATAGGAATTTAAAATTGTCTGCATCTGATTCGTTTGTAACTATTAAAGTATTAAAAATGTCTTACAAATAAAAAAACAACCGTACTGCATTTTAAATGTGTGTCACATTTATAAAAACCGTATTTTAAGGACAATATTATGTAGTCGTGCGCGCGTTTGAGAGGGAGAGAGAGAGGGGGTTACGGATTTTAAAATAATCATGGGATAAAGGTCTTGATTCCTGAGAGAGAATTAAAAATGGTTACTATAATCCAAAATCCTTTAACTAAATGCATATATAAACACATGAGTATTAAAACCTTCCTATATCTCCAGCTTAACGATTATTAACGACTTTCATATTGTCCTCGGTTTTGAAAAATTTATTGATTTCCAACAATCTGCTACTAACGTATACTGAGACATTTGTGAAAACATACTAGTTGCAGAAATGAACACTCCGTCAAAACTGAACAAGTAAGTTGAAGGGACATTGACCCATCTGAGCTTCCACAGCCTCTAAGTTAACGGAATTAACGTCACCTCACTAGCACATAGCTTCTGCTACACTACAGTCAGTGGATGATATCTCTGTTCATTACTATTCCCCCAGCCAATATATTTATTGACCCATATGTGACACTACACGGCTATTAAAACTACACTACTATGTTTTATTTGCTTCATCTCCTAACGAAAAAAGTAAAACATCGTTCTAATGACTAAACGTAAGACATTCTTTTAATGATTCTGTCACAGTCGTTTACCATAACAATAATGTTGATGAAAAACAACATAAGAAGAAGAAGAAGAAGAAGAAGAAGAAGAAGAAGAAGAAGAAGAAGAAGAAGAAGAAGAAGAAGAAGAAGAAGAAGAAGAAGAAGAAGAAGAAGAAGAAGAAGAAGAAGAAGGCCTTCTATTTTACGCAGGTCTGTCCACTTAGTCCTTGCTGATCCATCCACCGGGACCGAAGGGACTCAATAGACGAACATGATAATGAGTATAACAGATCGGTTACTCTCCAACTCTGGTATTATAGCACGCCTGTAGAAAATATTAATTTTGACAGATTTTAGAATCAATTGCAGAAAGGCACTTTGACAAGAAAAATGGAAAATAATAACTCAAGCTGACGCGATACGTCGACTGCACGAAATCAGGTCGAAGAAAGACAAGTTAGTGTATCTGTACTATAATAAGGCTCCCATGTTTACCACCGAAGCAGCTTAGGAGTCAGGCAGGGTAGGCTGCCTTATGCAAGCCGTACGCCATACAAGGAAGGCAGTGTGGCCAGCATTACGCTTCAGCCGCTCATTATTATCCCCAGGATGTATCCCAGGTACTCATTTTCAACAGGCTGAGTCGACCTGGGGGCTGAAAAAACGCACATTGATTTTATGGTGCGGGCCCGGGAATCGAACCCGGGACGTCTAGATTAGTAGACTTCTCTACCGAGCCGCTCAATGTATCTTTACTACTGTATACAATTTATTTTCGTCAGTAAAGTAGCTTAGGCTGTCAATTTGTAGGTTAGCGATCTCAACACACCTGTTAACCGGTGTGTCAACAAATTACATGAATTTGTGTTCCGCCTGTGTATCTAGGTTTTACACCTATTGCGTTAGCTGGACACTGACAGTCAAGAGCATTTACATAGTACGTGGAAAAAGGAGTAGGTCAACATTTGTTCTAGTCGAGAGTAAAGTAAGACCAAAAATATTTAAGAGTTATTTAATTTTTAATATTTAGTACGTAACATACATAATATTTACATCTTTTATTGTACACGTGTAAGTACCGTACATATAAAATAAAGTATTAATAGATTACAATAATTAATTTATAATTAAGTTGAAATAATAAAAATTGTTATTATATTATTTTCTTATTAATATTCTTCTTGTCACTACTATTGTCTATCTTAGTCGTTGGTGTAGTAATTATAACAATGGAATTAATACTTCTGGTAGTCAATGATCATAATAACAGCATTAAGAGTAATATTAGTAGTAACAGTGGTAGTGATAAAGACTTTCAAAAAGATGTTCTATAATTGGATTACATGAATGCGTAGTGCTCAGAAATATGATAATTCAAATTATAAAGACATTTGAATTGCGTCAGTGCCAAAATGGTATCTGTGTATTAGACAAGAATGCAATAAATGCTCTCTGATATTACATGAGAAAGGGGTGATTTTGTTGAAATAAATTATTTTTTTCAAAGATACATTTTTCTACAAAAACTTATTTGCAAATAAATATACGGTCTTTGTACGTGAAATACGTGTTTTTAATTTTGTTTTTCGTTCTTCGCCCCTTCGTACAACTTAATTTGTATTCTGTTATTAAAAGGGACAATTTTTTAATATTATGTTAGGTCCTCTTGTATACTAAACTTCTTGCTGAAAATTTCCAAACACTTAAAGTAATTTTACAGAACTACAGTAAATTTGATCAGTTCTCAGTTTGTGTGAATACAACTGTCATCATCATCAGCATCTTCTTAACAATTTTAGGCTTTAGCGGCCTATTCCTGTTCTACAGTTTACCTTTTCCTAGGTCTACCAACTTTTCTGCTGCCCCTTATGGTTGTAATCTTTCGCTAACTTCGGTACTCTACATTGCATTCTATCTATGCGTTGAATCCATTTCCCTCTGTACTCCTTAATCCTTTCATTAACTAGAAAAATGACTAAGTCACTTCTTATCTCGCCATTTCTTATATGATCTTGTCTATTACACCTTTTAACTGATATCAGAAATTTCATTTCTGCTCTTTGTATCTTCTGTTATTCTTTTGTCTTTATGACTTTCAGAAACATAAGGTAGTGTAGGCATTGCTATTGTTGTATAAAACTTTATTTGGGTTTTTTTTCTACATTTATTTCCCAAAGTTCTCCAAATCGTTCCACACATTCTTGTGGAATTCATCACTTTATTTTCTATATCCCTATCTTGATCATAAGTAATGTCACGTCCAAGATAGTTAAAATGTCTTAATAAATTATTTACCTTAAATTATCCGCCGTGTGATTTCTTGTGCTTCGTCTATGACGCGTTTCAGAGCTTATGCTCCATCATCAGATATTATTAAAACTATCACTCTTGCGAGATCGTTTAGAAGTTAAAATGTCAAAATTTGCATATGAACCGTACGCGGATTTGGGTGCGCACCCGTTCAAGTTCATTCAGCCACTCAAACCCGTTCAAGTTCATTCAGCCACTCAAACGGGTCGAACGGGTGCGCACCCAAATCCGTGTACGGTTCATATGCAAATTTTGACATTTTAACTTCTAAACGATCTCGCAAGAGTGATAGTTTTAATAATATCTGATGATGGAGCATAAGCTCTGAAACGCGTCATAGACGAAGCACAAGAAATCACACGGCGGATAATTTAAGGTAAATAATTTATTAATTCGTACAAGTGATTTGGTTAACATATTAAACATGAATATTAAAATGTCTTACTTGTTCTATGCATGTGTTGTCTATGCATATTTTGGACCGAACCGGTTCATATCTTATAAAGGCCATTATTTTTGTCCCAGATATGTTGCAGTTATATTCTTTTCCTATTTTATCTAAGATGTATATTTTTCGCTGCAGATCGTCTTCTAACGTGGCAAATGTAGCTTGGTCATCCGCGAAGAGAATGGTTTTCGAGCGTTTATTTCGGCGGATTTTAATACCGTCAGGAGATTGTTGTTTCCATTTTTTGAGGAGATCATCTAGATAAAGTTTAAAACGTAGTGGTGACAGACAACAACCTTGTCTTACGCCTTGGTTTGTTTCAATCGGGATAGATTCTTCTCCGTCGTCTATGATTATCGCGGTGTGTCCATATAAACTATTTATGGCCTGAACTAGGTGTTGTGGTATACCTTTATTTTCAAGTATGTCCCATAACCTCCGCCCGATCACTCTATCATAAGCTTAGTTGAAATCGATAAAATTTTGGTCTCAATCAGTAACTCACAGTTCCAACAGTAGCGTCGGAAACCAGGACGTAAATACAACGTTAGTGGTGTAATCTTATGTCAGTGCCAACTATTAGGAATCGATTACTTCGTTTGGTGACCGCAGATCGTTTGCAAAACGTTAGCTGTCTCGGTTATATTTTAGTTTTGAAAAAAAAAATATTGTGAAAACAACTGTACAGTTTGTTGAACAAACGAGTATTTAAAAGCTTGTTTGACTTTTGTAATATCATATTTACATTGACTACTGATCAATAAACAACCTAAGCTATATATAGCTATAAGTTACCAAAGGTACATAATAGCTAAAACTCGTTAAAGCTTAAAAAACCGATGAGTGATCATGGTTAACGTTAATGAAGCTGTTTAATGATGCTTCAGGCTATACTATTTAATGCCCAAAGTACGCCAAAGGAAGCGAAAATACACCTCTAAATAAAAATAAATGTAGTTTTAAGATACACTAATACTACTTCTTAAATAACATTAATAGTTTATTAATGTGTTAATATTATGTTAATATGAACATTAAGGAGACAGCAACATCAACATTAAAATTTACAATAATACATGTTAATAACATTACTCTCAAAAATCTTGTGTTTGTTAACGATCCATTCAATAACAGTTGTATACCATCAGACGTCCATTCAATATAGTGTATACCATGTTGCCTCGTATAATCCCATTATCAGGGGAATGAGCAGAATACTCTTATTATAAAGTAGGGAACAAACGCGCCCGTAAAGAGACTCGATTAGTGCAACATTCTTTCCAGATTTGCTTCTATGTGTTGTGAATTGTGTATGAATGTGTTTTTTCAGCATTTCGATTACAGTAAGTCTTATCGAATTGTAACGAAATTACAAGTCGATAAAATCAGAAAAACAATAATATCGGAATATATAAGACCTAGTCGAGAGTATAGGCTTATATGGAGCAGAACTGTGGGAAATTAATAAAAGAAATAAATCCATAATAAGAGCTATGGAGATGTATTACTGGCGGAGGTGCTGTAGACTAACAAGACTAGATAGAGTGAGAAATGTAGAGATAAAACAAGCGATGGGAATCGACCTTGACATTATAGAAACAATAGAAGCAAGAAAACTGAATTGGTTTGGACACCTAAAAAGAATGTCCGATGAGAGATGGCCAAGGAAGGTATGGGAATGGACTCCACCCTCTAGAAGAAAAAAGAAAAATCTAAACATTCATGGAAAATGGACGTCGAAGATGAAATGAATGCAAGGGGACTTACAGAACGGGGCTGTTTAGACCAGCGCCAGTGGAAACTAGGATGCGAGAGGCGGCGCCAGCAGTAATTAAATCGCCTAAAAAACAAGATTACAAGACGAGATTGTCAACGTACAAGACGTACCAAACTGTTGTATTAAATTTTTAAATACAGATTTTTTGCAAGTAAACATTCTGTAAGGATTTAAAATGACAATTTTGAGGTTATATATCTTTGTGCGTGCGTATACAAAGTTGATGTAGTGGTAAATCTAAGTGGACTTAAACTTATTCACTAACCAAATGCAAACTACTTTCAGGGACTAGGTTTTTAGAAAGGATTACTGCGTACACATTATCATCATCAAATAGATTAACAAACAATAAAAGTTGGGTAATATATCTACATAAACTTCATGTAACATTTAAGTGATTTTTTTCTTTTTCCAACAAGATTATAAGCTACGTATTCCTACAAAGAATTTCAAAATAACGGTGACAGTATTATTCATAAATTAAACATTTAAGACTTAACAATAATTTAATGTATACCAATATATATATATATATTCTATGTAACCAACATTTTGAATGAGTATTAAGAGATATCATTCTAATGGATTCGAGGATAGAAACCACTTTAAAGTATTACCGATTTTTTCGTAGAAAAATAAAGAGGATATCGTTCGTCTCGACAAACCAAATTATGCAGATGCGTCTGTTTTTGAGAATGTGTTTTCGAAGCGTATCTACAAATTTGCATACATAATAACTGTGATTAAGAATAATTCCTTTTTTACATGTCTATTGTAATGAAAATGTTTGCTTTTCACTATACGTGACAGAAGATAACTTACGTAAAAACCAGGATGAAACTAATAAATCTTACCTAGCTCTTATCGACGTTTCAACAGCAGAATAAAATTTCGGTATAAGCAAACTATTTATGAAAGCCGCAGTTTCCTACAAACGTTGTGGTTAGACCACATTTATGTTCACATCTGTATAGCAACGCATTGGAGTTTCAGCTGCAGTCAATTGGCTTATGCCAATAGCTTTTTCTGCAATACTGCCAAATAGACATCGACACACATTGTGGCCTGTTTCCACTGTCTGAGATCGTTCACCAGATGCCTGCGTACAATGGCCTTTGTTCGAAATCTGTCTTTAATGCTCTTTTATTTCCAGAAATCAAGAATTCTGGGAATTCACTACCTTTACCAATATATATAATATTTTTAAAATATAACAACTATTGTATTTATACACAATTTAAAGTGTAAATTGAAGCAACTTGTTCAGGATCATTATATTTTCTTTAAAAATCTTACTAAAATAAAGACTAGGATAAAATATACATATTATATTTTGTAATTATTACGGTATTTAACGAGGTAAGAGAAATAATAAAAAATTATGATATCAAATAATAAAATTCATACAGAACTATCTTTATAATTATTACTTTGACTAGTGAACACGAAGTAGTTTATATAACAACACGACCCATACGCAATAGCAAGAAATAAACTTTTTAGTTTGCAACACACACAGATGTTATCTCTGGTGTGGTGCTTTGCATTTCCTGCAATTAGAAAGGTGCAGCGCTGCCGACATGAATCGTCGTTACGTCTAATTCATACTGACAGAATTTGTGTTGTGAGTGATTAGTTGTATGGACGGACACAAAAATGTATATGAGACAAAATTGCGACACTTAATTGTGAAACGAGTCCTCAGCTACTCCTCGACCAGGAACCAGTCAGCAACAGTTGACTTTTATGAAGAACATCGTTTATTACTGTCTTCCAAGCTCTTCGACAGCATCAAAGAAGAAGGTTCCACGCCGAGACCATCCAACTGCTACCGGGTCCCTTAACGGCCGTGTTCCAAACTGTCAGCATTAACGGCGATTGTAACGATCAACCACGGACCGATCAAAGGATCAAAGGTTTACACAGCGCGCCTAATCCTATAGTGTTGATGTAGAATCGGTCAAAATAACTCCGACTCTGTAATCTAATCTATAATGTTTGGAAACGTTCAGCGACGAGTTTAATGTAGCAGTAAATTGTCGACGTGAGATTAAAACCGTCTTCTTCATGATAACATAATACTACATCGACTTACAAAGGCACGAAAAATGATAAAGGAAATTAGAAACTCAGTGAGCGTATAAAAGCAACATATTTATTTATAAACAACTTCTTTCTCGATTTCTTTAGGCGGAAAGTATTTTTCCGAGCTAACGTTTCAAAGGAAAATATTTCTCGTAAAGTAAATTTAACGCAATATGTCTTTTTATCCCTGTCGTCTTCTTATTGGGTTTAACGTTTTATATGATGAGTAAGTCCGTTACTGCGCTGCTCCTTATTTAGACTTTAAATTTTTGAATTTTATTTTAGAATCCTTTTTATCTATCTTTTTACTTTTACGGCCAGTGTTTTAATACTGTTACATATTTTTTGAAAGTTTAAAATCATGAGTATTTGGCGGACATCGTGAGTAAATTCAACCAATAGGCGCGATCTGACATTCGTAAAATTCGAAACAAAATAGAATTATCGTAGATTATCATTATCACTGCAAGTAATTGACTTTGTAGTGATACAGATAAAGGGCAATTTTTTATATTAGCTCTGCTCCAAACATTACATATAAGTAAATATCACACAAGGAGTATATTCAAGATTTTACAAAGCCCATAATCAAAGCTTTAACACCTACAAAGATTACAAGAACTTGAAGATGTCGACTATGAAGGGAGGGGGCGTTTTGTTTCCTTTTCTACGCGAAATTATCATTAGAAAGCACTTATTTAGCTTATTATTTAGCTTATTTTCGTCATGTTCACTGACGAAGTATGTTTTCTAGACTACATTCATTTACTAATGTCTATAGTAATCATTACTCGGCAGAAGAAAACCAAACCCTTAACACACATTTCAGAAGTTAGTTTCTGGGAATTTATCATCGGTGACTTCTTGATTGATTCTGTAATTTCTTTTTTTTTGCCACTAAAACTTAATGGCCAGAAAAATTATCTTGAATTTCTAGAAAACATTACTCCAAACTACTTTTAAGAGGTTCCACTAACCTAAGTCAAACGGTTTTTCTGCATAATCGTGGTCTGGTCAAGCACACTTCAATGACATTTTAAATACCTCTGCTCAACAGTCCGTTAAGAACCAAAGCACACCGCGCGGGGGCGAGAAACAGACCGAGTACGATGCCATGCGTCGCGATAACGGATGGAAGTATGCGATCGCGCGCGATCCGCTGTCGTACGTCATCGCAACGGAAGGTGCCCCACACAGAATACGATTAAACGGGGCTCCGTCACGTTTGATTAGTATAGTTTCTGTTTTCTGAAAGTAATTATATCTAGGCGTTAGCTGCCTATTTACTTTTTAAAAAGCGCAAAAGTTAAGAAGTCGTAGATGGTGGGTTCATTCTATAAACCAAAGGCGTGAGGTGTAGGCCACATTCCGTGGCAACGGTAACATATTTCCATGAATCTTCCCTTGTATTATTCTTTTTAAAATCATTTAGTCCTTTGTCTAAAGTATAGGTCTTGATTGAACCTAAAAAACGAAATTTAAGAACTTTACAATTTGTCTAACATTTATCAAAATATGTATAATATTTAAATGTATATAGCATGTTGTGCAGTATTTATCAATAGATGTATCATAATTTATATTTAACAAAAATCATAGATTTATTTAATAATATACCGATAGTTCATAAATTGTTAATTAAAAAAGACAACAGGAAAAATCTACTCACATAAATTTACCTAAATTATTAATTTTTCTTCGTGTGAATCCATTATGATTCTTGAACGATGCTCGACAACTGATGCGTTAATGATGCGATGACGGACACCAAGACTCGAGCTATTCGTCCGTCATCGCATCGCATCCCGACGCGCATTAGTCATCGCAACGTACTTGGTGAAGGGGCTCTCATAACGCAACATGGCCATCAGTTTTCGTGCGATGACTTGCGTTGTCGCATCGCATGCCAACGTACCCGGTCTGTTTCTCGCCTAGTGTGGCGGTTGCATGACTAGTACAACGCGCCGCCAGCCGCTAGTTGCGGTATCCGCAGCCAGGAGAGGCGCCGCTGTTATCAATGAAATTGTACTTATCAGATACAATACTTTCTAGATGAGGTGAAAGGTTTACTGGCCGTGGTGAAACATAAAGTTGACTGCTAAATCACCTGTTATAAATCCGTCAGACTTTTATCTATACGAGCACCTTAAAACCGCAGTGTACTTAAATAAATTAAATTCCTTAATTTAAATTAAATTCCTGGGAATTATTACTGTTCTGAAACAAGTTAGCAATTTTGAATACCTGGGCCACAGTGTGTCTTATAATGCATGCAACGACGTTGTGAATAAATTCAACCTTACTGTATGTGCGGGACCATTAGGCGAAACCTTAAGTCAGCAAGTAAAGGAACACACCTAAAATTCTACAAAGTGATGGCTCTTCCCACACTTCTTTATGGGTCTGAGAATTGGAGTTTAACGAGAAGCATTCAACCGGCTGAAATGAGATTTCTCAGGCACGTGGCAGGGTATACTCTCCATGATCATAGAAGAAACACAGATATACGGCAAGAACTGAATATTATGAGTATACTCGACTGGATCGCCCAGTATCGGCTGGAAGGATGGGAACATCTTTGCCGAATGGATGACTACCGCATCTCCAAACAACTATGGAACTATAAGCCGAGGGGACGGTGAGGTGTGGGCCGTTCAAGGAAGCGCTGGAGTGGCCACATGTAAACTTCGCCTATTTGAGACCGGAACAAACCATTCTTGGTTTAATCTGTGAAGATGATGATGATGATGTTTGAGGATTTATAGAAAAAAATTATTGAAGGTTGCCAGCAACTGAAATATTCCAGTAGTGTTTCAGCGAGTGAGAAGGTGCTTGCATTGTAGACTAAAGATCTGTGTTGGAAACAATTAAGGGAACTTTGAACATTAGTTATGAATTCTTACTGTAAAACCCTTTCACCCATTTCAGTTCTGATAATTATTAGGATTTGGCCTTGGTTATGTAAAGTACTTTCTATTTGTTAATACAGTATACAGTTTTCCGCCAAAACTCGGTTATTTGTTATCAGATTTTAATAAATAAGGTGTCTTTGTATTTAAGAGTGCTACAAATGCAGTTTTAACACCTGAAAATAGAAAACAACGGGGAATAAAACTTCGGGCGTAAAATCGCAAGTTTTGGATGGTTAGTGTTGGTATTTAATTGTAATATTTGTAAACACTTGGTTACTCACCGTCTTGTGACTTCTTTAAAACGTTAAATAACAACGCGTTTCATGGATAAATCCTCATCATCAGGTTATATAAAAACACCAATTCTTGTGGAGAAGTCGTCAAAAAATCAAAAAGTTTTACCAAACATCACAAAAGGACTTCACGGCACGTCGCGACCTGGTGCGCCCCACTACCTAGTTAGTGTTGACTCATCCCATTAACGCTTGGAAGTTTAATTTTGTATAGTGTACATGCTGATAGTTACTTATGACGCTAACGACAATATTGCACTTCACTGCAATGATTACTGTTTATAACGAGTTGCGTTTATTATAACTTTTCAAGTCACCGGTGAACAACAGTTCAGCAACAATATTTTCTTCTATAAGTTAGTACTTGCCTACTCTTTATTCAAGTTGAATATTTATAAACCTAATTAGCAGAAATTTTGCAAGCCGTTATTTACGCTATACTTATTCACTGCTGACTCTTCAAATCTGTGAAATTATAAACAAATGGTACAAAAATTGTTTATTGTCGGAAGAAGATTGAATATCAATTTACATTTTACCACGTTGCTTTTTTCTTCCTCATTTCTCTTTCATCCAAATTTTGCCGTCTTTTTGCTTCACAAACTTCTATTATTCCTATTACTCCCGTTTCTTCCACAACTATATTTACGTAGATTTACAATGACAAGACTGACGCTCGTGTCTTTGTTTACCCTAGCGGTTACCATAGTAATATGCTTCTGAGACAACTGTTTTTATCCAATCATTTTGCACGGCAGTACCACTGTAGGGCCTTGATCTTTTAAAATCTTTGTACGATGTATGTTACTCTTATCCGTTATTGTATTTTAAATTTTAATTTACTGTGTTAGTAATTTTTTTTTTAGATTTGTAATTTTCCCTTAATTTTGTATGCTTCATTTTCTACTCGTATCGGCCATCTGAAAATCAAATGCCAATTTCAATTCTTTGTTCCTTGTTCTTTTATTTTTCTCCAATATTCTTTATTTTTCTCCAATATTCTTTCATCTTTTCACTGTGTCTCTCCTTCTTTTTCAATCCATTTTAAACCTGCGTTTTCCTCTCTCCTGCTCTAGACTCCTTCGGTTTTTAACACTTTCGACCGAAAAAATTTTCTCTTTCAATTGCTTCTTGTGCGTTTATATTATTTTGTTCTAAATCCTTTTTGACTTCTTTAATATAACTTAATGTTGACTTTTTTCCCTACAGATATTTGAAGATCTGTTTTGTTAACCTATTGTCGTCTACTCTATATAAATGTCCAAAAAATACTAGTCTTCTTTTTCTCACTGTTTCTGTTATATTTTCTATACTTTAATATATTTCATCATTACTTTTTAATTTCTAACTTTCTGAAGTATTTCAAGGGCCTATTATTTTTCTCATTATTTGCCTTTCGAATATTTCTAGTTTGTGTAACTTATAATTCAATGCTAGACATTCACTTGCGTTATATAGGCATCTGGCCTTACTACTGTACTGTAATGCATTATTTTGGTATTTTTAGATTTGCTCTTTTTATTTTAAATATCTTTAGTTTTACCATATGCTCTTTCCATTTTATGAACCCTTTCTTCTATGTTTTATTTTATTTTTATAATTTTGTATCTAAATATTAAATGCATTAGGCTGAATTTATTTGTTTAATTCTACGTCTGCTTTGCATGTCTTTTGCAATATATGATACACTGCTGTTGTAATGATTTGTTGTTTAATTAATCGTATGTTGTTAATTTTTAGCGTACTAAGGTTTGAATGTGACATCTGTAACACAGACGCTCTGGAAACTCATTCTTTGATGACAACAAATTTCTTCCCGGGAAAGTGGGATAAGGATAGCATCGACTACTGTGGTACATTTTGCAAAGCGATTTGATACCTATTGTTGGGTTGAAATTGTACGGAGTGAGAAAATAACTTTGCTGGACTGAGTTCAAAAGAGTGAAGCGGACAATATCTGACCACGTCATGGGTGATTTAATTTGGGTTACGACAGAGAAGGAAAAACGTTGCAGTTACTTTGTCCTGATGCGCTGTTTCGTAACCGTTTTCCTCGTGTATTTTTGTTGACAACGTAACACTGATTATCACTGTGTCCCAGACGATGGATACTTCTATACTTTACTAGAACTGAAAAACAAACAAACACAAAAAAAAACAAATTTTTCGTTTCTAATACTTGGTACATAAGTTATAATTCAATTACTCCTCGCCAATTTTAAACAAAAAATATATACGTTTTAAATGCTGTTTGCGATTTCTATAATAATACAATGACCCCACAAGGTGCTTATTGTAAGTGGTCTTAAAGGACGTATAAACGCTTATGTTTGTAAAATATTTTCTGTACGGTATTAATAAAACACGAACAATTAACTAATCGTTAAAAAAATTGTTCTCATTTGCTGTTTTATTTAGTAGGCCTATTTTAAGAATCTCTTGCAAAATATTAGAAGTACTTTTGCAATAAAATATTTTATTCTACAAAAGTACTCATTGTGAAATTCATAAAATTCCATGCAGTATGTTTTTGATTATTGTAGATATTTAAAATATTTTTGTTTTCTCTTGTTTTTATTTTTTTAATTGTGTGTGCAGTATTAAGAGTTCTAACTTGCAAAGGCTTGTAAAAAAACTAACAAAAAAATATTTTTTTTTATCCTATACATAGTAGAAGCCGTGGTATTTAAAAAATGCTGTAGGAAGGAAACAAAATAAACAAGCAAGACGACTTTCTGTGACGATCAGAATATTTTAACAATAAGTTGCTTAATGAAGAAAGTTGTGTTAGTGGTTAAAATCACAAACAGAATTATCACTGTTTCACACCACTATATAAAAATTATTCCGATTAGCCCTTTCAAGCTTCACAGCTCATCGTCAGATCGGAATTGAACAAACAGACGTGAAAACAAACCCTTCACCCCACCCCCCATCTTGCTCACACACAACAAGCTATAATTCAATGTCCCTTCGCAACCTCTGAGCCCTGTCACCCCCATCTGGACAGTTACATATTTTTCTAGCAAATTCCTTGTGTTTAAGTGTTGTGTGTGTGTGTGTGTGTGTGTGTGTGTGTGTGTGTGTGTGTGTTGTGTGTGTGTGTGTGCATTCCTTTTAAACATAACCGCCTTTCTTATTCACACTTGTGGGCCAGTCATACACCCTATTTTATAAACATCCAATTAGTCCTATGCAACTTAATAGAATTGTGAGGAATAATAACTATAACACCAACATAGTTGGTAAAGTTATAAAAAGTGTTAACATACAAAAAGCTAAAATAGAACCAGAACAAAAGAATTATGCAGGGTCATTGACATACATAGGTTCACATACTAGAAAAATTATAAAATGTTTTAATAAATACGGAGTAGATATAGTTACTAAAAAATGTGAAATGGTATTTGATAAGATAAGGAATAAAAATATAGAAAAATCCCAGTATTACAGAAAAGCGGAATTTATAAATTAAAATGTAAAGACTGCAACAAAGTGTACCTAGGTGAGACAAGACGAAAATTCGTATGCAGGTTGTCTGACCACAAACGTGGAGAAGGTAATAGAACAACAAATTCGTTATATGCAAGACATTTCATAGAAGACAACCATAAGTTTGTTAATCCTTTGGAAGACTACGAAATTGTAAAAGTAGTAAATAACACAGTTGAAAGGAAGCTTAGGGAGGAGTTAGAAATATTGAAAGAAAGAGAAAAAGGGTTAGACAATTTAATTAATACTAAAATTAAATTTGATAATGAAGAAATATTTTATAACATAATTAAAAATAAATGATAGGGGACAGATAGATAAGGTTAAGAATTAAGTTGCATAGGACTAATTGGATATTTTTGAAATAGGATGTGTGTGACTGCCTCACAAGTGTGAATGAGAAAGGCGGTTAGGTTTAAAAAGAATGTACACACACACACACACACACACACACACAACACTTAAACGCAAGGCATTTGCTAGAAAAATATGTAACTGTCCAGATGGGGGTGACAGGGCTCAGATGTTGGGAAGGGACATTGAATTATAGCTTGTTGTGTGTGAGCAAGGTGGGCTGGGGTGGGGTGAGGGTTAAGGGTTTGTTTTCACGTCTCTTTGTTCAATTCCGATCTGAAGATGAGCTGTGAAGCTTCAAAGCGCTAATCGGAATAATTTTTATATAGTGGTGTGCAACAGTGGTAATTCTGTTTGTAATAAGTTGCTTGTTCAAGAAAATTCCTTTTTTTATTTGTTTTCAGGTAGGCATACTCAACTAGTTCCCAAACAACGTTTACATCATTTGTATTTTCAACAAGATAACACAAATCTTGTATGTACCTTAAATAAAATTTTGAAATATTTACAATACCTCAGCTCATTGAAAAGCGTAGAGTATCAGCTATCCACATACATAGCTTTCATCGACTGTGAGAAGGCGTTTGACAGAGTAAATCGGAGCAAACTATGGGCAGTAATGGCAAGTGAGGGATCCCACAACATCTAATTAGAGCAATACAGAGTCTGTGTATGGAGAAAAAATCATAATAGAAGCAGGGAGACCGAGAACAGCTAGTAGAGTTGGCCTGCTCAATTGTGGATTACGACAAAAGTGTCAATTATCAATTTCTCTTTTTATTATGACAATGTCATACAAAACTGGCAGATGTGTCTTCCAGAACATTTTATGATTGGTCACTCCACAATTGACACTTTGTTTTTTGCGGACGATGAGGCTATTCTGGCGGACGCTGAAAGTATATTGCAGATGGGTATACATTTGTTAAATCAAATCTGCAAAGACTCTGGATTGCAATATCCATACTTAAAACTAAGGTGATGGGTTTTCGTGGAACTCATCCTGTACGGTGTAACGTAACAGAGTTGAGGTCCCCCAACGTTACATAAAAATTGAATGAAACATGGTCAAGGACCATACCCTGAATTAAGGTTGTTCAATAGTTAATGTGTCTGAGAAGTACCTCAAGTCAAAAGGAGGCAATGACTAATGTTAAATATAAAAGAGCCAGACCAATGAATGAGTGAATGTAATAAAATGTTTGTTTTTGTACTGTAACATGTTAAGGTCTACAGAGTATTTATGTTGTATTTTGAATATGCTAAAAATGAACTAATGTTGCTTAATAGTAATACTTCATCAAAGATTATGGTTGTGTTTATGTTAAATTTGTCTTTAGACAATCAAGTATAGTTACCAGTGTTAGGCACTATACTAAGTTCTAAGTATTGTATAAAGTTGAATAATACTGTTGTTTTAATTAATGTTTATAAACTGGGCCAGGAGGGTGACCAGTGTTTCATGTTTAACAAGTAGTTCTGACAATTATATTATAAATTAATGAAGAGTTCCAGAACCAGCTAATTAATGTAATAAAGTAGCTACCAGTAAATTAAAATTAATGTAATTAACCATGTAACCAATAATTAATTGTACAGTAGGTCAGGTAAAAGAAAATTAAGTTAAAGAACCAAATAATGTTATAACGGTTGTAAGAAAATCTATAGGCCTAAATTCCATATTAGTGAAAGGAAATTAATACCTTTTTAAGAAACCCAGTCCAACGAAAATCTGGTAAAACATTTACTGTTTAGGAAGGAAGGTTAGGGGAGAATTTTAAGTGATTTAATATTAATCCAAGCCTGGAGTATTTTATTGGAAAAGAGTAGTAATATTCTATAATGCCGGCTCAAGGATATATAGAAAACGTTGTTGTCAAGGCAACTGAAATGTACAGAAGTTGTTGATTTGAATTAATTCGTTCTGATTGTTACAAGCTATTAGGTTGAGATGGACCGATATATTTAAAAAAAAATATGAATAAATCTAGAAGAAATATGACTCAAAATTGAAAAACCCTTTTGAAAAATAATTATGATTTAATGCTAATGAGTAATAAAAATTAAATAACCTTCCAAATTGTAAATGAATACAGTTAAAAAGAATTGAAAGCCTCTCACCTCATTCACCAAATAATTCCGCTGGATTCGGTATTAAACCAATTCCTTCTATAAACCGAAGATCAGTAAAAAGAATTAAAGCCTGAACTAACGGAATTATTGAAAACACCAGAAGACTCAGTTTGGCAGAAATAACCTTCATTGGCAGCAGAAGAAGCTGGGATCCTAATTTCATTTCACCGGGACCGAGAATTGTTAAGAGCACAAAAGAAGAACAGAAGTCCGAAGATTTCCTGAGGGTTTAACAGTACACGCCACCATCAATTTTATTGAAAACCAGAGCAGTTTCACTGGATGAAGACGAGATAAGCTGAATGTTGGCAACTGTTTACAAACGTCCACCGCCAGTCGAAGTTTTCGTCGGTTTGGTAAAAAAACAACCTATTTTAATTTTACTGTATTTAGAGTAAATAATTTTATTTTTGTAAATTGAGCAACCTTAATTATGCATTTTACCTGGCCTTACTAATGGTTCCAAGAACTTTACGAACCCTGGGATAAGAATTATTTATTATTATTTTCATGTGTATATGTTTATAGATTTTGAGTAATTGATAATCGATATATTTCTGGGTGATCGATTGGATCGTATTATTGTTTTTTGAGATAACGTGGACTGTGAAGTAATAGAGAAAATAAATAAAGTATCTTTATTGTATGAGATAACGTTTGAAGTTATTGCAGAATAAATACTATATGTAGTGGTTGGAATAATTTACAAAAAGGTTTATTCAAACTAAATGAATAACTAACCTATAAGTACGCTTATTACAAGGAACAGCGCTCAAAGTTTGCAGCTGGTGGGACGGGAGATTGCTGAACTAGCTTGTGTTTAGTACAAAATTTGAATGGAATTTTCTACCATCGAGTGACTAGGGTTGACACAAATACCCCTTACATTCAGTCAATACTCCATACATATCGCTAATATTACACAACCACTGAAAACTAAGTTAAGTCTATAGAGTAGTATGATTATAAATTCAAGGAACATAATTATAATTTTGTTTGCTTAATAATCTATTTTCCGAAGGTTTCATCGGTCACATCAAAGAATATATTCATTAATAACATATTAATTAAGACAGGTAACAACATTTTAATTGTTACAAATTGCCACCTTCAACGTATTGATTGACGTTGATACAAAGGAGTCTCATACAACTAAATACACGAGTGGAATTAGTCGTAACAAATTGGCGAACCCAACAGTGGGGCTTGAATAAGACGGACGTTTCGCTAGTACCTAACACCTAGTAGTGGGTGTTATAATAAATTGGCGCATAACAACGTGGAGCTTGGTCAAACCTCGAAACCCAAAATAAATTCTTATTGATCACTTAATACTTAGTTTATAACAACGGGCAAAAATTGTTATAGATGATACTGTCCTGGGATATGTTAAAAATTTTAAATACCTGGGCTACAATGTGTCCATCCCAACGTACTTCCCAAATTCTCCAATGAGTTTACTTGCTGGCCAGCTATTATAATTTGTAGATTAATTTGCGAGCACGCAGGAGACACGACAAAGTATTCGTTATAGAACTCCTCAGTTCCTCTTGCAATTCACTAATTTATTTCGTTGCTTTAAGATTAGGATCTATGGAATCTTTGAAATAATATTAGTCTATTTACGTATACTTCTACAAACGTTATACGAGTAGAACAATTCAAAAGCAATAGTTCAAGAACGTTATAAGCGGTTAAAATTAGTAGCGCTTAAACATTTCCTTCTCTTCTGGTTTGATTTAAAATGCAGTTGAATAAACATTAATTTGCCGTAAATATTTACTTTTTTATTAAATCAATTATTTTCATCTATTGTCTCTTACTTTCTCTGAACATCAATGGTAATCAAAATACAGTAAATATATTAGTTTCAAACATTTGTCCTTGAATTTTAGTACGTAGGCTTTCACGGCCGGTGTCACTATAACTATTTAAAACTTCCGGGCTGAAAGGCCGTGGTCGAATGATTGATGTTTTGCAGCTAGACGTTTCGGCCACACCACCGGTGGCCATCTTCAGTACCTATTACGACATTTTTGCTACTGAAGATGGCCACCGGTGGTGTGGCCGAAACGTCTAGCTGCAGAACATCAAGCATTCGACCACGGCCTTTCAGCCCGGAAGTTTTAAATAATTATATTTCTCCTTGAACTTTATTCTGTTTTGCATCGTTAAGGTATAAGAAGTGAAACATTACTAACCAACGTAAAACATTATATCTGTACTTTTAGAAATCGTTCTTATCCAAATTTAACTTACTGTACTGCTTCTTCCTCTAATCCTTTGAATTCTTATGCATCGTGTAGCTTGAAACATCTGAATTCCAATGATCAAGCCTATCGCAAATTATGAAAAATTAAAAAGGTGTAGATTGCCTATATGTACGTACAATTTCTTCTAAAAAAACTGTAGTATAATAATGACAGACCGTATAGGTTGCAACTACGACTCAGTTTTATGAATATCCAAAATTGGGGTTTCCTCATTTACAATAAACTTTCTTATCGTTTTAATAAAACTACTTTTTACCAGTTTAAATCAGTCGAATAAGCTGAGCTGTAAGATCGTTTTATACATCCTAGTCACAGTAATACTAATTGATATTTACGGGACCTGAACATGAGAATTTCTAATTTATGTCGTTTGTTGTATTAGTAGAGGATAGCATTTCCAACTTCAACAGTACCTCCGTGGCGCTTCATACAATCGGTTATCTTAAACTAACGTGTAAACGGTTATAGCGTATAAGATAATGCAATAGATTAAAATGAATCTTAAACTCTAATGTTATATTTAATATTGAGTTGATGCACGACCGGTCAAAGTTACTCGGAATCTGTTTTCCAACTTGAGGCGTTGAGCGATGATATTAATGTAGCACTGGACTGTTGACTCGACATGATATTAAAATTCTGTTTCCCTTAGCAACGTAATATTGCATTGACTTACAAAGGCACGAAGAATAAAAAAGGAAATTAGAAACCTAGTGAGCGTATAAAGAGACCCTATTTATTTATAAACAACTTCTTTTTTGATGTCTTCGGGCGGAAAATATTTTTCCGAGCTAATGTTTCAAAAGAAAATATTTCTCGCAAATTTAACGCAGTATATAGTTATGCCTTTTCATCTATCGCGTCTTCTTGTTAGTGAATTTCTTACTCCCATACTTTTCATTTAGACTTTGTGAATTGTTTCTTACAGTCCATTTTATTTATATCCTTTTACTTTTTGGGCCAATGTTTTACGCGTGTTTTCGAAATTTTAAGTTTATGAGTATTTCTCGGACATCATGAGTAAACCAAGAGGCGCGATCTGACATTTTATAACTTGTAACCGGACAAAAGGCTTGCCGCATGACAAATGGCGCCAATCGTACACTCTAGTGTTTTTGGTGGCCCTAAAAAGGACCTTGTGACGAGAAAGCTGACGTTGGTTGTGCCGCGCTAAGATGTTCGGCGGCTGCGCCCGCTGTTCGTGGCGTACTACAGTCCTCCTCCTCTTCCGGCACCGGTTGTAGAGTCGGCTGCCGGCCCAGCGAAATCCATCGCTGGCGTGGAACTGGAGGGCGAAGACGCAAGAACGCCGGTTCTATTCTTCGGCCGTTCCTTTCGGCTGACTCCGCGCCGATGTCGTCCGAGAGAGGAGAGGAGATGAAGTGCGTCCGTTGGCGTGGCGATGAAGTCTAAAATTTTCTGCCGGCCCGGGTTTTATTAACTAACCGGGATCGCTGATTGGCTAGCTCCGAACACGTAGTTGGTCACGTCTCGGCGGCTGCTGATGCCGGATTGGCTCGCTGTGTCCACCGCTGGTACCGGAGAGCAGATGTTCGCATACCGCTGCCGTCACAAACTTCAAAACAAAACAGAAGTATCGTAGATTATCATTATGACTACAAGTAATGCACTGTGTAATGATACACAAAAAGCACAATTTTTGTTATTAGCTTTGCTCTAAATACTAATAAGAAACTATATGTATGGAAATATCACACAAGTATGTTGAGTATTTTTCAAACCCATAATTAAAGCTGTACCACCTACAAAGAGATAAAGCCCTTGAAGATGTTAAATATGAACAGAGACGTGCGTTTTTTACTTTTTTATGTATAATTACTGTTGTACCGCACTTATTGGCCACTGTCTCGTTAAAAGATGACAAGCAAGTTTTACACAAAATTAAATTACTAATGGTTATAATAATCATTACTGGACAGAAGAGAACCAAACCCCTACCATACATTCCAGAAGTTAGTTATTTCCTGTCAAATTCTGTGAAAGTATCATTGGCGACTTCTTGATTGATTCTGCTTTTTTCTTGTTTTTTTTCGCTGCCAAGAGTTAGTGACCAGAATCAACTTGAATTTCTTCAAAACATTTTACCGAACCACTTCAAAGAGGTTCCGCTAGCCGAAAAAACAATTTTTATAGTGGTCTGGTCGAGCATACATCAGTGACACTGTAGTTGGTTTTTTAGATAAATGTTAAAGTTAAATGTGGACTGACTGTGGTGCAAAATAAAGTGGCTTGCTTTACTTAATGAAAACAAGCAAATTAATTAAAATCAATAACGCTAGATACGCTCACACAAATAATAGCAGAAAGAGCAAAAAATAAACATGTAACAATTTATTTTTACTCTACCATTTTATCTATTTTATCACCTATGTTTCTGCCAGTCTACACTACTCAGATAACACAAGTAATACAGTTTACACACAACACCAAACAAACCAACAACTGAGATTTTCCTTTTGCTTGACCTAATACCTTCCATTGTCGTTGTACGTTTTGTTCCTTGAAGCTCAGCACAGGAAACCTATTTCCTAACGCAATACAATGTCAACCACACCATACGTAACCAACCTCTTTAGAAAACATTCAATATACCTTTGTTATTCTTATGCCGTCTTGTAAACTCACATGTAGGTTTCCAAGAATCACATTTAAGTAACAGACATGTGAAACATGTGCTCTTATGTTCCTAGTTTTCAAGTTTTGTTTTAGTTATAGCTACCACACCATAAATAAAGACTATTTAATTACTAAGAAATCTCTAAAATTAATTAATTAATGAAGAAAGTGATTACCACACTATACACACATTTATCACACACCTCGGAGCAAGCAGATTTTAACTTTTGTAGATAATAATTTAGGAAGCTTTTTTGTAGGATTGACGTTGTTACTAATTTATAGTCTTGGATTTCGTTGTCCATGACGTGTCCGTTACTTAACTAAATATCACTATAGTATTGACGACTCGGAACACTAGGTTTTTTATAAGTAAAAACGTAAAGTTTTACCTTACAGCCTAAACTGGCTTTCGCCTATAGAAGGCTTCATCAGAGGCTGTCGTAGGTAGCGCTGTTCGTCTTGTTGTTGGCAACGAGATAGTTTTTCGAAAGATCGAAGCTGTGTGTGTGTGGTGAGATGTGTTCGAATAATGCGTGCGATTTGAATTGTGTCTGTTCATTTAGGATGTCGTTTTTATTTGTTTTTGTGTGTTTGTATATTTCTAATTCTTCTAGAGTGTCTAGTTTTCGGCCTTTTGTGTGTACGTGTAGTATGTTCATGTTATTGTCGATGTTTTTATATGTGTGGTTTGCTTCAATGAGGTGGTTTGCAAAGGTAGATTCTGTAGTGGTGTGGAGTGCTTTTGTGTGTTCAATGTATCTCTGTTTGAAGCTACGTCCTGTCTGGCCTATGTAGAATTTATTGCAATTTGAACAATTTAGTTGTACATAACACTAACATGCATCAACAAACAAACAGAAAAAATTGCCCACAAATTCAAAAAAGCAGGATACAGAATCGCTTACAAAACTACTAACAAAACAGAACACACACTATCAAAACACATGCCCAAAGCACAAAACAAATTCGATCTACCCGGTGTATATAAGCTAAATTGTTCAAATTGCAATAAATTCTACATATTTTATTTACAAAACAAAGACGCTGAGCGTTATTTACTAAGATACACACTTATGCAGCTAAGTTGCAGACCAAATGAAGATTCTCATTTTGTTTTATTTCAGAATCTACTTTACAAATGCCGTTCCACGTTGCCAGTAGGCAGTTGAATGTTATTTATTGCTGGTACTTAGCTTTTATTAGTTTTGTTGAAAACGGTGTTAAGTCCAATAGGAAAATGATAAGGACGTCCACTGGTTAGAAATCTAATGCCATCGTTGGATTTCATTGAGCGGGTTCAGATTTGTTTAGACCTTTACGAGTTCAACAATTTCGAGTCTACTTTTATGAGGAATTAAACATATTCCAGTTTTATCTTTGTTGTTAGTTGCTGGTTGAGAAAATAAAGTTGAAGAAAGCAACATTCTTTCAAGGTTTGTTTTGAATGTGTTGTGCATTGTGTGTGAAAGTGTTTTCTTTTTCAACCTTATAACCTTACATTGCGCCGCTATTTTTCAAATAAGTGGAATAAAATATGGATTGTTGTAGTCAACCACCTTAATAATACTCGAAGCAGTGCAGTTGACAATATTCTTCTTATTGTAGGATTAAGAACTTCCTAGATTTCTCCTTTCTTCCTTTCCAAGTCCTTTCTGGTACTACCAGAACATATTATATTGTTTGTTTTAAGTATGTAGTAAAATTTGTCTTTATTTTTGAAATGTGTTTTTACGTTGATTCAAATTGGTGACAGTGCTTAACAACTCTCCTATTTACCGACGATCAGGTATTTATAGCGTTTGACGAGGACGACACAGACTAAATGTTTAGAAAAATTGAAAGAGGAGTACGAGAAATGGAGTCTAAACATAAACACTACTGAAACAGATATCTGAAAATAAGAGACATGCAAGAAGAAGACTCAGATCTGCAAATCCATAGAATTGGAAAGTGTAGCGAATTCAAATATTTGGGAAGCATTATTTCAGAAGATGAAACAACAAAGAAATACATAAAAAATAGGATAAAACATGGAAAAAAGCAATTTGTTTGCTAAACTCGTTACTTTGGTCGAACAAAATTAAACTTCAAATTAAACTGACAATCTACACAACTATTGTGGAGCCCATTTTAACTTATGGCTGCGAATGCTGGCAACTTTCAGATAAAGAGAAAAAGATGAAAGAAACTGTAGAAATGGACTTCTTAAGAAGAGCGTTTAATATTTCTAGAATGCAACATGTTAGAAACGAAGATATAAGAAGGAAAACAGGGCACATATTTACAACAGCAGAAAGAATAGAATCCAGACAGTTGCTATGGTATGGTCACGTACCATAGAGGAGAAGCGATGGCCAAAGAAAGGATCGACTTACACACCACAAAATAGGAGAAGAAAAGGAAGACTGACAACACAATGGAGAACAGGAATTAGGAAAAGCATGAGAGATCAAGCTATTGAAAACGATGACTGGAAAGATAGTGAGAAATGGCGATCAAAATGCGGGATGCGGCATAGACTATAGCACCCCCGCTAATAATAATAATAAATAAACTTTTATGTTGATAAAATTATTAGGCGTTTTCTTCCTTCTAATATTCAAATTTCTCGTTCACATATATTTAACAACTTTTTAGAAGATCTATGGTTACTGTAGAAGAAACTTAGCGTCCTAGCTAACTCGACGAGGTAGGTCTTTCCTCTGATTTAACATCGATGAAACTAAAAAAAGTTCAGTTTCTCTTCAAACTAACCTGTACTTATGACACTATATTTTGAGACTAAAATTTGCATACACAGTGGTCTTGTATAATACTTTTCCAAAATATAATAGGCTTTTTATAATTTTTGCAGTTCTATTACAAACATGAGGTTTTCATCTAGCAGATAATAATACTCTATTTACATCTGAGATTTTTTATTAGAATCTTTTACTTTCAGTTATAAATGTTAAAAGCACATTCTTCTTGTTCACAGAACAATACTGCTCTGCATAAAATTTTATTTAACAAGATATTAATATTTTTTTAAAACCTTCTTACTATGTATTTATTGTAGTGGTTATATAAGAAGTAGACATGTAAACAATTAACTAAATTATGACCCTTCTATAGTTGTAGGAACTGTCCCTTTATGCATACATTTTCGATGTTTTTAATATGCGATTGTATCCATATATTACGATGTAAAGAAGAAGAAGTGTACTATTGTAAATTGTGTATTTCTCAATGTAAAGCAAAACTACGTTGTTTTTATTTCGGAGGTTAGGTAACAATGTTTTTGGGTTTTAGTTTACTGCTGAAATAAAAATAAAATTTTATTACTGTTTTTGTAAATATGGTTTTTACTGTTGGGAAAAACCATGACGTTTAATCCTTATAACAGAGTAACAATTGAAATAAAGAATCTAATGTTTTTAAGTTGACAAATTAACAAAACTGCATCAGCAAATGTTAACTGAAAAGTAAAAATATTTATGGTAAATGGAAAAAACAAAAAAACACGATGTATTAAACTATGACAACATACGCTCTACATATTGTACATAATGTACGTTTCTTTTTGGTTAGTCACAAAACGAGTGTTTGTTGGAAAAATAATGTTACCGAAAAACCGAGTTCTGTCACAAAAAGGGAGACACGTATAGTAACAGGCAAGGGCCACCCCGCCTTACTTTGATTTGCGTTTTTGCGGTTTTTGCAACAAAAACGAGTTTTATATTATAAACGTATCGGTTTCAATGTGTAATTTCAGTTCCCATGTTAACCTAAACATTATATAAACACTGCTACAAACATTTTTTATAACAAAATTATAAACAAAACCAATTGCAATCGCCAGCCAACTATTTTGCAACTTTCAAAACTAAAATTTGTATAATTCTTTCACATAGATAAAATTATGTGCGATATTTACATATCGAATCCAAAAACTGCATAATCGAAATATCGAAAATGACTGTGGTTACGCATATTAGGACAATACCCTGTTGTATTGACAAATGATTCCAAAACTACTCGTCAGCAGCAGATGCATAGAAGAGGAAGAAGAAAACGGCAGCAGTAAAGCTGTCGCGGACGTGAGATCGCATAAATTTGATAAATTTAATTGCGGCAGCCGCGCCGCGCCGGTGCCAAACACCACAGCTGTTATGTACTGTATCTGTGCCGGACATTACGAGAGCCAATGAATAACAGCAATTAAACGCAGTATTCTCCTGCGAACTATAAATTTGTTATTCGTTCTGCATATTAATGCAGTATCAAAAATTAATAATGGTATACTAAGCACACAATTTAAACAAGCTTATGTAAACATTTTTACTTACAATAAATTAAAATTCTACTAATATTGTGTTTTGTCACGACTCGGATATGCTAGTTCTGTGAATAACAGAGGATAATTTAATGTCATTATTTATTCAGCAACAAGCTTGTAAATTTGTAGCAAGAAGCGTTTACAGACGTCAGCAAAAAAAAAAGCTTTCATCCAAAACAGAGATCTTATCTGTATCTTTGAATACAGCTAAGTATATTTTTCTTTTATCTTATTTACAGGGCTCATTCTAGTCTATTAAGCCGTCATTACTTGATAGGACAGTATATTTGTAGTTCTTATACAAAAACTATAATTGTAAATACAAGATTGTCGTATTCTGAAATCTGTTTATTGCAAATTCCTGCATATTGTTTGGCAATATTAAACTATTAATTAATTAACCATAGTATTACAGTATAACTAGTTGTATTTTTATAAATATCGTATACAAATTCTTACGCCTTTGTCCACCTGCCTTTTGTCAATCAGTTTCTCCACTTGTCTCTTGTCTTCTGTACCACGTCCTCAGATTCTTTTTCAATATCGCCTCGACCACTGTCACGACCCTCTAAATCTTCTAGCCTTACTCGCGTCTTTATGGGACTATGTTATACTATACACTACCTAATTCTATCCAATTACTTATATTATCCACCAGTTTATATTTGCCCTGCTTAGAGTATATTCCACAATAATCTTTTGTAGAAAAGCCATAAATCGTTACGTTACTGTCTACCGTACCTTTATTTGTTCTATGATTTTCTCCTTGATAATATTCCTTTATTTGAGTTTCTCCTACACAAATCCCACTTCTCTTAATCTGAGTTAATCTTTGTTACACAAGTGTTTTGTTGTTTCATACGTAATTGTTTCCTCTTCGTGAAGAAAAAAGGCACTATAGCCTACTCCATTAATAAAGTAGGCTGACATTTCTAATACAATTTAAATTTACAAACACACACAAACGCGCGCGCGAATAGTTTGTATATATTATTAGAGGTTTAGTAGATAATAATACTAATTAAAAGCATACACGCACGCATTTTTATAGAGTCTGCACCTTACATACTTATCTAACTGTAAATTCCACAGCACCTGGCAAATCCTTTTCTTCTTTTCCTGGATATGCTGCCGCCCACAATAGGAACTAACACATTATATAGGCGCAAAATACAAAATTATAAGTAAAATGAGGTTATTTTATGTATTGTAGAGATTATGTGTACTTTTTGTCATTAAAATGTAAAGGTACACTCCGTAGCGTCTTTAAGCAGGAGGCCTCTCGTACACTCACAATGATGAACACATCATGCTTAAAGCACCAAACAACCAGTTTTCGAAATTAATATTATATTTTGTCACACATCTGAAGTCCCCCACGTTATACTCAAGTACGTGAGGGCATGAAATGGTAAGATTAATGCCCATGTTAGATGTTCTTGTGGTCATTGTTAGAGAGCACACATTGAAGAGAAAAAAAGAGATAATAATTAAGAAGCTCATGTTAACGAAAAACGGAATTTATACGTGTAAATGCAAAGTTTAAAAAGAATAATTGAAAGCATAAGTGAGAAGTGGTCAAAAATACTTGAATTTAATTATGTAAAGAAATCTTTCTTTTACATATTGTCAACACTTTATTTTCTAACGACTTTGTTAAATTCTCTCTCGTATTTCACTCTTCTGCAGACAATTTCTGTTAATGACGGCATCTACGTATTCAGATTTGTTGACGTGTTTACCTCGATACTATTGATAATGGCCTCTTGTAGACAGGGGTTAGCTTTTGGAAGAGCAAATCAAAGGTGAAGGAGAAGAGATAATATTACAGGTGAATACAGATAAAACGAATATTATGATTACAACTCGAAGGAAAACCAGGAAACCTAAACAGTTTGAAATCGAACCACTAAACCTGGAAATAGTTAATCGGTTTAAATATTTGGGATGCTGGATTGCAGAAGACAATGAAGAAATAAATGAAATAAGGAAAAGGATACAGGCCGCAACCAGAGCATATGCTTCGTTAACAACTATATTCAAGACAAGGAATATCCACCGTCAGTCTAAGGTCACTTTATATAAAGTTATGATTAGACCGGTGACCGGCAGCGAGACTTGGACTCTGAATAAACGAGCCACTAACATAGTCAATACCTTTGAAAGGAGAATTTGAGGAAAATATATGGACCAATCTAAATCGATACGTCACAATGAGGACCTATACAAGCTGTATAAAGACAATGATATGGCCACCACTATCCCACTGCATAGAATGTAATCGGCAGGGCACATCATTAGGATGGAAGGTACTATTTAGTCAAATTGAGGGTAAAAGGCCTGTTGGGAAACCCAAGCATCTCTAGATTGGCGCAGTTGCAAGGGATGCTGATATTTATTTGAAATAAAGCGATAAACATCAATCGCCAAAGACAGGGAAAATGAAAGCGGATGATTATAGAAGCTAAGGCTCGACTCCGAACTATGACACCGTAGAAGAAGAAGAAGTTACCCTTCAAAATCTAAAGCTTTAATGTATAATAACGGAAATACAGCCGAAGACTATATGGAGACAATGTATGCAGTGCAGCAGTATTCCGTTCTTCCATTATGCAATTCTGAACGAACTTTCTTAGACTTTAAAGGTAGCTCCATCAAGAAGTATTACGTTAGTGATGGTAGATGCCAATAAAATGACAATATATGATTACAGTAAACTAGATAGCAGATAATAGTTCTTCTTCTTCTTCTTCTTCTTCTTCTTCTTCTGCTTCTCCTCCTTCTTCTTCTTCTTCTTCTTCTTCTTCTTCTTCTTCTTCTTCTTCTTCTTCTTCTTCTTCTTCTTCTTCTTCTTCTTCTTCTTCTTCTTCTCCTCCTCCTCCTCCTCCTCCTCCTCCTCCTCCTCCTCCTTCTTCTTCTTCTTCTTCTTCTTCTTCTTCTTCTTCTTCTTCTTCTTCTTCTCCTCCTTCTTCTTCTTCTCCTCCTCCTTTTTATCTTTTTCTGGAGCTACAGCCACCCCCGTCTGTTGACCTTATTTCATCGATGTGTCTATTCATATCCGCTCTATTCAAATTCGTAAACGTTTCTTAGATCCATTCTCTCTCCAAGCTCTTCGAAAACGTTTTCGCGTATTCAGCTACCTGTGCTTTTACTCCAAAAGCACTGTGAAATTTGCCGTTCTTTCAATTAAGACTCATCATCCTTACTATACTTTTATGCATCCTAATTTTATTGTTCAGGTCAGCATCTAAAAATCTTGTCATCAGAATAATATTAAATTACGCTTTAATGGCCTTTGCTAAACGTATCGTTCTGTATTCCCATCTTTAACTAAATTTTCTTACAGACGTCTAAAAATCTTTTACACTTTTCTTGATATTATTTGCTTTTGTTCCATTCGAAAGCTGGCTGATGGTACTACATATTTGTTTTTGTAAAAATGCGTTATACTTTCTAGCTACTTAGTGTAAAATTTAGTTTTAGACTGTAAAGTGTTAGTGTCTTTAAATGTCGCTTTAGTACACAAGTTCACAAGCTGTTTACATCACAGAAAATATTCACGCTTAACTACAAAATTTTGTACCACTAGCACTGTTTTCTTTATTAAATTACGTTTAATATACGCTTCAGTAAATGCTTCATCAATTCTAAATCTTTAAAGACGTAGTTACTGTTGATTTATTTTTACTCTTAGTTTCAAAGACACTAATTTAAAGGGAGATTACTAAACCTCTAAATTGCAAACAAACTTTTGTTATAAAAAGACGACCTTCGAAACAACATCCAACTTTTACTCGAGCTTGTTAAAAGATTCTGACAGTGTGGTGTGTGTGTGTGTGTGTTTGTGTGTGTGTGTGTGCGTGTGCGTGTGTGTGTGCGTGTGTGTTTTATTTACATACTTTTCTCATCTTCTTCCGGTTTATTAAAAGAAATTTTTTATCTTCTCATGTCGATCATATATGAATATGAATGTGTTAAGATAAAGTTACTCATTTAGTTTTCGTTCATTATTCCTTTGTAAATAACTCGTTGAGTAACCTGCAGGTCTTCCATGTAATATCTTCAAATAAAGACACTGCAAGTAGGTTTATTTTTACCTGACGCACGTTTCACAGAAATTATTCTGTATATTCAGACGTTTGTTTGAATTGTAATTGAATATTTCGCTAACAATATACTTAACTGGTAATCAATATTACTTCTATTCTACTTTCAGTTGTTGTAATATTTATGTAGTCAGCTATTTATTATATATTTTACGTTTAGTTTATTATTCTAATAAATGTATGATTTTAAATAAATCGTCTTGTTTTCTTTATATTTGAATTTGTTCTTTAATTAGTAGATTATTATCATTGTGTTTGTAAATATTAATATTTCGCCAGATATTCATTTTGTTACCTTTTTGTAAGTTTCAATTGATTTGACATTTTAAATGTCAGGAAACTTATTTTTATTGTTTAAACAGTGTAAGACTAAATTAGGTTTGTAAATAATAGGTTTTAAAAACGCATTGCGATGTTGAATACTGAATATTATGAATATTGAATTTAGTTTTAGGTTTTAACGTATTAAAAAACAATATTATCTGTGTTATAAGATATTTTTAAGTTTGTATCTTTAAACAGTCTGCTTAATTTACGAGTTATATTTCTGCGATAAGTAAAGATGATAGTCTATATTTTATATTATCATTAGTGGAAGGATTTTTACATTAAGGTTTGTATGGTTTTTGTTTAGTGAGTTTATATTTTATTTTATTTACTAACTTATTCATAGTTTTATTTTGTACCATTTTCTATTGCTATTTGTTTAATAATATTTCTCTTGGTTTCTTTCTTGCTCTTTTAATGGGATTCTATACATACGGTATATTAATGAATTGAATGCTGCCATTTTATGTTGAGAAGGATGGTTAGACTTATTTAGAATTATTGTATCCATCTTCTATTGCTAGTTGTTTAATAATATTTCTCTTGGTTTCTTTTTTGCTCTTTTAATGGGATTCTATACATACGGTATATTAATGAATTGAATGCTGCCATTTTATGTTGAGAAGGATGGTTAGACTTATTTAGAATTATTAAATTAGCTTGACGTTTATTACTCAATTCTTCTTCTGTTGTGAATTTTATTTTGTTATATAATTTGTTAACTGAATTTAATATATTAGAAATACTATCGCCTTTATTTTGGGATATATATAGAGTGTAGTTTAGTTTTGTATAAAACCCATAGACCTGTATACTTGATACGTTCGGTGGGTGAGTGGATCTGTATGTGTGTGGGATCAGGTCAGAGTAACGTTGTTTTAACCTGGCTGGAGGGAATATGCGCTGAGGTAAACTTTGTGAATTTATGTTGTTGACTAGGGAGAACAGACAATAACGCAAAATGTATGAGGCGGCGCTGTGTTTCAGACGAGAGTCAAGGGTAGGTTACACTATCGATACCAGCTACCACTTTAATGTGCTGTAAGATCGATACTGCACCTGCTACCTCCATTCAGCTCACCTGTTATCGCCCATTAACACATAACAGAGAGTGTACTTGAAATGAGGCATGTCTGTCTTGTGCACATTTTCGAACACACTTTTTCAAATCTTTGGACACATGAACAAAAATGACTTACCTATTGTTTAATCTTTTTTTCTGTCGTTTTTCTGATTCACTACACATTACATAGGTTAGCTAATAATAGTTCTATAATATTTCGACAATGCGGAAAATGGAGAACTTTTGTGTGCACAAAATACAAATATTTATACACGAAAATCAAATTGTTTGCTCTCCGAGTATTGCGACATTATGGTTAACTAATGTTGTCAAGACAAATGTATGGAATGGTTCTTTATCAAATATGAAATATTAATGGTTAAGTTTTAAACGTTCTTACTCTTTACCAATTTAAAAAAATTAAGATTGTTGATCAACACAGAATTAATTGATTCTCGATAGTTAGTATTTACACAGATTGTTTAGTCGAAAACTCCATTTAAAGTTAGTGGATCTGAATGTTTATAGTCACTGTATTTAATATTGTTCTAAGGCTTTCACGGTCCGTGTCAGTAGTGTTAGAAGTATGTACCGGGCTGTTTGGCCGTGGTCCAGGATTTTTAAACAAACCAAACGTTTTACCAGCACCACTGGCTGCCGTCTGCAGTGGAATTCGTCGAATTCGAGTCTACCTGAACGCGGGTTGTTAAACGTCAGGCCCACACCACTGATCACGGCAGCCAGTGGTGCTGCTGAAACGTTTGGTTTGTTGGAAAACCCTGGACCACGGCCAAACAGCCCGGTACATACTTCTAATACAAATCACTGTATTTATTGGATTTTTCTGGTATGTGGACTGAAGAACGACGTCCGTAGCCGAGTCTCCGGTGACATAATGATGTACACAATTCCTTAAGCTTTCACAGCCGGCGTCAACATGTTAAAATTATTGTTATTATTATCCGGGCTGTTAGGCCGCGGTCGACTGTTATTATAGACAGACGTTTCGGCCTCACCATCGAAGGTCATCTGTAGTGTTGGAAAAACGTATGCCAAGGTACCTGCCAATTCACACTGGTAGTGAGGTAGAGACTACAATACTGGGGTGACCGTGATAGTCATGTTGTCTGTAGAATGTAGATGGTAAAGCTCCTCAAGGTCACCTTCGGGATTTTTGTGGGTACAAAACTTTATGGGTTTACAAACTGTATGAATTACAAGTATATACCACGGATGTATTAGACTTACACCGAATCCGGTATTCTCCAAAGTGTCTTACTGCTACGAGCATTAAATTACTTTACAGTCCTGTGGCAAGGTATTCAACACAATCACTTCAAAATTTGTTATTTTAAACAGATGGAAACACATTCATTCCAAGTAACAAAGAGGACACACTCTTCTATTCTTCCTTTTTTACATACCATTGTGTAACGGCTTCCGCTGTTACGTAAAAATTTAAAACTAGACCCTCGGCCTAGATGAAGCAAAAATGTGCTGGAGTCCATAGTGACAGGACTCGCAATAAAACACTCATATAACAATAACAACCTTTTATTAAAGTTTCCTCATTTCATTATACTTTGCTCTCTCTCTCTCTCTCTCTCTCTCTATCTCTCTCTTGATTTTCCCTTTGTGTTTTACAAACGTAGATAACGACTGGAATGATAAAAAAAAAAGCATATTTAGTTAAACGGTTCTGGCGTATGCAGAAACGAAAAGCGTTGAAATACGTTACAGTAATACTTCATGTTTTTTTTTAAGTACATTATAACAGGTATCTAAAAGTTAACCTTGTTAGGAAGTAAAGCTTTTATTGTAAAGGAAAGAAATATTCTAAAATAAACAGTAATTATTTTTATACCAGTGTAACATGCTTCAAAACAACCAAAACGGTGTAACAGTAGAAAGAATTTAATAATAATGCATAATAAAAGTGTATCTGGTTTATGATAGCTGTTAAATTTTATGACTTTAGTAGTATTTCTCAATTTATAAATTTTGGTAATAGCAATTTGTTCATTTACGGACTTCTACTTCGAACAACTTACAAAAATAAACCAACAACTTATTTGTAATTTAATATAGACTTCAAAATAGAATAGATAATATTCTTAGACGTGTAGTCCCATTATTATCTGTGTAGCTTACAATAAATAGTTATGCAAACAATCTAATAATTATTTACATATGCAGATGTAATTACCTACATAACTATGTATATAATAATATATATAATTATCTGTATATTCAGATATAATTATTCCATACAGTTATCTACTGTGAAATGGAAAAAGATACATCTCTAAACATAAGTATGAATTTCTGTTGAATCTGACTGACTCATTTGTAAAGAATCTTTTATATTTATAGAAACTTGTCATTTCTAACTTAAAAGCCTTTCGTACATTTCAAAGAAACAGCAGACAAAAAACAAAATAATTTATAAATTAAAATATTTGAGTGTACAGCTTAGTCGTAAATGTATACTTCCTAAAGGCTTATCAAACGAGCATTGAAAGAAATTAAAGAAAAGAATAACTAAATATACTTGTTAAAAATAGTTTGAACCTTACGATCTATACAACTCTACCTTAACGTTTGTTTTGCAAGAAATCTGCGGGTTGGCTTTCGTTGATTTCCAGGAACGTTCGTTTTCCTCTCTCTTTGTTTCACTTAAATTAAACCGTACCCTCCATCTATCATTGTCTATTTCGAGTCTTAACAACTGGGAGAAGAGATCGTTTCAAGAACTTTAATTTTCACCTCGAGTTAAAGTCTACTACCTTATATTCTGTGCTGATGAAAATCTATTTCTTTATTTTCTACTCTTATTCTTGCCATTACCCGCCAACAGTAAATAAGAATTATACTTCATACAAATGTTTATTGGAATCTAAATTACAAATGTAATTTCCTTACATAACAAATGCTAATTACTAACGAACAATAATTAAAAACCTTAGAAGTATTTACAAATACATAACACTATTTTATTGAACAGAATAAATGATTTCTAAAAGGCAGCAACCGAAATTTATTATATGTATATAAGGCTGAAATTGTGTCAGTGTAGATAAATCAAAGTAAGAGGTATAATTCAAAAATTCTAAAACTCAAATGATTTAAAGTATTCTAATATTTTATAGTACAGTGTAAAACATTATGCAAGGAAAACGTTAAACTCGCTATTTTCCAACAGACGATGAAAGACAGAAAAGAATGGCTTCTCAATTAAATAAAACATATATACTAATGGTTACAACTATGCAATTTTAGGGAAATGGATGTATGACAATTGAAAACTAAGTCTGTAAGTCTCTACACCGAGTTTAGGATTGATTTCTAGTTTAAAGATAGTTAAACACTTAAAAAAAATATATAATATTTTACGCACTATTTGGGATCACGGTAATATATTACATAAATATGGTTTCAGAAATACAAAGGTTAAAATTGCCCCTGGTGGATGGTTTCATCCGCGAGGAGCAGTTTGGGTTTAGGCCGAAGCACTCGACTACTCTTCAGCTAGTACGGGTTGTCACCTGTCTAGCCGACGCCGCCAACAATCATCAGGCAACAGGCGCCGTCCTGTTGGATGTGAGCAAAGCCTTCGATAAAGTCTGGCACGAAGGCCTGCTCTACAAACTGGCGCATTCACCACTCCCGGCATCTATCGTCCACTTGCTCCGATCCTATCTGACGGATCGCTCCTTCAGGATCAGCGTAAATGGGGCGTTCTCTCGGGTTCGCCCTGTCGCCGCCGGCGTCCCACAAGGATCTGTCCTCGGCCGCGTTCTGTACGTACTGTACACGAACGATCTGCCTGTTTATCCCGGGGTCACGTTATCTCTATTTGCCGACGACGCGATGTTTCATTTTAGCTCGCTTTCGCCTTGGCGGACAAGCATAATGTTACAACGCCAGTTGGCTATGCTTTCGGACTGGCTAAGGAAATGGCGGGTAGCGATCAATACGGAGAAATCCGAGGCGATCTGCTTTACTCATAAGTCCATTTCCCGATGTCAATCCCTCTCCTTAGAGGGGAGACCCCTCTAAGGACTACCATCAACTGGACTGAGACGGTGAAGTACCTAGGTGTTCGGCTTGATCGGCACCTAAACTTCAACGCCCACGTGACCGCAACCCTCAACATTGCTCGTGGCGTCAGAGCCAAACTATCACCTATGCTTTCGCGGAACAGCCGCCTGGCTGTCCGTACAAAACTAACATTGTATCTGTCATGATTAGATAAAACTTCCGGGCTGAGAGGCCGTGGTCGATTGCTTGATGTATTGGAGCTAATGATGTATTTAGCTCCAATACATCAAGCAATCGACCACGGCCTCTCAGCCCGGAAGTTTTATCTAATCATATTGACACCGGCCGTGAAAGCCTACGTACTAAGATTGTATCTACAGTTCCTCCGAACAGTACTCACTTATGCGGCGCCCGCTTGGTGGCCTCTACTGTCGGCCACCAACAGGCATAGGCTGACGACATTTCAGAACTGGACCCTACGCTCCCTCACGGGGTCCCCGTGGTATGTGCGAAATTCCACCATTCACCGGGGCCTCCGTGTTCCCACCTTAGAGGTCTTCGTCTGGTCCTTGGCAACGAATTTGTTCGCCAAGGCCGGCGAGTCCCCTTATCCGCACCTCCAAAGGCTTAACAGCATGGAGAATGCACCGCCCCCTCGCCGCGACAGGCGCCCTAGGGCGCTGTTAGACCCCCCCTAAGTTCATCACATGAACTCCCCCAGAAACGAAACCCCCCAACCTTCTGGAGACTGAATTGATCACCATCATTCACTACCTGCGCCTGCCGAAACTGTAGTCAATCAAGCTGCGGCAGATTGGAATGGATTGATTTATTGCCAGCATCGGCTTTGCCGATTCGGCAGGGCTTTGATCCGGGACACGGGCTCCCACGAGGTTGTGCAAATGCCTTCCTTGCGAAAGCCGACTGCCCGGTGATGAGTCCCCTCGACTCGGCCGCCGTCTTCGGGCGGTCGAGCCTCTTGTCCTCGCCAGCGCGCCTCTAAGTTTCCGTGGGCTATGTCCTCGGAGACCAAGGAGCCGCGACCAGGCGTTGTGATTGGCTGAAGCCATGACCACTGAGATCCCCGTCAGCACCTGCTTTGCTGGTTCGGCAGGGTAATGACCTGAGACACGGGCTTCTGCGAGGTTGTGCAAGTGCCTTCCTAGCGGAAGCTGGCTGTCTCGGAGTCATTCCTTACCGTTTCGGCCGACGCCCTAGGGCGCTAGTGCCAGGGCGTAGGCGCCAGTCCGTCACTACGTTCCCAAAGGCTAGGCTGAGGGGACCATGGTGTCGCGCCTTGGCGGGACAATTGGCTGAAGCAAAAGCTCAAGCTTGCCTCCGTGGTGGCCATGTATTATCATGGACCCGCGGACTGCACCATAACTCCTTGTGCAGAGCAAACGACCGCGCTGACCTGTTGGCACTTGGCGTTCAGGCCTAGGCCTGGACAACGCACACAAATTAGGGCGCAAGACGCCCGCGCATCATCCATTCATCCATCATCCATCAAAGGTTAAAATTAAAACTGCAAAACTAAATTATACAGGTTAGTTATATAATGTGTTTTTCATAACTTCAAGTGAAGAAAAATTGTGTAAGGTTCAGTCAGTAGCAAGACAATTTTAAAACTTGTATGTCCACGTTCGAACAATACTCATTGTCATCAACATAAAATAGTTAATAGGCCTGGTGACGGCAGCGGTATGCGAACATCTGCTCTCCGGTACCAGCGGTGGACACAGCGAGCCAACCAGCGATCAGCAGGCGAGACGTGACCATCTAACGTGCTCGGAGCTAGCCAATCAGCGATCCCGGTTAGTACATAAAACGCGGGCCGGCAGAAAATTTTGGCGCAGAGACAGGGACAGGCCAGGCCAACGGTGACACTTCTGCTCCAGACTTGGACTGAACAGGACTGCTCTTTTGGACCGCTCTCTTCAGCTCTCTCCGCAGGACGCGCTACAGCTTTGCTGCCTTCACCCACCTCGTCGCTGGACGAGGAATCCCCTTTCTCTTCGAGGGAAAGAAGACCCAGGAGCCAGCTGCTGCCGGTGAATTAAGTAGCTGGTGGAAGAAGCAGCCGGCCGAAGACCCTATTAGGACCACCTGCGCCGGATACCATCTCCCGGACAGGAATAGAAGAGGACTGCTCTGGGCTCTGGTGAGTGCCGATTATCAGTGCTGTAAACCCTAACCTGCTCGCGACTGTTAGGTAGCGCTGCCCCGGACGATCCTTGCAAGCCCCCACCAGTGGTAAGCGAGCTTGGATATCGCCGGGGTACAGGGACCAGTGGACACCAGTCTTGGTAAGGACTGGTATCTAACGAAGCTGGTCGTTAGCGCAGCTCCTCCCGCATCATCGTGAGCAGGGACGTCGCGCGGGTAACCCGTCTTCGGCCGGACCCGAGATCCCTGGCGTCTGGCAGTGACTGCCTAGCAGTCTCTGCCCGGCAGCCGCTCTTGGCCAGCATGCCTACTACGGGCAACGGCTCGAGTGCCGAGTCGCTCAGCTCTGCCTTGCTCCACGTGGGCGACTCGCCTGAATCGCCTCGGGCGTTGGAGACGGATGATCCTCTCCCGAACCCGCTTCCCCCTCTCCCAGTGGACGAGTCGGACGAATTCGCGACCGTTGGTCGGCGTAGACGTCCGACTAAGAAACCAAAGAAGACCCATTCCACCGGATCCGCATCCTCTCGGACCTCGGCCATGGACATCGGACCTTCTCAGGGACAACAGGCTGCGGTTCCGACTGCTTCGGTAACAGCTCCGGCTGCTGCCGCTGCTGGACGCGCGCCGCCCCTGTTCGTTCACGGGGTGTCCAATGTCGCCGCCTTATACAGGCGGCTGATTGCGGCCCACGGCCTCTCGGCCGACAAGCTTGATCTGAAGCTGCTTGGCGGTGATACGGTCAAGATTGTCGTCCGTCAGCTCGAGGACCATCGCTTGGTCGAGGCCTTTCTGCAGGCGCACAGCCTGCAATACCACACCTTCTCTCCTAAGCGAGTCAAGCCCTTGTCAGTAATTCTGCGTGGACTTGACGCGCATACTGATCCTCAGGAGATCCTTTTGGAACTCCGAGAACTTGGGTACCCGGTGCAGGCAATTTTCCGCCTGTTCACCAACTCAGAAACCCGAGTACCTCTCCCGCTCGTCCGTCTCCAGCTCGAGAAGGGCGAGGCTGCAGATAAAATATTCAAACTGACGCGGCTGTTTGGCTTCCGCGTCAGGGTGGAATCCAGTCGTCCCCCGGGCAAGCTCGCGCAGTGCCACCGGTGCCAGAGGTTCGGCCATCATACCGACGTCTGTCGCAGTGCCCCGGCCTGTTTACGTTGTTCCTTGGGACATTCCACACAGGCTTGCACTGTGACAGACAAGTCCAATTTTCGCTGCATAAATTGTGGCCAAGGCCATGCAGCAAATAATATTAACTGCCCGGTCTATAAGGCGGAGCTCGTGCGGAAGCAAAAGCCGTAGGGGCCCCTCCCGAAGCCACGGCAGCCAGTTTCGCAGCCCCAACCACAGAGGCAGCCTAAAACACAGGCTAGGCCGCAACCGAAGGCACAACCGGCACAGCGCGCGCCCTCTCCGGCTCCACCTCCAGCCCCTACAAAGGCACAAAAACGTACCGCGTCGCCTTCTGTAGCAGAGACTAGCCCTGTAGCCGCCATCTCGGTTATGGAGCCGGAGAATCAACCCTCCACCTCCACGGAACATCCAAATCCCGCCTCTGAACCAGAGGTAGCCTCGCCAGCACTGCCACCTCCACGATTTCCGCGAGCAGGCATCGTTAAACACAAAAACAAAGGGATAACCACACCGGATGCTCGGCCCCGAGCTCCTGCCTTCCCACAGCCCAAGAAAAGTCCTGCTTCCCGGTATAAGTCCGACGAAGCGCAACAGCGTACTTTTCCTGTCGCTAACTCAAAACCGTCTGCCCCTGGTCCTGTGTCTTCCACCACGACCCGATCTGCCGTAAAACCTGATCGCTCTTACGCGGCCTCAGTTTCCAACTAACCAACCTAGAGGCCACCGCCATTGAGGTCCACGGAGCTCTTGGCGGCGTCCTCGTGGTTTCAGCATACAAGCCCCCACAAGCTGAACTCCTTGTCGGCGACCTGGACGTCATATTCGATTCCCACCGAAGGGTAATTTTGGCCGGCGATCTGAATTGCAAGCATCGCGTTTGGAATAGTCGCTTGACTACTCCGAACGGGAGGCGCTTGCTCAGTTTTGCTGAATCGCGCCGGGCGATGGTATTTGGTCCAGCGCAACCCACGTTCTTTCCGACACTGCCTAACGCGGCTCCCGATGTTCTGGATATCGCGGTGACCCAAGGAGTTGTCTGTCCGGTCGAGGTATTCTCGCTTACGGAGATGACATCCGACCACAACCCTATCTTGGTCCACGTCGCTACCCAGCACGCCTATGCACGTTCTGACAAGAAGAATGTTATCGATTGGGATCGCTACGGCCCGGCCTTGTGCCGTAGATTGCCGCCAGCGGCCCTACTCGATTCCGTTCGCCTCCTAGACGAAGCAGTAGCGGGAATCGAAGAGGCAATCATCTCGGCTATAGGCGTGCCTTCACGTACGCGAGCTGGTTTCACGCCTGACTACCAACGCATCCCTGAGGAAGTCTCTCTTCTCGCTCGCGAGAGGAATTAGTTCCGTAAACGTTAGCAAAGGACCCGTGGTCCAGCCGATAAGGCAGCATACAATCGGCTCACAGGGCGACTGCGTGGCAGTCTGAAGGCGTTCCGACGTAGCTGTTGGGAACTCGCTGTGGCCCGAACGGGGGATGTGGACCCGCAAAGTCACCCGTACAGAATACCTACCGCATTGACGGGACGGAGGCGACGACCTCCACTCCCCACCATTGTTGGACCGTTCGGACCACAGCCCGGAGGAGAAGGCCGAGTACTTGGGCTTGTGTTTCGAGCGACAGTTCGCTCCCAACCCGCCCATGGACTGGGACTTCGACGAACAAGTCGAGATGGCTGTGGAAGACTTTCTGTCTCTTCCGATCACGGCGGAGCCCGAACCCATCTCTTTGGAAGAGGTCTCAGATCGGCTCGCTGGACTTCAGCCAAGAAAAGCTCCAGGCCCGGACGGTGTTACGAACACCGCTCTACGACTTCTTCCCGAGCCTGGAGTTCGATTCTTGACTGATTTGTTCAACGCGTGTCTCAGACTGGCCTACTTTCCCAAGAAATGGCGAAAGGCGACGGTCATCGTGATCCCGAAGCAGGGAAAGGATACCACCCGCTCTGAAAACCTCCGGCCTATCAGCCTACTCTCCGCTACGTCCAAGGTTTTTGAGCGCCTCGTGCAGCGTCGTGTACGAGAACATCTAACCAACTTTGACGTGCTGGTCCCCGAACAGTTCGGCTTTCGTGTGGGGCATTCGACCACTCATCAACTGAAAATGGTGGAAAGCGTCACGGAACCCGGGTGTCGGAGAGAACGGACCGTTGGCTGTTTCTTAGATGTTGAAAAAGCCTTCGACAGCGTATGGCATGATGACCTATTATTCAAGCTTAGGGAAGTCCAGCTCCCGGACTGCTACCTCAATCTGGTTGCTAGCTTTCTGACGGAGAGGACCTTCTGCGTGAGAGTTGGAGATTCAGTCTCTTCCGAGAGACGAATCACAGCCGGCGTCCCTCAAGGTAGTGTTCTAGGCCCCCTCCTGTTCTCGATCTACGTCAACGACGTTCCGAGACAGCCTGGAGTCCAGATGGCCCTCTTTGCGGACGACACGGCCGTATTTACGGCCGATCGTCATGTGGAAAGGGCCGTCCTGCGACTGCAGCGCCAGCTTGACACGCTCGTGACTGGACTGAAAATTGGAGAGTGCAACTCAACGCTACCAAGAGTGTAGACATCGAATTCTCTAAGCGACGGAAGAACCCTGTTAGGCAGTTACGTATCGGCATAACGTACTTGCGCTGGTCCAAAGAGGTCAAGTACCTCGGATTACACCTCGACCGTCGGCTCATCTGGCGTACCCACGCACAGACAGTTCTTAAGCGAGCATCCGCTCGTCTGTGCGCACTGTTTCCACTCCTGATCAGCTCAGCCATGACCAGGAAATTGGGCAGGATGATCGTCGGCGCGTATCTGCTGCCGGTCATTACCTACGCCTGCCCGGTCTGGGGTTACCTCGCCACAATACATAAAAAGAAGTTGCAGAGCGTCCTCGACAGGGGTCTTTGGCTAGCGGCCAAAGTCCCCTGTCGATTCTTATCACGCCTTTTAAGGAGAGGACTTGGCGTCCGCTCCTTAGACGAAACTTTCAGGCGGCTTGCACGCAAATTTTATGCACGTGCGGCGAGGTTCCCAGACAATCCTCTAGTGGCTGGGCTGGGAAGGTACCGTATACGTCCAGGTGATTCGTGGAAACGCCCTCGGTGTATACTGCGCTAGTGTAGGCTAGCACGACAGCCGAGAATCGGGTTGCTCTAGAGCAAACGCCCTACTTGGGCAGGGCCACAAGGCAGGAGCTCCAGAAGGTAGCTCGGAACTCAGATCCCGAGCGGTTCGTCTCTGCGACGCACAACCGCACAGCCCAGAGCGAAACAAATAAAAAAAAAAAAAATTTCGGCGCACACTTAATCGCCACGCCATCGGACGCACTTCATCTCCTCTCCTCTCTCGGACGACAACGAGGTGGATTCAGCCGGAAGGAACAGCCGAAGAATAGAACCGCCGCCGTTCTTGCGTCTTCGCACTCCCGTTCCGCCCCAGCGATGGATTTCGCTGGCCCGGCAGCCGACTCTACAACAACCGGTGCCGAAAGAAGAGGAGGACTGTAGCGCAGCCGCCGAACATCTTAGCGCGGCACTACCAACATCAGCATTCTCGCCACAAGGTCCTTTTTAGAGCCACCAAAATCACTAGAGTGTACGATTGGCGCCATTTGTCATGCGGCAAGCTTTTGTCCGGTGACAGCTTATACACGTAAAGAGTCAGTAGATATTGTGTGAGTGTGTATTGTGCAATCTCACTACTCTATTACCCTCAATTGTTATTTTCTTTTGTTATCAATAAACACAGTTAAAATTAAAAAATGATTTAAGAGGTATTACACTTAATATTTAAAGTCAAACGACTCAATTGTGATTTTTGGGCAAATTTCACTAGAGATTTTTTAATTTTTTTCATATGTACCTATTAATTAAACAAAAATGAAATAGTACATTTTAAACTGAAATGTAGGCCTAAATTAATCTACATGCATGCAAACTTTACAGTGATTACAATTAAATATTTACAATATTTAGCCACATATTAAAAAAATATATAAAATATCTTAGTAGTAATCCACTATCTACAGTTGTGAATATTATACTTGTTACCTTAATATCTAATTAAGCAATATTGGACAACAATGCCATTGTGACGAATCAATTTTTATTTTATCGTTGTGTTTTCATTCTATATTTATTTTCTTAACAGTAGGTAAGAAGACGATAAAAAGAACATCGCAGAAATTGAATGTAAGGGCTAAGTTTATTCGTGTGGCCTCAATTTTGTTTGAAACTACGCCCGTCGATAGATACTGTTTCCTTAAAACAAACTCAACTACAGTAATATTACCGATAAACGCAACTTACACTTGACAGTATTCTTACAACCAGATCAGAGGCGGCATCCACTGACCATGGCAAGTTATGATAGTGTAACTACTGACTTTTTCTTCGACTAGTCTTGGAAGCTATTCTGAAATCTATCGACAATACATATTTAAAACACTCCTGACAGGAGCGGTTCAATATAAAATTTATACCCGGAAAAGGTGCTTTTTTGTGCCCCCCTCTTCATTTCACCCCACTAACAAATTCACTAAAATTTAGTATTTTTATATTGACAATCTGAGTTCACACTTTAAAATGTTTGATTTATTTTATTTGAAAAGAATTTTCTATTTTGATACACATGTTTTAATTTTTGTATTTAACATGTACATAAAATTTGTAAAATCTTTATTGCTGTTATTACTTTTAAATATTAAATTGCGATTCTTGTCATGTAAAATCATACACTACAACATTTATTCAAATAACAGATTAATATTTTTAATATTTTAACGGTACTAAAAAATAAGTACTGATTCGTAAAAAGCACTACACTAAATCAGAACATAAACGGTTCATTTATGACAACGCTGTTTATTATAACGTTTTTTACTCTAGTTGTACTTAGATAATCCTTTAATCAATTATTATACCACTGATTACTAAAGGTTTTAACTTTATCATAGTAATTTTACACAGTTTTAAATGATAAAATTTTAAGTTTGTTTAACAACTGTAAATTAGTAAATAGATTTAATGAAAGTTTTATGACTAAAGCTTAAAGCAACTTCACGCAAATTTGAATACAATCAATAATCCATATTCCATAATCTGTATATCTATGTTTCATATTAAATGATCCACTGATAAATTGTAAAATACAATGTTAAAGTTATAAACTAATAATAGTATTAATATTAATAATAATAATAACAACAACAACAACCTTATTAATAACAATAAATTTATTGTCAGTAGATCATAGTTAGTTTAATTTACTGTTAGTAAGTTAAAGTTTGACTAAATCAAACTAAAACTATAAACTAAAAACAAATCAATTTTGTTTTGTTTAATAGCATGGGAGAAAGTCGATCACCATAGGGAAACAAACTTACTTTTGTAACAAATTTATTTTTGTTATAGGGCGGTATCAGAATTACTTGACAGTAATTCAAGTAATTCTATGACTGTAAAGTCTAAAAGCTTTAAGTCATTTTATAACTAAAATATGCAAATATATTTACAAGTATGTTTGTAAATTTGTAAATATATTGTAATATATTGCAAGTAGTTAACGTCGACAGTATACTATTCTTTTGCAAATATTACTTCTTAATTAATATACAAAATATATAAAAATATGATTTGTAAAGTAAACTATAATAGAGGAATAAATGTATAAAAAGACAAAATATTAAAATTCTAAATTTATTTATTTTTCGCAGACTTCGGTTTCAAAGCCGCCCGGGTCTTCCAAGACTGAACCCCCCTGACTCTTGACATTTTATTAAAAATGAACGAGATATTTTTCAAATCGGAAATTTTTATATTCTTTTCACTGTGTCCCTTCTTCTACATAAGATAAAATTTAGCAGTGCAGGCGTATCTTGTTTTAGATTGACACAACTTTTCTTTCATTTTGATATTTCATGAATTGATTTAATTTGTCTGCTGAAAAATTTAAAAAAAACACTGGAGACTTTTAAAATAATTGGCTTGTCACAAAAAATACCGGTATTTCATTTTGATAACACAAATTGTATAGCTACAAAAATACTTCAACTGGACTTGTCCGAAAAAAAAGATAATAAAGTTTTTCTAACCATGAAAAAATTCATCTTGTCTGCGAATTCCGATAAACAATAAGGTAATCAAATAAGTATCTTTTGATACGTAGCGAGACAGGTTTATTAGCTTACTAGGTAGATAAACATTGGTTAAATTGTTATCGACTGGAAAGAGAACCCTTGGCACTGAAAGTATAGCCTGTGTATTTATGTATTTTGTGTCAATTTATTTATTTATCTAATTATAATTCATGATAATATTTATGACTATTGTTTGATCACATGGAACGTTTGGACCGATTACGAACACCACATGTAAGTGGAAAATATATACCTAAAGAAGTCTGGGACGGCCAATGAAAAATTGAAGAGATCAGTTGTAACGACGGACGAATAATAGGATTTGAGCCTTGTACTTGCAAACAAGAAGAAGAAGAAGAACTTTTTATTGAAAAAACGTTTTTATTATTTAACTTTGCTTTATTTATTAACAAGCTCTAACTGTCTCATTAGCCTGTAGGATTTAAAATCTTTTCCGCCAGATGTCTCTTTAAGAGACTGTTAAGAGAAAATAACCAAAATTCTGGGTTGTCAATTTCGGCACGAATCCTTTGTTGTATTAAACTCGTCGAAAGGATGAGAACATGTTAACCACAGCAGCAATTGGATAGTGAATTTATTCATGTGGATAATTACAAAACTTTTGAGATTAGTACGAAGTAAGGAGACTGCCGCCTTACAACTTGCTTTAACCTTTTAGTGAGAACTCTACTGAAAACACGTATTTAAAAAAATAATACGAGACATATGCCTTAAAAAATGGAATTTATTACTTTTAGTTCAAAATTAATACGGAAATAACCTAATAATGTGACAGTAATTATAGGAATACAATTTACATTTTAAACTAAAGAAAGAATCAAAACTTGATGAGAATGTACTGTTCTAGTTGATATAACTAAATATGTACTAATTCCTGTTCTTATTTTGTAATATATATTACTTAACTACAAGAAATTAATTAAAATATACAACAAAAAATTAACTACGAAATATATTTAAGACTCCTGCACTTAGTTTACAAGAATGTAAATGATAACAAAGATATATTATCTGTACGTAAATTTATTTAACTATGATTTTAAAAACATTTTCTGTTCGGTTTTTTATTTTTATAAATTTTTTGGTAAATAATATACAACCTAAACCTGAAGATAACAAACTAAAACACATCTAGTTTATAAAATTTGTTTAGGGATGTAATATCTTTATAAATGTTTTTCGGTAATTTTTAAGTAATGGCACTTGCATATGTAACAATTCTAAAAGTGTGATGGCCAATCCTTCACCTTCAGTGGTGTACACATGTTAGCATAGCAGTAATGTACTTTAAAACTTCTAAGCGGTGGGTGATTTCTTATCCGGCCTGCTTCCATTACAAATTTTTCCGTCGCTTGACGTGTCAATCCCTGGAATCTGGGATCGTGCTCAGAAGCTAAACAACATAAAAACATACATAACTACGGTTAATAAAAAAACATTTAGTAACAACATAAGTCATACAAACATTAGGCACAACATTCAAGAATAGAAGTACAAGACTATACTATAAAATAATATAAAATGAATATGCTGGACAGCTCTCGTCTTCCGTGTTTATACCCACGCCTGCCTGCTCAAGACCAATAAAGCATGTTTGGTCGGTATATTGGGCGGAGGAGCGGCAAGTTACGTTGTGTCTGAAAACAATATCACTGCCTTACACAGGCACAGTGACTACTCATTACAAGATAATCGGTCAGAATATTTACGGAAGAAAAAGAAGCTGCCTTGAATAGCAGTAAATGTGCTACGGACGTGAGATCGCATAAATTTTATCACTTAACTGTGGCCACAATTCCCAGACACCACAGTTGTTATGCACCCATACTTAACATTACAACAACCAATGAAAACTGTGATTGCTTCCTGCTTTATCTAATAATCCCTTGGTGTCATTATTATTTCAGATTATTATGTCGCAATCACGCTTTTAAGGTCACTCATGACCGGCTATGCTTACCGTGTTAAATTCATCACTTTTAGACCCATTGTCTCAGAACCTGTAAAAGATAGAAGTCTGAAATTTTAGCATGCAGGCTAACACATTGTACTCTTCAAATGCTACTACGATTATAAAGATACCTTAATTTCTTGATTTTTTAAATAATTTTTTACGTTTTCCTCTAAAACTTTGCATACAAAAAGCATACATCATATTTTTTCGTTTATATTTTTCAGTACAACTACATACTTCTAGTAGTGTAGTTATATCTCCACTAATCCAATATCCACAAAAAAATTCAGCTTGATAGTTCACTTGGTTTCTGAAATAATGGGCAGATAAATGTCTTAAAAAAAGTAGATTTGAGAAAAACGCATTTATAGTTGTAAAAAAAAAATCTATTGTTCTACGTGATTTAAAATACTCCAGTTCCATACTCGGAGTCTTCAGTTATGTTTACTTGGTCCTCTACTTTTTTCTTTGTATTTCTAGCTGACTGTTTAACCTTTTTCATCAATTTATCTACTGCTGTGTCTGCCTCAAGTATTCGTAGGGTTTGATCCCTAGACTTGACATTTGCTTATATTACCAAATATATTTTTGGCAATCTATTCCAGTCAGATGGTTTAGCGACTCGTTTGTATTCTCTGTACTACCATGAAGACATTTTTTTAACAAATTAGGATGACTCAGATCAGCAACTATTGGCTAGTAACCATTTGTGTTAATACAAAATTTTGTGAAAACAAAAATTATCTTTTCAATGGTAAACACCATTGATAATGATAAACACCGCGTGTTTCTATGATTTTTTATAAGGGAGTTACATCTCTGTAAAAAGTGGTAATATTATCAGCACTATCGACAAAACTTTTCCCACGATCTCTATTCTTTTAAATATCATAAAAAAATTATCATCAGCCATATTTACTTAAATTTGGTATCAAATTACTCAGAAAATACTTAATACTTTTTTAAGACAAAAAAACAGAAGCCGATTTTGGGGACTTTTGCAGGTTACGAGTGCCCTTAGACACTGCGATAAAAACGACTAACATAATGGCTTCAAGTTTTGTTAAAACTGGAACTATGAACGTGGTGAACAGGTAGCAAAAGTAAAATTTTTAACAAAATCATAAATAACAAAGTAATTTAATAAATTACAAAGTAACTTAAATAACAGAGAAAAATTGAATAATGGACGGAAAATAAGTGACACTAGATTAGCTTATTATAGAAATATATTAATTCGCTTTGTTCCACAAATATTATGGAATAATTTGGACAGTGTAAATTAGTTGTTATACAAAATGTTTGGTTATACTACGAATTTGTTATGTACGACCAGACTGTGAAGTTCTAAGGTGGCTTTCTAGAACAAGTTCGACGAAACTTTTTCTGAGATAAGGGCCAACCGAACATGTTGCTTACAACTAACAATCACTTTGCAACCAAACATAAGGCATGACAATGCACCAGCTCAGTCATCATACATTGTCCGTTGCCTTTTGACTTCTACAAACATAACTACCACTCCCCTTCCCTAATCACTGGATTTAACTAAAACAATTTTAACGATAGAAGAGATCGTAGCACGTGATGAAAAGGAACGAAAAAAGTCAAAGCAATGAATGTAAATGTAAATTAATGTAAAAGTAAAAAGAAAAATTTTTTAAATATAAAAAGTAAAATAATTACATGAAAAATATGAAATAAAATGTATATTGTTATCAGAACTTTAGCTTGGCGGGCTGTAAGGCCGTGGTCCAAGGTTGTTGGGTGATATCAATTAAATTAAAGACTAATAGTGATTGCAAACCAAACTCACGGTTTGCAATAATTGTGTTACTTGTAGGGTAGTAAAAGTCAGTTCGCCTAAGTAGGTATTTTTAGAGGCCTTCTTAAAGAAACTGGCTTCATTACTAACCTATACATTACTAAACTATCCTTTGTTTTGACGTAGAATACGTCTTACCTTTCAGGCCAGCAATAGGCACCCCCATCCAGAAAATCGAACGTTACGTTTTCACGTCACGTTTGAAATTGAAATGTTATCTAAACGACAAAAGATTCACGCTTATATAAGGTACCATTCGACAGATAAAGGAACAAAGATAATAAGTAGCACAAAACAACCGGGCTATTGCATCATCCATCGCGGGGTGAGCGGGGGGGGGGAATAGAAATGTTTTGCGCAGCTCGGCGCGCACTAAAATTAGTATTTCTCCGGTTTCCGATGCGATAGACCATTGAGTGAGGTGTCGTTAAAATTGTCTCATCGAGTACTATCTACATAGTGTACCCTAATAGCGGTGATATTATTAAGAGGTTTGATATTATTATTCAAGTTGTAAAAATCGTGTGTTCGGACAGAATGTCGCGGTGTCTGGATGCTAAACGTGCTCAAAAGTATCGTAAACGCATACAGGAGAGTAGAGAAAATCATGGGGAATTCAAAAACCCCAAAATAACCAATGCCGAACGTCAGATGATTTACCTACAACGCTTAAAAGACAAGGAAATAAATACTGAAGTCGAGTCAACACCATGGAGACCAGAATTAATTACCATAGTAACAAGTAAATAAACAAATGATATTTAGCGACGTCGGAACTACACCTTTATCCGTTCCTGCAGTTTATAATGTTCTTACTATGCGATTGCATCGATATATTTTGTAATTTTTTATACAGATACGTCTATATATGTTGTAATTGTCTTAAGCGATTATAAAATGTATGTTTATACGTATTTCTGATGATGCCACCGACTACGTTGGGTAACACCACCATCGATTTGACTTTCACCAGAAACATCAGCGTTGATATCTTACCTTATATCAGCTACTTCTCCTATCATAGGCCCATTATAAATAAACTCTTGCTTGAACCAACTAATTAACTTGTGTGATGATTTTGCAAATAAAATTTTATACTTTGTAAAACTAAATATGTGTTTGTTCATTTTATTCATAACACATTAGCAACCCTAAAGCACACAGACGTATTCTACGCTCAGAAGATTTGCGGCCGTGGCTCCGACACAGCCCCCGCCGATTTTTTAAAATAAAAGGTATAACACAACGACAGATAGACAACCTACCTGAAGTTTTTTGAAACTTAGAGGTCTCACATCGAATGAGACAATGAAGAGCATAGAATGTAAATTACGGACGACTTCAAAAACATTTGTAGGCTGACAATAAATGTACTCCCCTCACAAAACACACACGCATGATGAAAAATTAAGGATTGTGAATCCAAATACAAATTAAAATAATTATGGTGCATGTGCCAATTATGATTCTGGTATTGGTAGTAGATAACGGACAAAACAGTTGCTGGAAAACTTGGCACGTAGCAGACAAATAACTTAGATCGTTTACTCACAATTTATCTTTGCGGCTTAGAAATAAGTAATCCAATGATTGCAAAACGTGAGTTCGGCTTGCAATCACTATTAGTCTTTAATTTAATTGATATCGCTGTGCCATATTCTCTATTCTTCACTAATTCACTACGTTTGGTACAAAAATTACGTTTCATTATGCTGAACTGGTTTGTGTCACGTACAGACTTAATCGGTAGTCGGTTTTTGCTTGTTTTTTGTTTCTGGATTCCAATATTTTTTTTTTAATTGCGAAAGATAAACTAATATGTACTCTTCGCTACAGAACTTGCCGACTACATTAAAAGAAAGTACATTTATTATTGCACAAATTTTATTCGGGTAGTAGGAATTGTCTCCCTTAGGCAAACGGTTCAGATTTTGAGGCATACAAATACGCCTGTCAGCTATCCCATAGTGTTCATGCGCCGATGGCCGTGTATCTATTATTCTTATCTTCATTGGTATTTACAGCGCACACATCTCGACATTAGTTGGCGAAAGACGAGAATTAAAAGGTAAATAATGATAATGTGATGGTATTTATAATATACACACACTTATTGCTTACTAATAGTCTCAATCTTCTATTGTGGTGTATTCATTGTTCATAACCTGCAGGTACCATACATGATTTATAATAAAGTTTTAATTACTCACATTCGACCGATTTTGGTCATAGACCAATGTCAGTACGTATACACTGTGCACTCACGGTCACTACATTAAAAATATTTACTATTTACAAAAAACGAATTTGAAGACACTGATTATTGAGAAACTTTGGACACAAACGTACGTTTCACGAACAGTAATCAGTGTTTACGAATTTGTTTTTTGTAAACAAAGTAACTGTTTTGCAATATAATGACCGCGTGTGCCCAGTGTATACGTCCTGACGATGGTCTATGACCAAAATCGATCGAATGTGAGTAATTAAAACTTTATTATAAATCATGTATGAACAATAAATACACTACAATAGAAGATTGAGAAAAGGTAAAATAAAAAGGGAAAGGTAGTTGAAACCTTGGGTCATACAAAATGGGTCGTTGCGGGACAATGTCGTTAGTCGAGCCATGCCCCTTTCCAATCAGTTATTAGTTGATTAACAAAATATCTGCGTAAATTCTTTTAGCCTCAACTACGTTATTTATTAATTAACCAAGATAATAAATACTCCTATTGTATATTCTTGAACAATAAATTCTCTTTAGTATTTGGTAGAATTATTTACAATACGTGATTCTTTAAGATAAAAACTCGTTTGACGACAAATTAATTTTGCTTGAATAAAATGTGGCAGCAAGATTAAAGGCCACCGCTTTCTTTTTGTTCTACCTCTACGCTTATTATAAATACCCATAGAAAATATTCAGTCTTATTCGCTAATTTAGTGAATCTGTTTTCATACCTTTGACAATACTGGTATGCAGTGGATCCCTACCATAATTGCGAGACTAGAATTCAACGGTTGTTTGGCTTTATTGTGTTCAATTTTCGTCTCAAGTCACATCTGCTAGAAATAAATTAAAATCTTGCATATTCCCAAGACATTTAAGTTTTGTCCATAATTCACAATTTTTAACACAAAAACAAATAAAAAAGCAAGTTCCAACTCTAATGGATAAATACATACCAATAACACCCTTCTTTACTCATGTTATAAAAGTGATATTAATTTTAACTGGGCATGTACCTACTACAACTTGTTTTTTGTCGTTTGGAACAAAAGCTCTTAGACCAACTTGTACGGTTACAATTATATCAGACAAGCTTAAAAGGAGTCGTTAATATAAATAATATAAAGAAGTAACATCACTTGCCTCAAATATCATCTTCTGCAGCTTTAAGTATAAAGTCAAAGGCCTTCGTTCCCAACAAAGTTGCAGCCACACAATAAACGTAATAGTTAAGTAGGCCTTCCTTTTAACTCCAAAAGAACTATAACTTTCTTTTTTCAACTTTTAGCTGCAACGAAATTGCCTTCGCTGAGTGTAAAATTATTCAAATGTAAAATCTAAAACAGGCTAACTTGAATTCTTTCAGCTCCTACAAAATCCAAACTAACCTTTACTTAAAACTAATTTTACTGTTCACAGTGAGAAAAACTAGTTAAATTTACCTTTTTACTAAACTTTGTAAATGACTTTGTATAAACTTTAGCATATAGTTGATTTAATATTATTTTGTTGAAGAAATTAGTGTATTAGTTGAAGATTTCGTTTACATTATAGTTTAAAAGTTACATAGTTATTTGTTTATCATGTAGTAATAAGTAATTTTATTTTAGTTAACTGTACATTTAAGAGTTTATCAATCTTTTTTTTTAGTACCAATAATATAGTTTACAATAATTCTCTGCTCAAGTAATACCCTTCTTACTGACCATCTATATTTTGAACTTTGAAAAGGTACAGATATATTGATATACTTTCTTCAAAAAATAACAATAGTTTTCTTTTTGAAAATTTATTCTCATCTTCTAAAGCAAAACATATTCTTATAATATCTTTTGTTTTACAATTTATTTTGTTGCATTGCCATTGATTTTTATTATTTTAACAGATTTAGTGCGTTTCCAGTAAAACGGAAAGTAAAATTTTAATTCAGCAAATACAAATTAAATGGTAAAAATGTAATTCAGCATTCATCTGAAACCACATACAACAGCCAGGTAACATTACAAAACACCTCACTTTTATCTAAGGAAAGGAAGGCCACATTTGACAAAAGAGCGCCGCCATTGTGCGGAGAATCGTTTCACAGAGAAATGCAAATTTGTACAGTCCATTAAAGGAAAGTAAATCCTATTGTGCTTAACGCAACCAGATGTTTTATATTCTACCGCTGCTTACAGAATGTCTCGCTCCCTAATGACGTTCTTATGTACTCCGCTTACACAATTGTAAAGATTCATACTTTATAACAAGGGTAACTTTTATGCTGAAAATTAAAACATATAGTTTATTGAAAGTAAGCTCAGAGGCCTCATAATTATAAAAGTGATATGATTCAAAAATCGTTATATTGTCAGCAATAAACCCTATATTACCGTTCCATGATGTCTAGCTTTATTCATAGCAGAATAATAGGCGACAAATAGACCTCTGAATCCCAAGTAGACGCCTATTAGTTTAAGATAAACAAATAAATAACAGTTTAAACATAATCAATATTACGTTTAAGGGAATTAACAGATTGTGGATGCATAAGCGGAATTGTGTTCCGTTTCCAGTCATCATCATCATCATCATCATCATCATTTCAAGGATTAAACCAAGGATGGTTTGTTCCGGTCTCAAATAGGCAAAGATTAGAGCTGGTCGCTCCAGCGATTTCTCGGACGTCCCACACCTCTTCGTCCCCTCGGCTTATAGTTCCATAGTTTTTTTTTTGGATGCGGCAGTCATGCATTCGGCAAAGATGTTACAAACAATTCAGCCGATACTGTGCGATCCCATCGAGTATACTAATAATATACGTTTTCAGTCTTCAGGTTAATTTAACCGGTACTTTCCCAATAGCCGTACCGACGTACCTACATTCATTTTTGATACTTCGATTACGCGATTATTTAGATCAGTATGTAGGGAATATCGTATATAATTTTTGTTAGATAATATAAACTGTAAGAATAGGCTCTGAAAATGATGTAGGTTCCGTCAAACCTGATTAGCTGAGAGCCGGTTTTTACAGTACACGGATATCGAGACTGCCTCGTTTATTCAACAAAAAGAACCGCATTACAATGAAACGGTTTGTTTATAAAGACCCACCACAGTTAAAGGCTTACGTTTCCTGTTCTGTATCAGCTATGTGTACTTTTCTCGCCTGCTGTCAACTGCGAGCAACATTAAAAATACTTCAACCGGAATTGCTTGGATCATGATCTTACAACAGTTAAATAATCAATTACCATAATTATCGTCCTGATCATCCCCTATTAATATCACTATTTTAAATTAATTTCAATAAATTTTGCAGATTAAATTTTAAAGTTTCCCCGTTATGAACATATTTACTAGCTAAGCTACATAAATTAGTATTTCCATAGCCTACCAAGCCGTTAAATTTAATTTATTTCAGAAGAACAATTGCTTTGTCTTACAGTATTGAAATCAACATTAAATTTTAAAACCTCCATTACCAACTAAATGACAGAACTAAGTCTCCAGTATAGTTTTAACTTGAATTCTAATTTAACAATGTCTTATAACAGTGACGATGTGACAATAAAGTTTTATTGCATTGTTAGTGTTAGGTATGTATTTGTTATCATGAAAAGCAGTATAAAGTACGTTAAAGGCTCGCCAAAGGTAGCATCGTGGAAAGCAAAACGGTATCGTTAGATTTAATTGCGTGACCTGGATTTTTTTAAATCTATGCCAGTCAATGAATATTACCAATTCAAAGCTATCTCAAATGCAATCAAGCTGGTTAAGAGTAAGGTTAATCTGCTAGCTTCTACAAAGTAACAGCCGGCTTGAGTTCTGTATTCTCCGGTGTTATAATCTCGAAAAAGCATCTTTTTATAATATTCTTCCTTAAAACAGTTACATAAGGAAGAACTACTAACCACATGTATTAAAATCTTTTGTTTCAAAAGGTCGGACGGAATGTGCAGGTCAAACGTTTCCTCAATCTTATTAAGATTGGGAACATAATTTAATCTGCTGAATTAATGTGAAACTGCTCTATGCTGCACAATAAACTTCAATAGCGTCTTCAACAATTGAAAACTTCTAAAACCTGATGAAGAGGCAAGCAAATTCAAAGGATTTTGTGAAGGTAGAGGATAAGTAATGAAAAAGTGTTTTGTACGAAATACATAAAATATCTTGTACGAGCCGTATAAAAGAAGTGGCATGACGTAGTTAAACAGAAGAACTATATCAGTGTGGTATTAGAGGAGCTGGAAGACGCAGCAAATGGGAGATATTCTTGGACCATACGACTAAAAAACACGTTTGTTAGGATAAAGGATCTTTAAATTAATCGTGTTACAGAATAAAAATGGTACTCAATTGGCTACTTAATTTTCGTCGTTTATTTTACTGGTTAATAATTTACTGTTTAACGTAAATAATGCCTGGGCGAGCAACAAGTAAAATCAATTACTTTAAAATTCATACCAATGCATTCTGGTAAAGCATTTACAAACTATCTTCTTATATTCCAGGGATTACATCGATAATTTATACAGATTGCGAGAAAAAGAGTATTTAGACATCTGATCCATAAGTAGCCTGGCACTTATAGTTAGCAAAGACGTAAGTTAATAAATCATGAAACATTTTCTGAGTTTTGATCGTTATTTAAACAAAATTTTTAAAACATTTGTCCCGACGTTTTGGCAAAATTTATTGCCATCATTAGGATCTATATAGAAGTGATATATCAATAATGCACATATATGAGTGTTTTTGTAAGAATGTGTGTGTATGTATTACCTAAATAATAATAATAATAACAATTGCACAATATTCTTATGTTATAGTATGATATACAAAATATGTTATGTATATTATGTTATGTTATTTTATATTATTCTTAATTGTTATGTTATGAAAAATAATTTTAATATTTCATAAATATTAATATTAATTTGCGTGTTAATTATTTATGCATTAACTATACACAGGTCGCTGTGATACAAGAAACTTATTTTCCAAATGTCAAGAAGATATTTTAAAATTATGCCTAACCTTGCATTACAAGACTTTATTAATAGATGTTATAAAAAAATACACTTTGCCAAGCGATTTATAGCTCAACATCTTTATGCATCTACCATATTTAGTAGGCGTCTTATTAAAATTGAGACTATTGTTTTCTCTAGCGTTCAGTGATTGATTCCACTCTTTTCTTAACACGACCAATTCTATCTTCTACACAAAATGATATTATCATTGTATCGTCTAGATAGGCGTTAGATCAAAGCCATATATTTTTTACGAAACTGAAGAAGGAGAGAAGATGAAAAGACCGTACAATGTATGCCTACAGCAACTGGTACACAATATGTACTAGTTAAGTCAGGTTACCTTACCTTAGGTTAGATTAGAATATTATTATTTGTATGTACACATAAAAAATAGGATACTTTTATTTCACACAATACTTTTTACAAACGCGCAGGTTTTTCATTATAAAGCATTATAATTTATTCGTTACAAATTAAAAAGCCGAAAACATAGTGATAAAGTGTACAACGCATTAACTACTTGCAAAACACGCTGAAGGTGTAATTGGTTGAAAGTGTAAATACATCTTATCTGTAAGGCAGTTTAAGATAAATACATGAGCTCTCTGTATGTAACTGAGAACTCGACTGGAGACATTAAGGCGGTATAAGTGTTTAATATGCAAACATGCAACTACATGTGTAATAGTTGGTTTAACGTAGTTAAATTTTAAATTAACCTATTAAAAATTTGAACTGTATAAAATAGGGTAACTCTCAAGTTACATTCGATTTAGATGTATATAATGTATTGGAGACCAATCCACGAAAAATACCTCTAAAATTGATAAAACAAGTGAAGAAAACTTTTTTTGGCACATCTATAAAATCAGTAATTTTAAAAACATAATATGTTTGTAAAAAATACGCAACTCGTTGGGTTTAAAACGGGGTTAAATTATCATTCAGAATGGTCAATAGAACCCGACAGACCATTCTAAAAAGGTGTTCCACGAACTGTTCTCCTCTTCATTTTTTCAGTTTAACAGAAATTTATAATATGTTTGCATATATTTGCTCCTAAATGCCTTTTTTTTATTTTTGAAACTCCGCCCAGACATGAAAAATGTTTTTTTGTGCAGATAAATCTACTTTAGGTAGTTTGCTTCTTTCCTTTTTCTTATGTTTCTACTTCTTAACTTTGTGCGCGATGAAACTTGAAACACGATTGAGACTAAACAAAACGACTGTTTCATTTTAAAAGTGTTGATGCATTATTCTTCCATCCTTCTTTAAGTCCCCATACATTCTACCGTGGGGTAGTACCTTCTTCCATATGTTTAGTAGTCTGTTCCTTTGCACCTTTCTACGTTGGCTTTGCATTTTTCTTTGTAATTTTTTATATTATCATTTATGTTTGTCACATATTTTTCCATTTATTGTAATATCTGTGATTATTTCCTTATGAATTTACTTATTACTTTATAGATTTTTACCCCATAATATAAAGTAAAATTTTACGCAGTGAAATGATTGAAACATTCTTCGTAACTTTACTTTCTTTGCAGTAAAAGATGTCTACTACTCCTAACCTAAAATTGTATTTTTGAAAATTAATTTTGTAGATGCTTGAATCTAGTATCACTGTGATAATTTTACGTTGTTTTTTTTTTAATCAAGTAGAAAACAAATGAAAGGCCAGGCCTGTCTTTAAGAAATAGGGGAAGTCCTATGGAATTACGGCAGCTCTCGGATAACCAATAGCAAAGCATAATTACAATAACGATATTGATTGATAACTCGTTGGGCACTTGGTGAAACATATTAATACAAATGTTTCTAAGTAATATACAAATACTTGGTAAGTTTCACAGTTTATTACTTACCTCTGACACCTGTTTTAGCTTATTCAGCTATTCTCAAAGAGATCCTTGATTAGCGTTGGTCCTTGATCTCTTTGAGAATACCTTAATAAGCTGGAACAGCTGTCAGAGGTAAATAATAAAATGTGAAACTTATCAAGTGTTTGTATATTTCTTTTAAAAACCTTTGTATGATTACAATAGAACTTTCGATGCGAGAACAGAGACAAGTTACGTAAAAGAGAATGCCATTCTTCCTCTCTCTCGCATACACACACACAGACACAGACACACACAAATAATTATTTAGTTTTGCCAAAGAATTTTTTGAAATGACTAAATCAAAATTACAAAAAATACAATTCTGTTATTGGAATAAAAAACAAACGGAACAGACGCTATAAAATGTTTCCGCTACAGACAAGGATTTCATTAATTTAATTTATTTGCTCACAATTTATTGCTTTGGTCTGAAAGTAAGTAAACCAAATATTATAAAAATTGAGTTCACTAGGGACTCTCCGTTGGCAATTAATTTAATTAATAGCTCTGAGTAAATCTCTTATCGGAATACCAGATAATGCATATTTAATTTATACGGACAGATTTATTTTACAACCAGATTTTACGGATATCCTGCTTTTGTTGTTCCCGTAGCACAGTTGTGTTGGCAGCTCTAAATAAAATGAAAGTTTGCTGATGGTAAGAACATGTCGCCCCCAACATAAGAATTGGCTCCTAATATTATAACATGGAAGCACAAAAGTGGTGTAAACTGATTCTAACTGGAATGTATTAAGCTTAAAATTGTTTGTATTTGAATACATTAGAAGACAATTTTGAAGCTAATATATGGAGCTTAGCGTTTCTTGTTAGCAAAAAATAGATTTCTAGAAAACCGAATAGGCAAAGAATCATTGATCTGAGAATGTGATAGTACAAAAGGAAGTCCACCATTAGATGGATAGACCGGGTAAGAAATGAGTAGGTGTTGGAAAGTGTTGGAGACATAGGAAATTTACTGAAGACGTGGGAAAACAGGTTGATGGGACATTTCGAGACATCCAAGTTTGACAGCTTTTGACATTCCACAGAGATGAAGCAGGACTCTTGTTGAGCTGACGCCGGTATAAATTACGTCCCAATGAAGACAACCCATGCTTCAAACAGTCATTCCGGTATACAGTACAGTGCTAAAGGACACACAATAATATTCATACTCTCATATTGGAAGCTGTATACCCTTTACTGCAAGAAGAAATCGACAACGCTGGCCAACTCTAGTATATTTATCTAACATGTGTTGGAATCAAGGTAGATACTGTTACGTTGAACAAAATAAATAAAATGCATAACATACGTGACGTTCGTCATGTAACGCTTGTCAATATCTAGACCCAGTTACGCCAGACTTATCCAAAGTCCCCGGCAACAGACTATCTGAACTTAAAATTGCCAGCATTTCCCGACTTATGTCGTACACTGTGGAACCTGCTACTCAAAATTATACCGATGTTTGGTATCTGTCATAATGGCACGGTTAGGATAGCTCTAAGTCCGTTGATTTTTGCAAATTCAAATGCGAGTTCCGCAAATTGTATTTACAAAAATCATTGCATTCCGGTGTGTGACACTATTTCATAATTTATGACACAACGTCAAATTATTTACTTATATTGCGGACTACTGTACGTAATCTTAATTAACATGACGACTTTTATTATTGCAAACTGTGATAATGCGTACTGGAAAAGTAAGGGTGTAAATACTGGTACACCATCGACTCGAACTGCCTCTACCTTAATATGGTTTTCACTTGACTTTTCGATCCCCAGAATCAGCGATCGTCCTCAGAAGCTAAAAGACATAAAACATTTACTATAATAAAATTATAAAACAAAATATTGACAAAATATAAATAATTATGATTACAATCTTATCAAAACAGTGTAAGTCGTACAAATGTTAGGAACAACATAGAAGCATAAACTACAAAATAATGTAAATTAAAATAGCGTACTGTTTTCATTGGAGACATTTTACAATTCTGTGTATACAATGCTGCAGTATGTATTCATACTGAGTATATAGTCTCATAGAATTTAATAACTAGGAACAACGTAGAAAGTAAAAATGAAAAAAGTATAAATGCTACATTGTCAAATTTATCCAAACATATAATTTAAAGATTAAAAGCTTGCTTTAGATGGTTGGTAGATATTTTCAGTGACTAATTACTCGAATATTCAGTATTAAAGTTAAATGTGTCTGTTAGTTTAAAAGCAATAATTATAATTTTTTCTACTTATACAATGATGTTAAAGAGCGTGATATTTTAAATATTCCGCATTACATTCATTCTTGTTTAACCGCTTCAACTTTATTGTCCACAACTTCAAACGCATGTTTGTCTTTGAAAACAATACCTTATCGCCAGAATAACTGTAACTTTCAACGGTACTCTACTTTAAGAAAAGTTTCCTTTATTAAAATTATATTACACAAAGAAACTTGAACGGGCACGTTTTTTTGTGTTTAAACATTGTAAACTAAAATTGTAAAAACAAATCATACAACTCATCAACTTTTAACATTCTCATTGGACTATACATACCTTACAAACTCCATTTAACTTGTAAAGAACTATAAATTACTTGTTTTACTATTCTGAACTGACACTGCGCATTTCCTTTCTCCGAGATGTAAAATTAAATGTAGGCTAATTTGAATATTCTTTAAGTTTCTCGGAACTCAATATAACTTCGTCTTGCGTTCTAGTCTGACTGCACGCGGACAAGAAAACTGTATAAAGCTAATTAAATTCCAACTTGGATTAAATAAATTTCTTTAATTCTTTTTAGATTTTAATTTGCTTAGTGCAATATCCGTATATTATCCTACGTAAAATAAAACAAAATTTTCTCTCTTCTAACTTGACTGGAAAACTTAATTTAAAATTTGTATTCATTTAGTGCTAAATTGATATGTTAATTTCTGCTTGTGACTTTATATACTCTTAAAGAATACAAAGAGTATTACTATGCATGCTATTTACTATGCATGCTTAGTACTGTCTGGCCGCATTTCGATGACTGAGCATTGTGTAAGGTGGGGGAAGCATGGCCGGGCACTACGGTAGGCTAAGTGGAGGTAAACCAAACGGTTAGTACATATATTTCACCCTACCTCGCTTACAAGGGGCCGCGTGGTGGGGGAGAGCAGCCTCGATCATCCAGTCGTGGCCAGACAGGTAGACTTCCTCTGTCTCCCTCTCACTCTCCCTCAGTCGCTGGCCGACATTCTGAGCGCGCGTGCGTCTACACAGACACACACACGTATTATGTTGTTATACTGTTGTTATGGTTGATCGAATATACGAGGTTATGTCTAGAAAGTAAGTTCCGTTTTCAAATATTGCCACGGTATCGATGCCGTCACGCTGTTGCGCAAGCGCGGCCAGTCTGTTGATTCGTTGGCAAGTCCAACAAAGCCATTTTTAAACAACTGTGCACTGAGTAAGCTTCGTTGCACGTGTTTATAATGCCGAAAAAATTCGAAACAGAAAAATGTCTTCCGAATATTTTACGATCTGTAACCGACTAAAGTGTAAAAGAAGAAAAATCTTTTTATTTGCAATTGTTAGACCTTAGGTATAATTTTTGTTTAAAACATTTTACGCTGTTAACTTTATTTTGATCTGAGAGAAAGAGGCAATCTTAAGATTGTGATAAAGGAATAAATAAAATAAAACGTATTGAAAGTTAAGTGTGAATATTAATTTGAGACAGTGTAAAATAAAAAAACCGTTGTTGTCAAAATTCCTTCCCGGGCTGTTTGGCCGTGGTCCATTATTTCCTGCAAAAACACGTTTCGGTAGTGCCATCGACTGCCATCGAGTCACGTTAGCGTAACTCGATTTTACACTGATAATAGCGGTCGATGGCATTGCTGAAACGTGTGTTTTTGTAGAAAAAAATGGGCTACAGCCCGGGAACGAATTTCAAACACATTGACTCCGGACGTGTAAGCCTACGAAGTACATCATAAACAAACTGTTATTTGACAGGATTTGAACTATAAGACACGCCAAACTCCCTCCCCCAATGAAAATCGTTTACTTCTCCGAAATTTGTAATGAAAAGTTAATATTGAAATTTAAATTACTCCATTAGCGTGTTGAATCTGTTTTAACTATGCAGGTGAAACCGTGAAACATAGGGAACAGATAATCGCTACTTTCAAAGCTAATGAAATAGTAATACAAAAATCATAGAAACAGATAGGAAAGAATCCTCACCCTGATTCAGCATTATTTCAGGGTAGCGCCTCTGTGTCCTCCAGAGAGGGATCTTTCTACTTTTCTACATTCAATCAACCGTGGCTCTACAACCCTTGGGTGGTTTTCGCCTGGTCCAAGAGTCGATTCCATTCCTCCCTATTGCATGCTCTGGCTTTCCAGTTTCTTATGTTCAGCTTTCTGAGATCCTCCTCTATCTGGTCTTTGAAGCTACTTCGGGATCTTCCCCTTTTTCTGCTACTCACTGGTTTCTGGATATTTCTACACTGGTTTAGTTTATATCGTATTTTATGTTTTGTCTTAGTTTATATCAATGTTTTCTTATGTTAAAGACTTTCTCGACATAAGCGCTAACGCGGTTCTAGTGACCTCCTGACGCGAGCATCGTTCACCATCGTTATTATAGTCTCTGTAGCAATGTCACCTATCATCGGCACTACTCGCCAGCCATAACAATATTGTATGTATGTGTGTATAAATATATATATATGCGCGCGCACGCGTACATACATGTATGTATTTACTCAGTATTTTTTTCTTTTATTTATTTTATTAAGGGAAGTTTGTAGCTGCTGTGGACGACCTGTTGTTCTACGTATTTCAGATAAGTAAGTTGCCCTCTGAAGGTATAAAATAAATATTTTGCTACTAATAAGTGAAGGCTATGGCTTCAGAAAAAAAGAGGATAAGATTCACTTACGAGAGAACAGTATGGGTACCACTTAGAAGCCTGTATTACGTGCTACCTAAGTGAGACATAAGATCAGTTTCCTCCTCAGATTTTCCTTTTATACACAGCTTACCGCTGTCATTTCATATCCCCTTTTTCTGCCACGTTTTACGTCTTTCCTCTCTTCTTTTCTCAAAGTAAAAATGTTTGGTCTACCATCTAAAACCGTTTTACCTATATTTACATCCTTCATGCATACTACTTACCTTCTACGCTCCATCTTTATTATTTTGCTACTTCTATTTTTAAATTTACCAAGATAATAATGGCAGAAATAGGCTACGAAGAAAAGTAAGCTTTTCTTTGCACTATATTAAGTGATGTGTGGAAATATTCAGGCAATTAAAGACAATCCCAGATTCTGTGTATTCCAAATGAATGAGTGGTTTTCTGAACGTCAGAATTTCACCGCTACAACAAGGATTGGAGCCTTAGAGGAAACCAGATAATAACTTTGTTGTTGCTAGTATGTACCTACTATAGTGGTAGTCTCCACTATTTCTTACGACATATATTCAAAGAAAAATATTTGTTAGTCCGCCTGTGGAACATACATTTTAGTTTTGACCTAAGCCAAGTTGTAGGTGTAGAAGTAAAGTCTCCGAGTAAACACTTAGACGTATTCACATTCTTGTAAACATTATCGTCGTGTGTGTTACTGGAAGCAGGTGTACTATCGATTCTATCTACCAGAATATACTACCCCCTGTGGCTTGTGTAAATTACACCACTATCGATGCAACTTCTCCCACGGTCGATGCTACCCTTGGCGCTCGTCTGTCGTGCCAAGTATACTTTACTGTCTGATCCCGTTGCTAGACAACAACATGAATTCACACTACCTTACAGCCAAAGGTACACAGTGTCAAAACACCAGCAACAAACTAGATTATGTAAAATGAAGTTCCTCAGAGGGAAGTTTTTCTTGTAGGAAAAATATTTTTAAAACTATGTTCTAGTGTTTTATAGTGAATTGACGTACTGTTAAAAGATTTGCTCTTTTTCTTTATTTTCTTTGAAGAATCATTAAATAAAAATTAAATTTAAATCCATATTAAAACTACGTTATTTTTGTTTCAAAATAAGCATAACATTTAGATATTATTTTATTCTTATTTAACTGAAAATAAAAAAATTATTAATAGCAAAACAACAAAACTAAAAATTAAATGGAATGTCAATATTTAGAAAAAATAATTTAAATAACAATATAACGTCAGCTTATAACATTACCAGTAACAATGCTTTTATTATATTACCACAAAAAATTGGAGAAAAAGGCTATTTGAGTTACCATACCACTTTTTCCCTTCTAGCTCTTTCTAGTGTGCATAGTACTTGTTTCACTCATTGCTTTTTTAAAAGCTCGTTAACAAGTACAGAAAAGTTAAATTTTTACCATTTAAAACAGCAAAAATATTTTGTATGTAGACTTACCCTTTTGTTACATTAATTAAGATCCCATTTTATTCAAAAATTATGCACTTGTCTGTGTATCCTCGTGTAAATGTTATTGAACGATTTTTGTCATTTTAGATTTCAATTCGATTGCTTCTATAATTACACTATAATGACTCAAAATTAAATAAATGTTAATTGTCGGAATAAATATAAATACGCCTTTAGAAACTTAACAACAGTTTTGTCGGATCCCTTCAGTGTTGATTGGTTCTCCTTAACCTTAATCATTTTCGGTTAATCTTAAACAAAATACCAGCAACGTAGTTGACATGTTGAAATAATGTAAGTTTCAAATATATATAACAATTACTTTTATTAATATTATTTTATTAATATAACTGAATGTAACGTATTTATAGTCTTATTAATTTACGCCAAGTGCTTGGTTTATGAATTTAACCCAACCCAAATTTTGGGATATATTTAAACCCAACATTTATTGCACTAATTATACTTTAGAGTAAAGTTTCATTCAAATTTTAATGTATTCGTTAACAAAAATTTTAAGTTGAGCGGACTCTTAAGATAATAGGGTTTTCTTATAAAAAATTATAAATTATAACAAATTATAAAATTTAAATTATAAAAAATTGCAACGTGGCTATCTAGAGCAACCAACAAAAAGGAGTGGCAGGTAATTGGTAAGTCTTACTTACCTACTTTTGGCTTTAAGGTACAGATTCACGTGCGGATTGGAAATAAGACTGTCAATGGCAAAATCTATTATCTGGGAATAAAGTATTCAAGGACTGGTAAGACCAGGACAAAATATCAATGGAGCAATAAAAAACATTATGATTGCAAAAAGAGCTGGTAGAGCGAATCGAGAGCAGAAAGTTAAATGCTTTAGACATATAATGAAATTTCCAGAAGATCATTGGTCTAAAATGATAATCCAGAGGAAACTCAGGACAAAGGAGACAAGACCGCTACGTTATTAAAACGAATAATCTTAAATAATATGCAAACATAAATACTGAAGAATAAAATGTCTTCGACTGAGGGATAAGACAAAAGCCAATAGACCTTTAATACTGCTACGACAGCACAGAACAATCTACGCGTTTATCGAATGTGCCAGAAGGATCTCGATGTAACGCGTGTGGCGTACGTGCTACTATACGCATTTTGCGAGAATCTTCTCGACTGTGCCGGGCTTCGCTCGGCCTGTGTCAAGGCCGTAGTAATTACGTAGTTCACGAGAGATAAGGCGCAGTTTGGAAGCTTCTGGTGTGTGAGCGTGACTATAAATACATCGGGTAGCGGCCTTAGTTTTCAGTTCAATGCGAGATATTGGATAGTGCGGTTCGAGAGTATTAGTGCGATATATTTCCAGAGCGGTTCGAGTTATTACTGTGTACATTCAAGTAGTTATTATTGAAGTGTTGCGTTTTATATTCGGACGGTATAATTATAATACAATTGAGTTTTAATATTAGTGGACATTTTATTGCGTGTGAACAATTTCATTTGATTTGTTGGAGACACTGTTGTTAATTACGAACTGTTGTATTGTAACAATTAAAGGTGTGATTAGTGACTTAATTGGTGTCTTGTACTTATTTTGTTTCCACTGTACATACGACGATCGAAGGAACTTTACAACAAGACCATAAGTGTCTTCAGTTTTTATTGTTAATCTACACAACGTTAGAAAATAATTGTATAATACTTAATACCTTTATAAATGTATATAGTATTTCTAATACTTTGTTAGACAATACTGAATCTTCTTACTAAATTTACTGAAATTTTTAGATTAGTAGCCTGTGTATGTTTGTATATTGTTTCATATTTTATTAGTTTAAAAGTTATGTTTAGTTACTGTTGTAAAACAATAAAACTAAGATTGACTAAGCTACCTTAACAACACTTGTCAAGATCTTTTGAGAGCCTAGATCACACTATAATTCACGGGTAAAGATCTGCAGGGTACCGTTTAAACTAGGTACAGTAACAAGAAGCGAACTATTCCTGTGACAAAATGCTTGGCAGTCAACAAAAAATACGAACAGCTACTACCATCAATTAGTAAAAACTTCTAACATTATTTCCTCGAGTTTCAATGTATCATACATACTTGTATACGATGTCATTCTGTAGGCTAAAAACTCGTCATCATCTTTTCTGTTTCTTCCCCCTCTCACACTCGCTCTTTCCCTTCGTCCGTCATAATTTCATTGAAATTTTTCTTACTTTTAAGTTTGTATTGCGCCGAGAAATTCTTGAGAGGCAAAATCATGATTAACATTCTTTAGTTCATTAAAGAAATTTGTTCATCCAATAAAAGAACTTGGCGGGAAACAAAAGTAATATACTTGAGAACTATAAAAATTGCTTAGTAGGCTGAGAAAGTGGTGTTTTTTTTGTATGTTTGTTATAGATAAAAATAACTTTTTCCGTCATGCTTTTAATCAATTACAAAAGTTGTTTAGGCAGAAACTAACTTTTCACTCCGTTGTAAAAGCGATTGATCACAGTCACTCATCCTTCGGTCACTCTCACCCCCTCTCTGCCGGCGTTCCTACAAACTGATCTCGTTCTGTGTACCCCTCAGTTCATCCGCAGACATTAAAAACAATTGAAAACTAACGCACATCTGCCAGTACCACAGACTACAATTTTTGTATTTTCAAATTATCTACTTTTTTCTTTTTCTTCACTTTAGGTATTATTAGGCACATTGCCTGTTCCGTCTTTACAGTATATCTCGCCATCTTACTCTTGGTCTGCCTACATTCCTCCTTCCAAAGGATCTATACGTATACGCTACTTTAGGTAAACTAATCTATCTTCCATTCTACCCATGTGTTCCAACCACTCCGAGGATATTTCTGAATTGTATATGTTATGGACAATACCTGTAGTTTGTTCCTAATGTCATCGTTTCGTAAACAATTTCATTTTGTACAACCCTTTCTTTTTTCTTATAAAACTCATTCTTTAAATGATTGAAATTGTTTATATTTTTCCGTGTGTCGATCTTTCAAATAGCCAAATAAAGCTAACGAGTTTTATTTTCACTACTCCTTGATATTGCACAATATTTGCGACACATGCAGATGACTACATTCTTTGTGGTTTTCATATTTTCTTATCCTTTTTCTTTATTCTTTCGGTCTGTTGGTCTAATAAGGCACTGAAGCCCGTATAACTCAATATGTATCTTGTTCACTTATTTTTTGTTTTAACATATTTTTATTGTCTATTTCTCATTTAACATCCTTAAATTTTACTTTAAGCAAGCCATTAATGTGTCATAAAAAGCTCTGGAAATACCAGCATTTAAAACCTTTTTCTGAATATTTTCTATTACTCGACACTCGGCACAGTTCTATCTAGGGACAATTTAAATTTTAGGAGCATCCTAACTTTATAATAAACAATATTTATTTGCAACAAAAAATGAAATGAGACAATTAACTGCTAACGGAAATTTATAATAAACGTTTTGAAATTATGGTAAGGGGAACAGAATTTGCGCGTTCTGTACCGTGCATAATTTAAAGCAAAACAACGTTTTTAATGCGAGAGCTTTTTAGAAATTTGAATAAAACATAAATACGGTGACTACATTGCCTTGTTTTAAAACGTTACAATATTATGCAAATACAATTGTTTTTTATTCAGGTATTCAGTATGGTGCATTGTCTTTTCCGATGTAAGAATTAAAATGAACAAATAAAAGTAAAGGTTGTCTGTAAATTATGAAAATTCAAAATTTCGTTGGCTTTGCAATACCTTTAGAAGCTTATAAAATGGTAAATACATTAATCATACAACCATCAGAAAATATTGACCCAAAACTGCACTAACGAAATAGACGGAGCAAATTAACAATTATTACAAGCTTAATCAGCAGAATTTGTAGTAAGATAGTTGAGATAGAATCGAAAATAAGTAAGCAAACAGGAAAGCTAGAGAGCATCCAAGTTATACAGTCAAAATATCTGGCGTTAACCAATCTACGGTATGTCTAAAATTACAGAAACAAGGAACGTGTAACAGAATATTATTTTGGAGGCCCAAATGGTCTCTAAACGATGCACAGTATCCTGTTGTACGAAAACATAAAGTATTGTAGAACAGTATTTTAAAGAAAATTTCCTCAAATCAGAACAAAAAACATTGGAAACTCAGAAATAAGTTGAAACCTTATAAGCTCAAAGCTGTATACTCAAAAAAGTGTAAACACAAGTGTCATTTTCTATGGGTATTGCTCACAATATAACAAAACAAGCAAAAAATTCTTGGTTAACACTCGAAAACATAATTCTCTTTAAATACAAACACATTATGTAGATATATGGCATAACCAGTCACATGTGAAGTTATGTTACAATGTATTACTTGTAAACTAAGAATATCCAAAAATATTTGAAGTTGGTATTTATAAACGGTACTCAAAAATATAGAATAAAGGTAGGATGGGTTTATTCTTAAGGGCAGACAAAAGTAGATAACCAAGGCACGCATAAATTTCTGGGCCTAAAAGTAATAGAGGATTGTACTTTGGATTGTACATTTCATCAATGAAATGACCACTGGTAAAACAAAAGCAATTACATACTAAACAACAAACATTATCTATTTCAATGTACAACAGAAACAATAAAGAGATAAAACATGCTCTGTTACATAGAAAAAAACAGTCACGTTTATGCGCAAAGTATGCCAAATATTGAACAGAACAGTTAAAACTGAATGCAACAATAATGTCTATTAAAAAAAGCATACTAAAGATTGATCCCATAACACGTATTAACGTGGACACAATAAGGCAAAGGGAGACGCTCAGAGGAAACTAAAAAACCAAAGTCAACAAAGGCACACAAAACTACAGCAGATAGAATTAAACGACAATGGACGAATACTGGACTCCCTAGTCAAGGGGTACTGGAAACCTTAAGAAGTCGGTCAAAATCTCCTTAATGTGCTCCGCCTTCCTACTTCATGGTTTCGTTAGTACGACATGTTTCGGAACCAAGTTGCCATCATCACGTCCTAAAATTCTTATTTTGTTATGAGGACACGTTGGTGAGATTAAAAGCAGTCATTACATAAATTATTGAACAATAACACATAACACACACGACACCACGCAACAATGCGCAATTAGCGTAAACACGTTGACTGTCGAACCGTTGAATGTTCACTTAACCCACTGATATGTCTTGCATCATTCTTGTCACCGTTTCTAAATCATTTTCCTCTATTTCCTTCCCAGCCGTATTTTCGTTTTTATATACTATTTTATGTGCACATACCCCACACACCAGTAAGAATACAACAAAGAAACTAACTTTAAATATTCTCTTCATGTTAAACGTTATATCTCTTGTCACAAAGGTGAATTCAATTTATCTCGCCAAAAGATATTACAGCTATTAAAGCTTTCCATAGCTTCTAAAGGTAATCTTAAACTGATTAAATGTAAACATTTTCTTGTAGTTTTGGCTGGAATGCTTGGAAGTCTTTAATTTGATTAGTACGATTGTGGATGTCAACTGTAAATCCCGCCGTGGAAACTGAAATTCTGTTCCGTCAAAGACTCGACATTGATTAGTAGTCTAAGTGAGTGGCAGCCGTCGGAGTAAGTTAATATCAGCCTTTACAGAGGTAGTCAAACTATTTGTATAAAATGTTTTCCGCTAGATACTTTAGTTGATTTTAGTGTCCTAAATAAATTAAAATTGGTAATGCACTTTCTTAAATGATTCTGTATTCAAGCATTAAATTTCTTAAAATTAATTCAAGCAGTATCAAAGTAATATAATTTTATTGAAATCGAGAATGTTTGAACAATGTAGAAAGTTAAAAGTATTTATTATCTAGCTTGGTCAATGTTATTTTCTACTAAAAAATGTTTACACAGTGTACAGATGAATTGGGAGATTACTTTTATATAATAATAAATTATTACCCGTAATCAGATTTAACTATTTTGAAAGTAGGACAGCTAGTCTGACTACGTATAATACAAATAGAAGCATTTCCCGGTCAGTTGAGTGCTATATTTTATAGAATGTATAACCATATTTGGTGTTTCCTTTGTGTGGAGTGTTTATACCGAAATCTGCATTACAACAAAAATAAAATCAAAGATTATAGCTCTCAGAGAGTACGCGTCTATGTCTGTCAGAGAGTTGACCGCGCTACAAGGATATTTATACCTTAATGAAACACGTATAACAATGAGATTTATAACGATGATGATGATGATGATGATGATGATGATGATGATGATGATGATGATGATGATGATGATGATGATGATGGTGGTGGTGGTGATGATGATGATGGTGATGATATAAAAACGAGTTGCAAATAACTCAACCATACAACAACCAGTTTAATTTTAATCTTATTTTAAACAAGCGTCCATATATTTTCGAATCTTGCAAGTCAAAGTTATTAAACCAGGTTTAACTTAACCTACAGCAACTCGATTTCAATGGTGATGTTGGTAAAATCTCCATGCTTAAATTGCATATATAAACAAAGAAAATATCTTAAATTTATTAGGGTTAAATTGTTCCTCTACTATGTTCCGTGTTTATTTATAATTTAAAACAATTCTCCCGTACAGTATTTGTACCTTGTGTTTTTAAATCTATAAAATAACTACAACGTACCAAAATGTTATTAAATAGATTACGTAGCGAAAATAATGTCTTGTCTTTCACTAGTTACTTTTAATTTTACGTTGTACGTTAATTATAATATTTTTAAAGAATTCAGAAATTAAGGCATTACTTGTTACCCTGTTTTGATTGTTTGTATTTTGAATGGCAGAAATGTTAGGTACGCAACAGAATTTATATCGTCTCGGTTTAAAATCTGTAATGTGAAGCACGTCCTTTCTTTGATTTGATCGCGAGCTACACTGTGCAAAACAGTAGTTCCAACTATTAACCCTCTCTAGTTTTAACATTATTCTTTTGCGAATTTCAAAACCAGGAAACTACATTTCCCGAATTTTTTACATGTTTTAATTGGATTTCAATATTGTAAGAGACTTTTGGAGTAAACGTTTGTTACTTATTAATTTATAACATATATTTGTATGTTTTTTGTAACGGTCATTCCTTGTTCTTTTCTTTTCCTCCAATGTTCCTTCATCTTTTTACTATTTCACTATGTCTCTTCTTCCTGTCTTTAGTCTACTTTAAACCCGCGTTTTTCTCTCTCCTACCTCCTACCTCCTCCTACTCCTACTCCTACTCCTACTCCACTTTTGTCCGAAACACTTCCCTTTCAATTGCTTCTTCAGCGTTTATATTATTTTTTCTAAATCATTTTCGACTTGTTTAATCCAACTTGATGTTGATTTCTTTCTCCGCAGATAGATATTTATATTTATTATTTACATCTTTTTTAAAATAAACATACATTACAACGTTTTCAGATGCATAATTCCTTAAATCAATTGAAAAAATTTCTGTCTAGTGTTAGTGGTTCCTGATCGTAATAAGTGAGGTTATTTTCTATAAAACGTTTTTGTATTTTTTTTATGACAGCATAAACTGCTTTTTACAATATCAACAGCATTCCGGCAAATTAGGTAATTAAATCTTGTTCTTATAGTTTACAGTTTTATTAATACCCTAATCTTATTTTCATAATCTTCATTTTTTGCTTTCGAAAATGTGTAAAATATTAAAACGATTATTAATCTCTATTTTTAGTAAAACATTTTTAATTGACAAATCATTGAACAGTTAAATTGCAAACATGTTACCAGAAAGAAAACGCGTCAATAATCAATGATGTCTAGCTTTTATGAAAGCAAATTAAGGTTAAAGTTTGGGAGTAATATGGTTTAACTTATACCATGATTTAATGAATGTTCAAAATTAATCAATTGTGGGAAAACAAAAACAAGTTTAAACCTTTCCTTAAAGCAGGTTTAGATTAAGGTTAGAGTTTTATTGAAGCGACGGCCCTAAATAGATCAAAACACTGACAGAACGCGTAAAACCCAGACTTAATTACGATGATGTTAAAATTAGTTATAAACATTTTGATGCAGGCTAAAAACGACAAGAAGGATGTATAGAATTAAGAGATGTGTAAATCCGCCAAATACATTATGGAAAAAAAATTTTATAAAAAAAATACGAGTTATTTACTTTATAGCTAATTTTCTGTCAAACAATATTTGCAGACACGTTAAGCACACAGATTTAACAAAATGCGACGTTATACAATTGAAGTACAAGTCACTGTCACATCACATATAAGGGTAGCCTAATGGAGTTTTAAGTTAATCCCTCCTCTGCTGCTGTGTCTATGGAATACACTGACGATGGTTTTACTGTGAAATAAATAATACTCATGTTACGAAAATAAACAATAATTTGACGCTGATGTGGTAATCACGACAATTAATTCAGTTTACCTGTGAACAAGATGCAGATGCGGTTGATAAACGTGGGTCCGCATAAATTATACGAGTATAACCTACAGTCAGGGCAGTTTGTTTACAGTAAATAACCGTAATATTGTGCACTGGACGTTCTTCAATATACACTTCACGTAATTAATACCTCTCCCTCTCTTTTTTCTCTCTCTATCTCTCTCTCTCTCCCTCTCTTTTTGTTGGTAGCAGCCAATATAAACTCGAATTTATCTGGAATTTTAATTTTCTGAAAAAGTTGTACTCAGCATATTTTTACTGCATTCACGTTTATTGTTTTTGCTCGTTTTTGGTTTATGAAATATAAGTTATCCAGTAGTTAGCATACTCTTACAAACATGATAAAATATGTTTATACATGAGTTACGTTTTATTATAAGTAATAATTTAATAATGTAGTTTGAAAAGCGTTTGAGTCAGTATTTTGTTGTTCATAGAGGTCTTCAAACTGCCTAAGTCTGCCTAAGTTTTCATGTAACCATGTGTTTTTGCGTCTATTATAGTGTTTTTCCTGCCAGGACACTTTTTAAAGTTTTAATTGATTATTTTCGTAAACAGTGTATATTATGGGATAATATACAAACGCAGATAAGTTATTGGGAATTTGTTTTTTTCAAAGCTGCTAACCGCCATGCTGTTAAATTTAAAACAGAATCTTTAACTTTTGTAAAATCCTTTAAAGACTGTATTACTGCACCGACATAGTAAAGATGCAGTCTAGTATTTCTTCAAACAAGAGAGGAGATCTTTTAGCAATCCTGATGTGTCTGTTAAGGAAGGGAATTCGATTAAATGACATTCCATTACATTACGTACGTAAACGTTATACTGTAAAAAGAGAACTGTTTCTTTTACCTATAAAGGTCTCATAAACAACCTATGTTTTTTGGCTTATTTTATTTGATTCACCAAATATTGAATTGTGTACAAAGAAAAATCCGTATAGACTGAAAAATCAAATAGTTTAAAATAAACAATTTTCAAAATTGTATTGCTTTTATGAGTACACTTTGCAAACTTTTATAAATCATTCAGGTATTCTGTACATACGTATACGATTCGTAAACATCCAGATTTTAAAGCAAAGAGTACACTATTGTAAGTTCATATTGTCCAATTTCTTGTATTCTTTCCTCTAATGAATATTGCCATGTCTTTATGCGCACAATAGTAGCAAGAATTCTTGCAGTCTTAGTCTTTTCTAAACCGCTAGTAAAAGATACATTAATAGAAACACACCCTTTTGTTAAATTTTAATCGCATATTGCGAAGTGTGTAGCCGTTTATCAACAAGACCGTTTTATCTTTGGTTAGAATCAAAGCAAGTGTGTGCTGCAGGAACCCAATTCTTGGAAAACGTGACCAGGGCAACTCCCTAAATTATTCAAATCGCCATTCATTCCGTTCTAGGGACGTTTGAAATTTGTAACTTCATGAGTTACTTTCGTTTTTGTACAAACACTCGCCTTCAATTAATCATACTCAAAGTTACGTAACCGTTTGGTTTAAATTAAATCCAATTTGTAGAGTTTATTCAATCATAAATTAATTTCTTCTCCCTAAAAGATGACATCAATATTAAAGTACTCCAAGCCCTGAACTTGTAAAACTGATTGAATTTACCTCCTTTCTCATTTCCGGGGTGAAATGTTTTATTCGCTTCAGTATTATTACTGTACACGCGGTTCCCTAAAATACCCGCCGTGAAATTACAGTTCCGTTCCTTTGAGAGGCAGACACTGATAAGTACTACAAGTAAGTGGCAGTCAAAGATAATTAAAACGAGTCTTCACAGAGGCAGTGAATTTATTTATATAAAGTTTTTCAGCTAAAACGGAATATTGCTTTTAATATTAAGTTAGAAACTAGTTACTCTGTATAAAGAAACATAGTATCTACAAAATTATAGACAGCGATTATTCGGCTCTGTAGAATTTGCAAAGTCAGAGCTTCCACCACCAGTCACATTCACTCCTCTCTGATCTGTGATTGTCTACTCAACCGCCTTACTCCCAGGCGTGTAGGGCTCCTTTGACGTCTTGTACTCATCTTCTTCTCCCCATCCTCTTCTTCTCCTACCTTGATTCAAATTTAATACTTTCTTCACAGCTCTGTTGTCTACCTGCTGACCGTGGCCTGTCCACCTAAATCTATTTATTTTAAGCTGAGTAACATCATCTATCTCCCAAAAACATCTCTCCAGCTCTTTACTTGTGCTTATTCTTCATGTGTTTCGATCATTACTGGAACAGAAAATCCTTTGCCATCAGAAAAACACTTACCATCAGTTTTGTTTGTTTATTGCTGTAGTTAATTTAAAATACTACGTTATCAATTTTAACTTAACTTTTTATACCAAAATCAGTTAACTGTCTGGTAGAAAATACTTTGAACAAATAATTCAACTGATTTTGTAAAGGCTTATATTAATTTTCTTCGATGACAGCCACTTGCTTAGACTAACTAGTCAACGTCGTGTATTCGAAGGAACAAAATATCAGTTCTTGGTGGAAATTGCAGAAGACATTCACAAACAGATTAATCAACTCAAAGGCATCCAAATGTTTAAATCAAAATACACGAAAATAGTTAAATTTAATCATTAAATAACGTTAGTAGCTGTGAAAGGCTTTATTAGTTGTAATATTATTTAGAGAGACAAATTAAATTTATTTTCATGAAAAACTAGAGTAGAGTCAAATATGACAAGAGTAGAATACTTACACTGGTACTGGTGTATTTAAGAAACTAATATAACGCAACAATATAAAAACAGTGTTGGAAGTAAAAATGATAAATTACGGAATTATGATTTACCATGTTCTATGACTAATCTGTTGCATGCCGTTTTATCGACTAATATTCGATATGCATTACAGACAACAACATTTTTAACTTGTTTTAGAATTATTTCCTTATTGTCATTAATATAATGGCTTCCCAATTCTCATAAGATCATATGCTAGAAGTTAAGCCGCTACTACGCACATTTTCCCACCTCAAGGTCAAGAGAGTACCCTATACATCTTTCAAACCCTCATCCACTAAATAGACCGTTGGCACATTGTAGAGGGATGACTTCTCATACCAGCAGTCACCCAGTTTTCTGCAAAACAACAGCCGGGTTTTTGCCAACCGCTAAATTAGAAGGGGGAGGGGTCACCCCGTCGTGGATGCTTCACAGAATTATCGAAGTAGAGTAGAGGCGAGGAGAGGCCTCTGGCTTCCGTTAGGCCGGGACAGTTGCTTTCGACAGAGACCGTAGGATTGACAGCAAGCGTAGTATTGGCAAGAAGATTTGAGGCAACGGAGATGACTACTCTTTAAACTTTGACTGGATACAGATTATGTGATCAGAAAGAAATACCGAAGACTGAAAGGAACTGTGTGTTACGTACCAGCGTTATAGAAAAACTAAAGACACAAAACAAACGTCACAGCAAACATTACCAAGAAAATATTTTAAAATGTAAACCTTACATTACAAGACTATAATTAATAGATGTTACAAAAAATACAATATTTACCAGTTAGGTTAGGTTACACTACTTTAGGTTAGATTATAATATTATTATTTGTATTTATATAAAAAAATTATATATATATAAACTTTTCTTTCACATAATATTTTAAACAAACTGCCAGGCTTTTTAATTATAAATATCATTATAATTCATTCGTTATAAATTAAAAAGTTGAAAACATAGTGAAAAGTTTTACAACGCATTAACTTCTAACAAAACACGTTGAAGGTGTAATTGGTTGAGGAAGTAAATACATCATATCCGTAACATGTATTTACGCTTATGTATTTATGTATGATGTATTTACGCTGAAGGGTGTAAATCCACCTTAAACTTAAGATAAATACATTAGCTACCTGTATGTAACTAAGAACTCAACTGGAGACATTAAGGCGGTAGAACTGTTTAATATGCAAACAAGCAAGTACATGTGTTGGTTTAACGTAGTTAATTTTAAATTAACCTATTAAAAATTTTTAAGTATATAAAATAGGGTAACTCTAAAGTTACGTTCGATTTAGATTTACAGAATGTATGTGATCAAATTCCCTAATCATGATCACGATAAGTACCCCTAAAATTGATAAAACAGGTGAGAAAACGTTTTTTGACACATCTATAAGAGCAGTAATTTTTAAAACATAATATGTCTGTAAAAAAATACGTAAAGCGATGGGCTTTGAACGGGGTTATAGTGGTTAAATTATCATTCAGAATGGCCAATGGAACCTGACAGTCCAGGCTAAAAACGTTTTCACAAACTCTTCCCATCTTCTTTTTTTCAATTTAACGGAAATTTACAATAGATTTGTTAGTATATACTTTCTTTTAATTTCTGAAACTACACCCAGACATAAAAAAATCAGTCTTTTGTGCAGAGTGACCTATTTTAGAAAGTTTGATTTCTTCTCATTTTTAACATGTTTCTACTTCTTAACTTTTTGCTCAAGGAAACAATTGGAAACAGGATTCAGATAAAACAAAATGATTGCTAAATTTTAAAAGTTGTCATGCATCATTCTTCTATCTTTTTTAAGTCACCATTCTTTTTCTACCGTGGGGTAGTACCTTCTTCAATATGTTTAGTAGTATTTTCTTTTGCATTCTTTCTACGTTGGCTTTGTATTTTTCTTTGTAAATTTTTATTTTATCGTTTATATTTATCACATATTTTTATTAATTTTAACATAAGTGGTTATTTCCTTATAAATTTACTTATTACTTTCCACATTATTTTACCCCATAATATAAAGTAAATTGTTACCCAGTGAAATGAGTGAAACATTATTCTTAACTTTACTTTCATTGCAGTAAAAGAACTCTACTTTTCCTAAGCCAAAATTATATTTTCCGAAGTTTATTTTGTAGATACTCGGATCTAGAACCACTGTGACAATTTTACGTTCTTTTGTTTTCTAATCAAGTAGGAAATAAATGAAAAGGCCTGTCTTTAGAAAACAGGGGGAAGTGATATGGAATTATGGCAGCTCTCGGATGACCAATAGCAAAACACGATGACAATAGATCTTACGATGCGGGGAACAAATTCAAGTCACCTAAAACAGATTGTCACTCGCCGCTTTTACGTAATCTCTCTCGCTCACACACACACACATAAACACAAAATAATCCTTTATTTTTGCCAAAGAATTTTTCTAAATTACTAAATAAACATTAAGAATAATGCAATGGGAGTTGTATTCAGAACAAAATACGATCCTGTTGTTAGAATAAAAAAACAAACGGAACAGACGCTTTAAAACTTTTCTGTTACAGACGAGGGTCTCATTAATTTAATTTAGTTGCTCACAATTTATTGCTTTGGTCTGAAAGTACGTAAACCAAATATTATAAAAATTGAGTTCACTAGGGACTCTCCGTTGGCAATTAATTTAACTAATAGCTTTGAGTAAATCTCTTATCGGAATACCAGATAATGCACATTTAATTTATACGGACAGATTTATTTTACAACCAGATTTTACAGATATCCTGCTTTTGTTGTTCCTGCAGCACAGTGGTGTTGGCAACTCTAAATAGAATTAAAGTTTGATGATGGTAAGAACATGTAGCCTCCAACATAAGAATTGACTCCCAATATTATATACTGAAAGCACAACAGTGGTTTAAACTGATACTAACTAGAATGTATTAAGCTTGAAATTTTATATTTAAATACATTAGATCAGCGATTCCCAACCTTTTTAGTTGTGCGGACCACCTTTTTGGTAAAAAAACATTGAGGCCCACTAACTAAATACACAAGTAAAAAATATAAAGACACACACACACACACACAAATAGACACCTATGTACGTATGACGTATGTATATATATCTATAATGTGCACATATGTCAGTAATTATTAAAACATACTGCACAAGAAGGATTAAAAAAAAATTTTTATAAAGAAAAGAACTTTATTGTATTCACTTAGCTGTCACAACTATAAGTAAACTCAAAAACAAGTGGTCAAAGTTAAAAAAAAACTCAATGGGATTTTTGACATTGTTTGTCCCCCACAAAAGAGTCAATATCTAGATTAAAACTGGATAGTTTTAGCCTCAAATCACCAACAACATTCAATTTATTCCTGTATTTATTTTTCAAAAAAAGTAAAGTTGAAAAGGCTCGTTCACATAGATAGGTTGTCGAAAAGCCCATCATGTGTCTCAGTGCAATTTTGGCAATTGCTGGATACTCTTGCCGAACATTTATCCAGAACGGGACCAATGGTGTTGTTTTAAATAACGATTTTAGAGTCTGGTCACATGATATTTCAATTAACGAGTCTTCTTCACTTGATGATATTTTCAATTTTAAGTAATCTTCTTAAAAGGGATTTCTGATCCATTGGATTTCACCTTCAATTTTAGGGAAGTAGTTCCTAAAAGAATTATGAAAAGGCTTAGTTACTGCTCTAGTAAGTCTAGTTAGTAGATTTCTCATTCATATGAATGAAGAATAAAATGTATAATCACAGTATAAGACAAGTAACTAAAATAAATTATTATTAGTTTTAAAAATCGTACTGTTTGAAAAATTTAATGTTTTAAAAAAGTTACTGTTTTAAGAAAATTAATGTTTTTAATTAGGCCTATTAAAAAAATATTTGTATAAAATTTAGAAAAATGTATAACTTTAAATTATCTGAGGTTGGAGGCCAAAGATTTGAGGTGATCTTTTATGGTTGTAGCTGTTGTTTTATCAATTTTGACTTCGTTGGTTTCCAGAAAATCATGTAGGACTGGAAATACGTCGAAGGAATCTTGTTCCACTTTTTGAGCCCATCGTTGAAGGTTGATTATCATTGCTTCTACTTTGTCTTGCACAAAAAACTTATGAACGTCCTTGCCCTGCAGAGTTAAGTTAAGAACGTTAAGGGCACCGAAAATATCCGCCAAATATGCCAACCGTTTCAACCAGTTTTCATCGGTCACACAGTCTAAGTAGGAACTTGCAAGTTTTCCATCATAATCTCCCTCCATAAGGAAAACCCTGAGTTCGTCGTGGAGTTCGAACAATCTTGATAATACTTTACCTCTCGACAGCCACCGAACTTCGCAGTGAAGTTGAAGCTGTGTGTGTTCACTGCCCGTTTCATCACACAAAACACCAAACAGTCTGGAGTTTTTAGGCCTTGTTTTAATAAAGTTGACGATGTTTACTGCATCGTTAAGAGTTTTTTTGAGACACTCGTCCAAACCTTTAACTGCAAGAGCCTCTCTATGTATGCTACAATGTGCCCATTGAACCAAGGGAGCAACTAACCTAACTTTGGCGACTAAACCAGTATGAATTCCAGACTTAGCACGTGCCCCATCAGTTGTCAAACCTACACTTTGACCAATCTACTTCATTTTCTTTTATAAAATTGTCAACAGATTTGAAAATCTCTTCGCCAGTTGTTTTTGTCGGCAAAGACTGGCAAAACAACATTTCTTCTTCAATATTGCCATTCAACTCAAAACGACCAAAAGCTAATAAATTAGCCTGGCCAGCAACGTCTGTACTCTCATCAAGTTGCAGCGAAAAATATTCACTTTGTTTCAAAACATTCATGACAGTTTCTTTCACATTTTCCGACATTTCATCAATTCTTCTTTTCACAGTTGTATTTGATAACGGAATTTCATTAATTTTGTTGTACATGTTTCATCAAACAAAGCATTACTTATTACTTTTGCTGCGGGTATAATAAGTTCTTCTCCCATGGTGTGAGCTGACCCCTTCTTTGCAATTAATAAAGATAGTTCATAAGAAACTCTGGTACTTAGTTTGTTCTGTTTTGAAGATTTTTCCATGGTGGATTTAGTCATAGAAAAATTTCTTTTCTTGATTTGAAAGAAATCGAGAGACTTTCCTACACATTCAGGATGTTTATTTGATAGATGCCTTTCAAGTTTTGATAGTTTCATACATTCGTTGGATAGCGTTTCGAAACAAATCACACACTGAGGCATAGGCTCTTCCTCAGCACCAGAAAACACAAACCCGCATTTTAAAAAGTCAGGGTTATATTTACGAAAATATGTTTTAGTTTTCTTTGCTATTTTGCTACAACTTGGACTCGACATCGACTTACTAACAATCTCACTACTTGTAGAATCAGATGTGGAATTCCTTCATCACTTGACAGCTTCGTCTTACGACAAGACCCCGTCCGAAACCAAGCATCCATATTGACGTGAAGTTATAGTAACTCACAGCAGACACAACGCTACGACACATCAACACCTAACCACTGACTAACGGGTCAAACAAGTGTGGAACATGGTCGCAGGCGGCGAGCGGGGGGAACAGAGTAGGAGGGAGGAGAGCGTTGACCTTGACCAGCGAGCACAGAATTTCGGCACAGAAACTCGGCCGGCAGGCGATGAGTCACCGTACTCGCGCGCGCTCAATTAGATGTGTAGGGCTGATTTGGCTTAATAATATTTATCTTGGCTTCGACTCTCGACCAGCGTCCAAGGCCCAGTACCACGCTGCCCGCGGCCTACAAGTGGGCCGCGGCCAATGGGTTGGGAACCACTGCATTAGATGACAACTTTGAAGTTAATATATGGAGCTTAGCCTTTCTTGTTTGCAAAAGATAGATTTAAAAAAAACCGAATAGGGAAAGAATCATTTATCTGAAAATATGATAGTACAGAAGAAAGTCTAAAAAGCGTCAGATGGATAGACCGGGTAAGAAATAAGTAGATACTAAGTTTGACAGCTTTAAAATTCCGCACAGATGAAGTCAGACTCTTGTTGAGCTGACGCCAGTATAAATTGCGTCACAATGAAGTCAACCCATGCTTCAAACAGTCCATCCCGGTATACAGTACAGTACAGTGCGTAAGGACACACATTTATATTCATACACTCATATTGGAAGCTGCAAGAAGAAATCGACAACGCTGGACAACTGTAGTATATTATCTAACATGCGTGGAAATCAAGGTGAATATAGTTACGTTGAGCAAAATAAATAAAATGCGTAACATACGTGACGTTTGTCACGTAACGGTTGTTGATATCTAGACCCAGTTAATCCAGACTTATCCACTGTCGCCTGAAATAGACTCTCTGAACTTAAGATTGTCAGCATTTCCCGATTGATATCGTACATCGTGGAACCTGTTACTCAAAATTACATCGATGTTTGGTAACTATCATAACGCCACGAGTAATGTGATACCACGAGTACAATAATAATCCTACGGGTAAAAAGTCTGAGTCCGTTGAGTTTTGCAAATTCCAGTGCGAGTTCTGCAAACTGTATTTACAAAAACCAGTGCACATGCTATTCCGGTGTGTTTTATTTTTCATTTAACATTTCATAATTTTCGACACAACGTCAAATTATCTACGTACTTATATTGCGGAGTACTATACGTAATCTTAATTAACATGACGAATTTTATTATTGTAATCTGTAATAATACATACTGGAAACGGTGTAACTAGAAGGGTGTAAATACTGGTAAGTCATCGACTCGAACTGTCTCTATCTTAATATTATTTTCACTTGAGTTTTCGATTCCTAGAATCTGAGATCGTCCTCAGAAGCTAAAAGACAAAATACTTACAATAAAAAATTATAAAACAAAATACTGACAAAATATGAATAATTACGATTAAAATCTTATCAAAGCCTTACAAATTTTACGAACAACATTCAAGAATATACTACAAAATAATGTAAAATAAAATAAATATTTCTTAACTTTCAGTGGCGGTTGAAAGATCCTGTTGAAAGACTTAGTAACGTCCGGACATCCCTCTTATTTCGTATTTATACCCCCGCCTACCTGCTAAAGACCACCACTCACTGTCGTCTACTGCTCATTCCTATATACAACAAAATTCCAAACCCACATAGAAATTCCCAGGATAGAAACAACTGTCCTCACCGTCACGGCTATTCATCGCATTCCTCAAAGAATCAAACCAAAGTTAAGGAATGTCCTTGCTTCTTTGACTCAGACAGTTCTCGTTAACCATGATGAAATACACCTACTTGAATTTACGTTGTCCGACCTTTGACTCTTTTTCTTACTATGGACACGGCATCCCACTGTATTCTACACTGTTTGCCCCAAGAATGTTTCGCTAATCTCGAGATGTTCGTCTCACCTAATTGGATATTTTCATGTGTTCAGACAAGCCTAGAGGCCTGTCCGTTTTTCTGAAGTATTGTGCCCCACACTTACACTAACTTATTACATTCATAGTAGTAAATGTAGAAACACTTGTTGTTGTTTTACTCAGCATGTTGTATATGTAGAACCCTCCGATCTTGGAGAATTTCTTCAGATGTACGATGTAACGATAGTAAGTTAAATTTAGTTTCCTTTGTGTCGTCATAAGTCATTGATCATTGCTAATCATCTAAGCCAACGGGACAGATACGTGTGGTATGTCCGAAGAAGCACTAGAGTGACCAGCAGCTGCAGTCTATCTGCTTAGTACCTGAACAAACCATTTCTTATTTAATCCTCGTAGCAGATGATGATGATTAATATAACTGCCTTCCATGTCTCGTTATCTCATGTTAATTGACGTTTCCTTTAGATACATTTAACAATTCTTTGTATACAATGTATTTATACTATGTACATAATCTCGTAGAATTTAAAAACTAGGGAACAACATAGAAAGTAAAATCACAAAAAGTAAAGACGTTACATTACAAAATTTATCCAAACATATAATTAAAAGATTAAAAGATTGTGCAGATGGTTGGTAGATATTTTCAACGACTGATTACTAGAATATTTAGAATTAAAATTAAATGTATATGTTAGTTTAAAAGTAATAACTATAATTTTCTTTCTGCTTATATAATGTTGTAATGTTGAGTTAAGTGATTTTTAAATAGTCCGCATTACAATCATTCTTGTTCAAACGTTTCAACTTTATTGTTCACAACTTCAAACGCATGTTTGTCTTTAAAACAATACCTTATAGCTAGAATAACTATAACTTACATCGGAACTGTACGTGAATAAAAGTTTCCTTTACTTGGTATTAAAATTATATTACACAAAGAAACTTGTACGGGCAAGGTTTTTATGTTTAAACATTGTAAACTAAAATTATAAAAAAATCATAAACTTCTTACATTCTCATTGGACATACCTTACAAACTCCATTGAACTTGAATAAAACTATAAATTCTTGTTTTACTTTTTTGAACTGACACTTCGCGCATTTCCTTTCTCCAAGATGTAAAATTAAGTGTACGCTAATTTGAATATTCTTTAAGATTCTCGGTATTTAATATAACTTCGTCTTGCCATCTAGTCTGACTGCACGCGGACAAGAAAAATGTATAAAGCTAATTACATTCCAACTTGGATTAAATTAGTTTCTTTATTTCTTTTTAGATTTTAATTTGCTTAGTGCAATATCCGTATATTATCCTACGTAAGATAAAACAAAAATTTTTCTTTTCTAACTTGACTGGAAAACTTGCTTTTAATTTGTACCTATTTAGTGCCAAATTGATATGCTAATTTCTGCCTGTGACTTCAGATACGCTTAAAGAATACAACTACTTTTTTATTTTGCATGCTTGGTAGTAGTCTCTCTCTCTCTCTCTCTCTCTCTCTCTCTCTCTCTCTCTCTCTCTCTCTCTCTCTCCCCCTCTTTTTCTCGTTCACTCTCTGCCTTTCCGCGCGCGCACCAAACACACAACACGCGTATTATATCGTTATACTGTTGTTATGGCTGATCGAACATACGAGGGATATCCAGAAAGTAAGTTCCGTTTTTAAATATTACCGCGGTATCGATGTTGCGCATGAGCGGCCAGTTTGTCTATTCGTTGGCAAGCCAACAACGCCATTTATAAACAACTGTGCATTAAGTAAGCTTCGTTGGACGTGTTTGTAATGTCGAATAAATTCGAGACGCCCACTGCGTGTGAAAGTAGGTATGTGATTCGGGTTCCTGAATGCGAAAGGCATTAAAACAATTAAAATTCACTGTCAGATTTTCGATATTTACGGAGGAGCAGTGAGTGATTCAATGGTACTAAGATGGATACAATTTGTTTGCTTAGTTTGATCAGACTAAGCCACGTAGAATGCTTACCCTGGATATTGCGATGAATCATAGCACTGCACACTGCAACGCAACACCTCAAAAAGTTTGGCTGGCAACAATTTAATCATCCACCTTACAACCCAGACGTCAAATCAAGCGAATATTATCTTTTTCAGCATGAGAAATTCTTCCTTGGTGGGCAACGATGTCAAACAAACTGTTAATTCTTCAACATATGTTTAACTATGGTAAATTCGTTATACGACGGATGAGTTATCAAGTTGCATCTACGGTATTACGTAGGATAACAGCCCTTTGTTAAGGGATTTGGGATGTATTCCTGTTCTTTGTACTGGGTTATATTACAATAACCACTGGTATTGAGACATAAATAATAATGTAGCGCATCTTATTGTAAAGAACGCGTTGTTATAATTGTTATGTATAAATATGTTTTTCAGTAGTTTTTAAATATGAATCATTGCAAAAATCAAGTAAAATTTTACAATTGTGTTCAAATGTTAAAGTAATTCTCGACAGAGCTAAAACTGACAGACAAAATTAAATATATTTTTGCTAGTGAATAAGTTGCATAAGTTTAACTATATGTGCGGGACCATCAGGCGAACTCAGCAAAACAGGAAACAAGGTGATGGCCTTTTCCACGCTTCTTTAAGAGTCTGAGAATTAGACTTTAACGAAAGGCCAGACCAGTCGTATCAAGCAGATGAAATGAGATTTCTCAGGTACGTTGCAGGGTATACAGGCAGGGTATCAGGGTGGCAGGGTAGCAGAAGAAACACAGCTATATTAAAGAAACACGGCAGGAACTGAATATTATGAGTATACTTGACAGGATTGCCCATTATCGGCTGAATTGGTGGGAACATTTTTGCCGAGTGGATTGCTGCCGCTTCCCTAAACAACTATGGAACTATAAGCCGAAGGGAAGGAGAGGTGCGGGACGTCCGAGGAAGCGCTGGAGCGATCAGCTCTAGACTTTACCTGTTTGAGACCGGAACAAACCATCCTTGGTTTAATCCTTGCAGATGATGATGTTTTTGCTAGCATAGAATGTTGTTAGAAGTGGAGAAGGATTTAACCAGTCAGATTGTTTTCTGTTTGGTGGAGAACAGATTGTGTAGTTTCTGTTGACGTCCATCGCTTGTAGTTTTGAGGTTTCCAGACAAACGATGCTGGGTACAACTCCCTAAAACTAAAAACTTTTGATACATTTGAGATCTGCTAACGTTAGTATTGTATCGTTGGAATAAATAATAATCAGCAACATTAACAACAAAAACTTGACCAACAGATAACATATAGCTGAAAATTTCCAAGAAATCTTGGAAAGCTGTGTCTTTGTTTGTTAACACAAAACTTCTAGTAAAGTAAATTAAACCATCACACGTACTATACCAACAGTGTATAAACTCTTTTATGGTATAAGTCTATCGTGTATTAAGTTTACGTAATTGAAAATAAAATTCAATTTTAAGAAGACTTTGTTTTAGTTTAATATTACCATTTACCACCTTTTGTATGTTTTTAGTTATACTGTAACAAATCAAATTTTACCAAAAAAATATATTTTGTTCGACACAGTGACTGGCATTAGGACAAAATATTGGCACGAGGACTGAAATGTTGGAAGTCGGTCGAATAGAGTAATGGAAAAACCGCATTGCCAACGATAACAAGGTTCCAGTTCAGGATAACGAAGCATCTCTCAGGAGACATTGCTGCCTCACTCTTTGAACAGCGGAAGCACTAGCTTTCCATAAATAAAATACAGAATCTAGAACACTTCAGCGTAGACCACTAACAGAATGAAAAAAGTGGGTAAAAATTGTCTACCTTGGGAGCACTAAATATTAAATTATTTCAAGCTTCCGCCGTCTTTAGCAGGACGTTTTCCTTGGCTCTTCTGCATCTTGTTCAAGAAACGTGATAACAAAAATTTGGTACCGACGACAGAATTGTATAATATATATATTTATTGAATAATGCAGGAAAATTTATACACAAAATTTTCTTTCAAATATTTTACGCTCTGAAACCGACTAAAGTGTAAAAGAAACAAAATCTTTATGTTTGCAATTATTAGATCTTTTATTTAACTTTTTACAGCGTTAATTTGATTTTGATCTGAGAGATAGAAAGGATCTACAGATCGTGATAAAGGAATAAAGGAAAAAACGTATTAAAAGTGTGAATATTAATTTTAGGCAATATAAAATAAAGAAATTGTTATTTGATAGGATTTCAACAGTAAAGCACATCACCTCCCCCTCCCCAATGATAAACGTCTACTTCTTCGACATTTTTAATCAGAGAGTTGAGATTTATATTTTTGCTTCATTAGTGTGTTGAATCTTTTAACTATGCAGGTAGAACCTTGAAATATTTAAAACAGATAATTGCTAATTTTATAGGTAATCGAAGAGCTATACAAAAATCATAGGAAGAGAAAGGAAAGAATCCTCTGAGACAGGGACCAAAGATGAAGGATAGTTGAGGGGAATAATAATAAGATGATATGATGGTATGAAGAGATAATGAGTTAAAGAAAGAAAGCCTGTGCTCAATAACAGACGCAACGGGGAACACCGCGATTGATAATTAATTGTTAATCATGCTGTTTTTGTGGAGGATAAAAATGAGTTATATGCCGTCGGGAAAAATATTGTTTCTCATATTCCCCCTCGATGTTCCCGACTCTCATAGGTTAAAATCTCCCCTCCTTCTGTTCAGGCGTTGCTCTTCTTTTGAACAGCTGCCAGCATTATTTCTGGGTGCTCCAGAGAGAGATCCTTCTACTTTTCTACTTGGTGTAGTTTATCTTAGTTTACATCTTTGTTTTGTTTACATCAAAGTTTTCTCATCTTTGAGTTTTCTCTGGACGTAAGCGCTAACGCGTTTCTAGTGATCTTCTGACGCGAGCACGCTACTACAGTCTCCGGAGTGATGTCACCTATCTCCGCCACTACTCGCCAGTCATAACAATTACGTCTTGTATACACATATATTTACTCAGTAATTTTTTTTATTAATTTTGTTAAGGAATGTTTGAAGATGTTGAGGACGACCTGTTGTTCTATGTATTTCGGAAAAGTAAGTTCAGAACATGAAAATAAATAAAGACAACGGCTTTAGAAAAAAAGAAGACATTCAATCGCATGAAAACTATATAGGTACAGATTTAGGCTGTAATACATGGTACCTAAGTCAAAGATAAGGTCAGGTTTCCCTTCAAATTTTCCTTTCCTACCCAGCTCGCCGTTGGCATTTCACATCTCTTTTCTTTGCCACTTTGTATATCTCTTTCTCTCTTACTCCTCTTCTTTTTTCAAAGTAGAAGTTTTTGGTCTATCACGTAGTCCCTTTTAACTATTTTAATCCTACATTCTTCTTACATTCTTATTTAAACCTCTTTACATATCGATACCGACTCAACTTGTTTCTTCCATTTTAAATTTACTGGAAATAAAAGCGACAGAAATACAAAAAATAATCTTTCCCTCGCATTATATATTAGTTATCTGTGGAAATGGTCAAACGACTAAAGACGATTCCCAGTTCTACGTATTCCAGATAAATATGTGGTGTTCTGAGCATCAAAAATAAAATTTCACCGCTAAAGCAAAGATTGAGGCCTTAGAGGAAACCAGATAATAAGGTTCTGACTTGATATACCTTTGTAGTTTCTAGTACATACGTAGCCTGTATTTTCCCTACAATATAAATTCAAAGAAAAATATCTGTTAGTCCGGCTGTGGAACCATTCATTTTAGTTTTGACGCGTGCCGTATATTCAAGACAAGTTGTAGGTGTAACAGTAAAGTCTCCGAGTAAACAATTAGACGTATTCACATTCTTGTTAACATTATCGTCGTGTGTGTTACTGGAAGCAGGTGTACTATCGATTCTATCTACCAGAATGTACTACCCCCTGTGGCTTGTGTACATTCCACCACTATCGATGCAACTTCTCCCACGGTCGATGCTACCCTTGGCGCTCGTGTGTAGTACCACGTATACTTTACTGTCTGATCCCGTTGCTACACAACAACATGAATTCACACTACCTTACAGCCAAAGGTACACAGTGTCAAAACGCCAGCTTCAAACTAGATTATGTACAATAAAGTTTTTCTAAAGGAAGTTTTCTTCTAGGAAAAATATTTACCTAGAAAAATACTTTTCACATTTTGTCCTGGTTTTATAAAATGTACCGATCTACTGTTAAAAGATTTGATCTTAATAGAGAATCAAAAGACTATAAAATAAAAAGGGAAGTAAACGTTCAGACGAAGATAATTTCAATAAAAGTGTAACTATGTAACTACAGCGTATAACAATATTAATAGCAAATGTTTTATTTTATTATTAAGGTTAATCTGAAAAAATAAAATGTATCTGACTTATCATATAATTTCTTCTCTTCTACCTCGGTTTGGCATGCTACAATGTTCCCATAGTATTTGTGGCAAATATTGTTTTACTCATTACTTTTTTAAAAGGTCGGTAACAAGTACAACAAAAGTTAAAGTATCAAACATAAAATAGATGTCTAATATAGACTCACCTTCTGTTGCATTCATTCAAGGACCCCACTGTATTCAATGCGTGTGCACTTGTCTGTGTATATTCTTGAAAAATTTTCGTCATTTAAGAATTCGATTTGATTGATTCTAGTTTAATTATACAATAATAATGGAAAATTAAATAAATGTTAATCGTGGAAAAACATACAAAAACATCGTCTATAGTATTTATCCTTCTGTAACAATAGTTTTGTAGCATCCCATCAGTGTCGATTGTTTCTCCTTAATCTTAATAATTTTAACATTGAAAATCTTTATAAGGACGTGTCGCTGGTGCGTGATCGAAAATGGGAACCGGTAAGTTTCCATAGAAACTACTTCTTTGTTGTCAATAACGTAGTACACATATAAAACTTCGCTTATGAATGCGACTACATTTAACTTATAATCTGTACATTGGTAAATGAAGAATGAATTCATTGATTGGTGAATGAAGAATGAATTCATTGATTGGTGAATGAAGAATGAATTCATTGATTGGTGAATGAACATAAATAGGATATATATATTGTTTAGATTTATTGAAGCATTTTCAATGCCCTTCTCTGTGCATTGCATTTGTGCAGTGCCTGTAAATTTTTTGTTAAACAGATACCATGTTATTAACAGATACCAATTTTCTGTAAAATTGTTGGCATGTTGAAATAACATCAATTTTAATATATATTTAAAATATCGGTATGGAGAACCATACATGACTTCCATGTTCTAAGATTTATATTTAAAATCATATTTTAAATACGATTTTATTGAAATGAAATATTTCCATAGATACTACCTCTTTCTACTTATTGCTTCAGCATTAACCACAGTACTGTGGTCACTAACGTATACCACCTCACGTTTTCGCACTCGATTTTCACTGATGATGGCAGTCGATGGCACTGCCGAAAAGTCTGGTTTCACAGAAAACATTGGACTACGGCTAAACAGCCCGGGAAGCAATTTTAACAAAAAAACTACTTCTTTGTTACCGATAACTTAGTACACGTATAAAAAATTCTCCCCTCCACCTTCAACTATAATTTTTAATAATAGAAAATTACCTCCACCCCGTTCACCCAACCTCTTCATTTATAGATATTTCATCTACGTTTCTACAGTGGATTATTATGAGCTTCTTATCAGGATACTTTATTTATAAAAATTAACTACTTTACTCTTGTTAAATCATAAAATGTTTCATGTAAACTACCCCTTTCTCTTAACCGATCTTCTCCAAAATCAATAGACCTTCAGTCCTCTACAATTCAGGGATGCATGCAAAAAAATATTTGATTCTCTTTGAATGTGCGGCAGTTATCGTTCGTCATGGAAACATTTCTCTTGTTACAACTTAAAATGTTGCAGGTAAACTACCCCTTTCCCTTAACCGATCTTTACTAAAATCAACAAACCTTGTGTTCTCTACAACTCAGGCAAGTGTGCAAAAAATTATTTGATTCTCTTCGAATTTTCGGCAGTTATCGTTCGTCATAAAAAATTACCCTTTTTAAAACATAAAACTTTCGTGATAAACTACCCCTTTCCCTTAACCGATCTTCACCAAAAACAATAGGTCTTGAGAACTATAATTCAGGGCTGTATGCAAAATATTATTTGATTGTGTTTGAATTTGCGGCTGTTATTGTTTGCCATAGAAACAAATTACCCTTGATTTAAAAAAAAACGTTGCCGGTAAACTACCCTTTTCCCTTAACCGATCTTCACCAAAAACAATAGGTCTTCAGTACTCTACAAATCAGGGCTGTATGCAAAAAATTATTTGATTCTGTTTGAATTTGCAGCTGTTATCGTTTTCCATAGAAAAAAAACTACAGACAGACAGACACACAGACACACAGACAGACAGACAGACAGACAGACAGACAGACAGACACACACACACACACACACACACACACACACACACACACACATTTTTCGAAAAACGACTTTTTTCATATTTTGAGTTTAGTACAATCAGAAACTGCAATAATCTCGAACACGATTTTTTTTGCCATCACCATACTTCCATTTCCTTAAGGAACATGGAAGTAAAATTACTTTATTGATTTTATTAATTACTAATGTAACGTATTTATAAAGTCTTCTTCTTCTTCTTCTTCTTCTTCTTCTTCTTCTTCTTCTTCTTCTTCTTCTTCTTCTTCTTCTTCTTCTTCTTCTTCTTCTTCTTCTTCTTCTTCTTCCTTCTTCTTCTTCTTCTTCTTCTTCTTCTTCTTCTTCTTCCCCAACAAGAATTAGGCCTTAGTGACCTATTTCACCTGCATAGGATTTATTCCCATCTTTTCTTTGGACTCCCTGCGCTTCTTCTTCCAGCTGTTTTGTATCTACTAGCCGCTTTTGGTAGTCTTCAGTCATCCATACGCTCCAGATGGTCCTTCGAATTTCTTCCATGCAACTCTATTTTCTTATTTAAGCTGTAATTTAAAACTCTTCTCTAATCTCTTCATTTCTAAATCGACCTTTTTTAGAACAACCTTTCACCTATCTTAGAAATTTCATCTCCGCTGCCTGTACGCGACTTTTATCTCTATTTCTCATTATCCATGACTCACTTCCATAAAGAAGCATAGGGACAGCCACTACCTTGTAAAACTTGAGCTGAGTGTCTTTCCGTGTCTTGTCTTTTAGCGATCTTCTTATGGTGCCACACATCATTTGAAACTTGTCTCTATGTCTCTATTGTTCGCATATGATATGTCATACCCTAGGCAGCTAAAGTGATAGACTTGTTTGATTAGTTGGTTGTTAATCATTTGGCTCTTACAGGAGTGCTTCCCAGGAAAGCCATTCATCACCTTCGTTTAGCTTGTGGAAATTCTTAAGTTATACTGAATCAACAACGTTGTAAATTCTGTAGAGCTCTCGGGAAACTATTGTATAAAGTCGCTCTTATTATTTTACCTGAAATAGGTACTTCCTTCTTGGTTTAAGAATTTAAGTACCTGATACATTCAAACCAATCATTTATTGCATTAGTCCTGAGTGTAAAGCATTAAACTTTTAATGTATTTATTAAAAAAATCAATTGGTTGTCTGTAAAGTCGGTTTACGGACGATAGGTTTACGTGATAACGTCATAAAGAAACATTGATGAAAAATTGCATACTTTTATGAATTGAATTGAATTATTATCACTGAATTATCATTATTTTATATAATTTATTCTCACTAAAACGTTTGTTAAACTCAATGTCAGCAGCGATTATTTGTCTTGTTGCGTTCACATATCAGATTTCTAGACTGTGGGGAATCGAAAGTGTGGAAGCGTCACGTTTTTCGATGACGATTTTTGTGGAATGACCCCCAGCCTAAAAACATTATCATGTTAACATAACTTAAATTAAAATTAAAACGTGTAACTAAATATTAAGTTATATAAAAACACCAACTTAAGAGTTTGTAAAAGTTTCCTATTGCCTGTACATGCATGTTCGCATGCAGACACTACTTATAAACACATTGAAACTAATTTATAGAGCAATTATATCATTTAAAATAAAGTGAACGGATATTTATAGATTATTAAATTAGATAAGATCAGATTTAGTTTTGAACTATGTATATAAAGACTGCCTACAAGAGTTCCAATCAAGTTTGGAAATAGGTAATCGAACTTGCGGCTTTTACACTGGTAACATGATCACACAGCAACATAGTTGTAAAAAATAATACTCAGGCTCAGACGGAACGTGACACTTTTTCGTGCGTGCAGCCGGTGTTCATCAATTTATAAGACGTTATCACGTCAAAAATATTCATTTTGGACTCTTCAAGTGCCTTAAATTATATGCAATTGCATTTTCTTGCTATCTAGAGTAACCAAGAAAAGGAATGGCAGGCATTAGTAATATCTTACTTAATTACTTTTTACTTTTAGCTTTTAGGTGCAGATTCAAAGTGCCGATTTAAAAATGACTAACGGTAGGAAAAACGTATTATCTTGGAATAAGTATTCCAGGAGCGTTAAGACCAGAAAGATGAAATAATAATAATATTTCAATGAAATTATAAAAATCATTATGCTTGCAAGAGAGACTGAGACAGAAGTAATCAAGAGCAGAGAGTTAAATGCTTTAGACATATATTGAAATTGCCAGAAGATCGATGATCGAACAAAGTAATCGAGGGAAAACTCAGAGAAAAGCAAAGACGACCGCTACCTTCTTAAAACAAAAATATAAAAAATTATATGCAGACTTAAGTACTGAAAGGCAAAAAGGGTGATACTAAAAGACGAAAATGTCTCCGACTGAAAGATTGAAAGACAAAAGACAAAGGCCTTTAATTGAAAGTATTAAAGGCCTACGAAAATGTCTCCGACTGAAAGATTGAAAGACAAAAGACAAAGGCCTTTAATTGAAAGTATTAAAGGCCTTTAATACTTCTGTAATACAGTAATCTTAACAACACGTCCATAAGAGTCTTCAGTTTTTATTGTTACAGAACGTGAATAAATATGTAGTATTTAATCTTTATAAATTTATGTAGTATTTTTAATAATTTGTCAGAAAGTACTCAAACTTCTTATCAAATATACTGAAATTTTAGGTTCACTAAATTCTATGCTTAATTACTGTTGTAAAACCATAAAACTAAGATTGACAGAACTTCCTTAACAACACTTGTCAAGATTTTTTGAAAACCTAGATCACACTATAATTCACGGGTGATGTTCCGCAGGGTACCGTTTAAACTATGTACAGTAACAAGAAGCGTACTATTCCTGTGAGAAAATGCTTGGCAGTCAACAAAAAGTACAAACAGCGATTGCCATCAATTAGTATAAGCATCTAGCAGTATTTCCTCGAGTTTCAACTTATTGTATATATTTGTATACGAGTGTCATTCTGTAGGTTAAAAACCCTTCATCCTCTTTTCTCCCTCTCACACTCGCTCTTTCCCTTCGTCCCTCATAATTTCATTGAAATTTTTCTTACTTTTAAGTTTGTATTGCGCCCAGAAATTCTTGAGAGACAAAATCGTGATTAACATTCTTTAGTTCATTAAAGAAATTTGTTCATCCAATAGAAGAACTTGGCGGGAAACAAAAGTAATATACTTGAAAGCTATAAAAACTGCTTAGTAGGCTGAGAAAGTGGTTTTTTTTGTATGTTTGTTATAGATAAAAATAACTTTTTCCGTCATGCTTTTAATCAATTACAAAAGTTGTTTACGCAGAAAGTAACTTTTCACTCTGTTGTAAAAGCGATTGATCACAGTCACTCATCCTTCAGTCACTCTCTCTCCTCCTCTCTGGCGGCGTCCGGTCTCGTTCTGTGTACCCCTTAGTTTATCCGCAGACATTTAAAAACATTTAAAAAGTAACGCACATCTGGCACTACCGCAGACTACAATTTTTGTACTTTTCAAATTATCTTCTTCTTTTTATTTTTCTTCGTATCACGTATTAGGCACACTGCCTGTTCCGTCTTATACCTCGCCATCATGCTTTTGGTATGCCTACCTTCTTCCAAAGGATCTATACCTATATGCTACTTTAGGTAGCTGTGTATCCTCCATTCTATCCATGCGTTGCGATCACTTCAATAATATTTCTTGATTGTATCGTTTATGGACAATACCTGTAGTTGATTCCTATGCCCTCATTATGCAAACGATTTCGTTTTGTACAACCCTCTGTTCGTGTCATAAAATTTAATTTTTAAATGGTTAAAATTGTTTATATTCTTTCGTGTGTCGATCTTTCATATCAATGAGTTTTATTCTCACGACGCCTCGATATTTGACAATATTTATGCTACATCAGATGACGACATACTTTGTGGTCTTCACGGTTTCTTATCCTTTTAGCTTGTTCTTTCGGTTTGTTACTCTAATAAATCACTGAAGCCTGTATAATGTAATATGTATCTTGTTTACTCATCTCTTATTTAAACATATTTTTAGGGTCAATTTCTCATTTTACATCATTAAACTTTTAATTTAAGCAAGTCAATAATGTGTCATAAAAAGCTCTGCAAATACTAGCATTTGAAACCTTTTTCTGAATATTCTTTATTACTCTGCACTCGGCACAGTTTTATCTAAGGGCAATTTAAATTTTAGGAGCATCCTAACTTTATAATAAACAGGCGCTCACTATAAACAATATTCATTTGCAACAAACAATGAAATGTAACCATAGACTGTCAACGGAAAATTGTAATAAACGCTTTAAAATTATGGTAAGAAGAGCAGAATTTGCGCAATCCGTACCATGCATAACTGAAAGCAAAACAGCATTTTTAATGCGAGAGCTTTAAAAAAATTTAAACAAAACATGACTACAGTGACTATATAGGCTTATCTTTAAACGTTAGAATATTACGCTAATGCAGTAGTTTTTTATTCAAGCATTTACAGATGGTGCATTGTCCTCACCTATGTAAGTAATTAACATAAATAACTAGAAGTAAAGGTTGTCTGTGAATTACGGAAATGTAAAAATCCTATTGGGCATGCAATATCTTTAGAAGCGTACAAAATGGTGAATATATTAATCATACAACCATCAGAAAATATTGACTCAAAACTGCATTGGGTGTAGCAAATTAACAACTATTACAAGGTTAATCAGCAGAATGTGTGGTAAAACTGTTGAGATCAAATCGAAAATAAGTATGAGAACAGGAAGGCTAGAGGGCAGGCAAGTTATAGAGTCAAAATATCTGGCGTTGACGGTATGTATAAAATTATAGAAACAAGGAACGTGTAACAGAATATTATTTCGGAGGCCTAAAAATGTGTCTAAAAGATTCACAGTATTCTGTTATACGAAAAAATTTATGAAGTATTGTAGCACAGTATTTTAAAGAAAATTTCCTTATATCAGAACAAAAAACTTTGGAAACTCAAAAATAAGCTGAAACCTTATAGGCCCAAACATAGCTGTATGCTCAAAAAACAGCTAGTGTCAACAAGTGTCATTTTCCATAGGTATTGCTCAAAATATAACAAAACAAGCAAGAAAACTCTTGATTAACACTCGAAAACGTAAGTCTCTTTAAGTACAAACACTTCATATAGACTACATAAATATATGGCATGGCGAATCACATAACAATGAGTCAAGAAGTTATGTTACAATGTATTACATCTAAATCAAGAATATCAAAAGATATTTAAAGTTGGTGTTCATAAACGTTATTCATAAATGTAAAATAGAAGATAGATGAGTTGATTTTTATGGGCAGACAAAAGTAAAAAACTAAGGCACGTATTAATTCCTGGGCCTAAAATTAATAAAGGATTGTACTTTGGAATAATCAATGAAATCACCATTGGTAGAAGCGATTATTGGACATTATTGGACAACAAAAGTTATCTAGTATAATGTACACAGACCAAAGAGATAAAATAGGCTCTGTTATATTGGAAAACACAGTCACGTCTACCCGCAAAGTATGACAAGTATGGGACAAAACAAGTAAACTGGATGCAACAATAATGAATACTAAAAACTGATGGAGAAAGATCCAACATAAATAATATCAAAGACAATGTTTATAGAGATTTTATGGGTATTCTACAACACAGAAGATAAAATACGACCGAACACGAGCGATATAAAAAAGTACGCTAAAGGTGGATCTCAAAACACGTATCGACGTGGACTCAATAAGGCAAAGGGAGACGCTCAGAGGAAACTGGAAAACCAAAGTCAACACAGAAGCGTAGAAAAACGGCCGATAGAATTAGAAGACTATATGGACGAATACTGGATTCCGTAGTCAAGAGATACTGGAAACCTTAAGAAATCGGTCAAAATATCCTTACTGTAATCCGCCTTGCGACTTATTGATTTCGTTAATACACGTTTCGGAACCAAGTTGAAGTCATCACGTCTTAAAATTATTATCCTGCTATTAGGACACGTGGCCGGTGAGATTAAAACCAGTCATTATGTAAAGTATTGAACAATCACACATAAAACACACGCTACCACGGAACAATGTCCACTGCTCGGAGTAAATACGCTGACTGTTGAGCCGTTCAATGTTCACTTAACTCACTGATATGTCTTGGCATCTTCCTTATCACCGTTCCTATTTCCTTGTCCTCTATATCCTTCTCAGCTCTATTTCCATTTTTGCATACTTTTTTAATGTACATATACACACACCAGTAAGAGTACGATCAAGAAACTAACTTCTACTATTCTCTTCATGTTAAACGTATCTCTTGTCTCAAAGATAAATTAAATTTATCTCGCCAAAAGATATTACAGCTATTAAAGCTTTCCATGCATTTTTGAGGGTAATCTTAAACTGATTAAGTGTAAACATTTTCCTGTAGTTTGGCTGGAATGCTTAGAAGTCTTTAATTTGATTAGTAGGATTGTGGATGTCTACTGTAATCCCGCCGTGGAAACTGAAATTCTGTTCCGTCAAAGACTCGACATTGATTAGTAGTCGTGGCAACCGTCGGAGTAAGTTAATATCAGGCTTTACAAAGGCAGTCGAACTATTTGTATAAAATGTTTTCCACTAGACACTTTAGTTGATTTAGTGTCTTAATTAAATTAAAAATGGTAATGCATTTTCTTAAATGATGCTGTTTTCAAGCATTAAATTTCTTAAAATTAATTCAAGCAGTTTCAAAGTATTGAAATTTTATTGAAATCGAGAATGTTCGAACAATGTACAAAGTTAAAAGTATTTATTATCTAGTTCGGTCAATGTTATTGTCTGCTGAAAATGTTTAGACAGTGTACACATGAATTGGGAGATTACTTTTTATATAATTATTATCCGTAATCAGATTTAACTATTTTGAGCAATTACAGTAGGATAGCTAGTCTGACTAAGTTTAATACATGTAGAAGCTTTTAACTGTCCGTTGAGTGCTATATTTTATCAAATGTGTACCCATATTTGTTGTTTCCTTTGTGTGAATTGTTTAAACAAACATCTGCATTACAACAATAAGGAAATCAAAGATTGTAGCTCTCAGAGAGTATGAGTCTACGTCTGCCAGAGAGTCGACCGTGCTGTAGGCATATTTATATGATTAAACACGTATAAAAATGGAATTTATGATGATGGTGATGATGATCATATAAAAACGATTTACAAATAACTTGACCAAACAACAACCAGTTTATTTTAATCTTAATTTTAAACCAGCGTCTATATATTTTCCAGTCTTGGAAGTCAAAGATATTAAATTACAGAGACACGATTGCAATGGTGATGTTACATGCTTTTTACTGCATAAATAAACAAAGAAAATATCTTATAGTTTTTAGGGCTAAATTGTTCTTCTACTACGTTCCTTGGTTACTTTTATTTAAAACAATTCTCCTGTATACTATACGTGCCGTGTTTTTAAATCTATAAATTATCTACAATGTACCACTTTTTTATTAAATAGATTACATAGTAATAATAATATCTTGTTTTTTACTAGTTACTTTTAATTTCACGTTGTACATTATTTATATCTTTTGTTATTACTTGGTACCCTGTTTTGATTATTTGTATTTCGAATGGCAGAAATGTTAAGTACACAACAAAATTTATTGTCTCGGCTTAAAAATCTGCAATGTGACGCACGTGCTTCCTTTGTTCGCAATCAAGGTTGTACAAAACTTTAATTCCAGCAATTAACCCTTTCTAGTCTTAACATTATTCTCCTTACAAGACAAGGAATCTACATTTCCAGTCTTTTAACATGTTTTTATTGGGTTCCAGCATTGTTAAAGACTTTTGAAGTAAACTTATGTTACTTATTTATTTATAAAAAATAGTTTTATTTATTATTTACATTTTTTAAATAAGCATGTATTATAACGTTTTCGGATGCATAATTCCTGAAAACAACTAAAAACATTTGTATCTAGTGTTAGTGTAGTACGTAAGGTTTTTTCTATAAACACTTTTAATATTTTTTATGACAGGTTACGCTGATTTTTACAAAACCAACATCATCGCAGAAATTTAAGTGACTCAATCTTGTTCTTACTGTTTACAATTTTATTGATTCCCTAATCTTTTGTTCATAATCTTCACTATTTACGTTTAAAAAGGTTTAAATATTAAAAAAATTATTAATCTGTATTTTTAGTAAAAAATTGTTTACTTAACAAATAAATTATTAAACAATTTATTCACAAACACATTACCAGAAAGAAAACGCATAAATATTCAATGACGTCTAGCATTGTTAAAAGCAAGTTAAATGTTAAAGCCAGGGAGTAACATGCTTTAACTTACAAATGAATGATTTAATGAATGTTCAAAATCAATCAATCGTGAAAAAACAAAGACAAGTTTACACCTTTGGATTAGATCAGGTTTAAATCAGGCTTTAAATTTAAATCAGGTTTACATTAATGTTAAGGTTTTATTGAAGCGACTGCCCTAAATGGATAAATACCCTGAGAGAACGGGTAAAAACCAGACTTAATTATGATGTTGTCAAAAGTAGTTATAAACATTTCGATGCAGGCTAAAAACGACAAGCCAGATGGACAGAATTAAGGAATGCTTATATCCATCAAATATATTCTGGGAATAAACATTTTGTAAACGAAAAATAGGAGTTATTTATTTACAGCTAATTTTCTGCGAAACAAATTTTCAGACACGTTAAGCACACAGATTTAACAAAATGCGACGTTATACAAATGAAATACAAGTCACTGTCATATCACATAAAAGAGTAGCCTAATAGAGTTTTAACTTAATCCTTCCTCTGCTGCTGCGTCTATGGAAAACACTCACGCTGGTTTTACTGTGAAATAAATAAGCCTTATGTTACGAGGAAAATTTGACGCTGGTGTGGTAATCACGACAATTAATTCAGTTTACCTGTGAACAAGATACAGATGCGGTGGTGGATAGACGTGGGTCCGCATAAATTATATAACCTACAGTCAGGCCAGTTGTTTACAGTAAGTAGTCTTTATATTGTGGGCTGGACGTTCTTCAATATGCACTTTACGCAATTAATACCTCTCTCTCTCTCTCTCTCTCTCTCTCTCTCTCTCTCTCTCTCTCTCTCTCTCTCTGTTTGGTAGCATTCTATATAAACTTGAATTCATTTCAAATATTAATAGTTTGTAAAAAATTGTGCTCAGCATATTGTTACTGCATCACGTTTAATGTTTGTGCTCGTTTTTGGTTTATGAAATATAAATTATCCAGTAGTTAGCATTCTTTTACAAACATGGTACAGCACGTTTAAATATGTTTAAACATGAATTATGTTTTCTTATAACTAATAATTTAATAACAGACTGAAAAGCGTTTGCGTCAGTCTCAAGCGATTTTTGTTGTTGATGGAGGTCTTCACCAAAGTCTAATATTCATGTAACCATGTGTTTTTCCTTGTTTAATGTTTTTCATTAAACAACCTGTCTCATGTCGACAGGTTAACTAACGCGGAAGATATAACAACGAAGGTTCACTACACGCGAACGCGCGCACATATCCACAAACAAAGTACATGACGTTATAGAGCAAATATTTACAAAGAATTTGGTATACACAAGTCCTTATCCATCACTAAATACAAAACTTATAGCTAATTAACAAAACTTTCATAAATCAATTTAAAACATGTTAATGTCCGTCATCCATGCTCTGATATTCTTATTCATAGATCATCATCCTGTGTTTTGTTGCAATATATGTTGTAGCATGACAGATTATCCACATTATAATGAATGAAAAATGATCATAAATAAATATAAAATAAAATGAAATCAAGGAAAAATCCAAATAAAAACAAATAAGTACCACAGAAAATGCAATCATAATTTGAAGATATAAAAATAAATTAAAAACAACTAAGCAACACCTATGAGTAATGAAAAATAAACCAAAAAACTAAAAGCAAGTAAGGAAATACCCAGGTAGGATAGGAGTAAGTAAGGCAAACCGACATCCCTAATAAAACTATTTTTATGGAAGAAACAAAGTAGGAGAATAAGTTAAAGTAAGGCAATACCCAGAACAAACCGACATCCAAAATAAAAGGACTGAAATGGAAGAAACCACATGGAAGAACAAGATAAAGTAGAGAAATACCCAAAGTAAACCTAGAAATAAAGGAATAAAGCCCCTAAAGGAATATACCTAATGAAAGTATAACACCAAAAATAGAAAATAATGTCAAGTAGATATAGACAAAAGTGTTTAGAGGTATAAGTAAAAGTGCACCCACGAAAGTTATTTTATAATGGAAAAAAACAAACCTTCATAATCCTCTATAAACAAGATTCTTGATCTTGGAATACTATAAAACTTATTTAGAGATAAGATCCAAGAATAACAGGGGACCAGTGCAAGTTATCTTATTATAATAAATAAACTTCAAGTGTCAGTGTTTTAAAGGCTTAAACTAAGTAAATTTGTGCCTTTACAAAACTTTGAAATTTGTGTACCAATTACAGAAATAATATTTTGTAGAATATTATGATAAAAATATACTACAAATGTTTTAAGAAAGTGCCACTCTTTATCTAACAACATTTTATAAAATGAAATAGATAGAATAAGAGCAGGTAATAAATAAGTGAAGTGACAAGGGGTACATCCCCAATATAAAATAAAAACAGCTAAGACTGCACAAAATTAAATTTAAGAAATAAGTTAAAAAAGAAAGGACATATGTGTTTTCTTTATGTTAAGTTCAATGAACTCAAGGCTGAAATGTCTGGGTTTGAATACTCTTTTTTGTTATAAAATATTTGTTAGAAGTTAATACTTGTTATCAATGCTAAATGTTCATGCAGTTAAGTAAGGTAATTTTCATTAATATTGTATTAGAATAGTAGGTCAGAAGGGGTATAAGCAAGCTGGATTATCCAAAAACGTTGTATGTGAAAACAGATAAAATCTAGGCCAAATGGTAAAAAACAACAACATTATAATTGATAAATAAGTCAAGTAAACTAGTTAAACTGATGAAATTTGTATAAGGTAAATCAAACACAGTATATTATAACTGAAACTATACTTTAGAAAGATATTAGAAAAAGGTATGAAAGATTATTGGAAAAAATGCAAATGTAATAACAGAAAAATCCAAGGGGGAGTCCCAAATTAAAGAATAATATTTGAAAAGGATAACTAATTAATAAGATTACAAGGAATTAATGGAAAATAAACATGTTATTTCAATCTGAGATTTTGTACAATCATAATTATAACATAATACAAATTGCAAACCTTTTAAGAGGACAGGAAGTAAAATTTTAAGGCCTACAATTAGAAATACAGTAAATATGGCATTTTTAGACAAAAAAACTTTGTAAAAATATCTTGTTTGGTATCAAGTCAAGCATAATGAACTAAAGAAAGAGATTATGTATTTAATATTTAATAAAGTTAAATAATAGTAAAAATGTATTCAGTAATATAATGTAAATGTCAACCATGTAACGGAAATGATAGAGATTTAAAACAATGTCTTGTTAATATTAACTTGGCTAAGACGTTTCGGATGAAGAAGGAAGTTAAAACAGTTGATTATTAGACTTTGTCGAGTACAGGTGAAACGAGCTCTTGCTAAATATTACCATATAGTGAAGTAAGAAATGGCGTTCACCGATCAAGCCTAGTCAAAGTAAAAAAAAAATCGTAAATTTTGGAAAACTTTAAATAACAAGTAAATTCAGTGCATTAGACCAGTACAACTATTAAATTACACTAATACGAAACAGGAAAAAGTGAATTAACCATTTAAACACTTGAAAACGATAATCCTGAATATAAAGACGAAACGTGCCATTTTCGACCTTATTGACTAAAGTGCATTAAAAACATTATACAACGCTAATCAACGAGGTGAATCACGGAACACTGAACCAGGACAACTACACTAACACCAGAAAGAATAATCACTACTGCTGAGACGAGGAAACTTGGAAAAACCACTTTTATTTGAAGAGAATTCTGTCGTCACGTCTTCATTTAACATATGCAGTACTGAGGCATCCATCTTGAACTCCCACAATTCTCTCTACACGCTACTTCCAGCTTCGTCTTCAACGACAAATGGTTCGAAATTTTACTTTAATAAACATTATATATATTGAATGAATCTTTGTATTTTTAATTCTTAACCTATTAATTGTAAGTGTTATACTTTCCTGAACTTGTCCTTTCTCTGACTATATAATATAACCGTTAAAAGAACCCGAAAATTAATGTTAATACTTTATGTAAAAATAATCGATCGCCCTGAGATACGAGTCGATAATTATTTGTTGAATAATCGATTTAATATCGATCCATTAATAATTTGTTAAATAAAAACTGGAATTTCATAATTTTGACTTATATTTTTTTCAAAAAATATAATTAGAATAACATAAGATAATATTTAAACCACGGACAACCCGAAAGGCGGCAATTATCAAGGTGAAAGGAGAATAATCTCAGAAGAAGAAGAACCGCTAATCGATCAGTGCCGTAGACAATCCTGTTAACGCAGAACTTAATTCTAGTTACCAAAAGGTGATATAATTGACAAAAACAGTAATAACAGATTTAAAATTTTACACCAATACATTACGAAAATTAATTACTAAATAATAAAAACAACAAAAACAATTCTCAAAATATTTTTAAAAAACAAACAACATTTTTTTTATTTTGTTAACAAACAAAATTTAACAGGTGTTGTTAAAATGTATATATATATATATATATATATATATACACACTGAAAATAAAAAATATTTTAAAACAAACTATTTTTAAATATTTTTGCACTACGCTTTGCAAATTTTTGTAAATCATTTAGGTATACTATACATAAATGCTTTTATATTCATCCAGCTTTTAAAGTAACAAGTCGATAGTCCCAGTAGGCCTACACTCATTTGAGTGCATATGGTCTAATAACTTCTATTCTTTACTCACTAATTAATATGTCCATGCCTTTCTGTGCACAATGATAACATGAATTCTTGCAGTTTTAGACTTCTGCAAAAAGCTGGTAAAAAGTAATTTAATCTAAACACACCACTTCGTTGATTTTTAACCGCATATTGCAAAGTGAGTAACAGTTTATCAACAAGACTGTTATATCTCTGGTCAGAATCAAAGCAAGTTATGTGTTGGAGAAAGCCAAAACGTAGACAACTTGACCAGGCCAATTCCGAAATTACAAACATATTTAAATCACCCATCACTCTCCTCTCGGGAACGTTTGAATTTTGTAATTTGATAAGTCACTTCGGTTTTTGTACAAGCGCTCTTCATCAATTAATCCTATTCAAATTTACGTAACCGTATGGTTTGAATCTGTTCCAATTTATAGAGTTTATTTAATGATAAATTAAGTTTCTCTCGTTAAAAGATGACATTAATATTAAAGTACTCCAAACCCTGAACTTGTAAATCTGATTGAATTTACCCCCTTTCTCTTTTCCGGGCTAAAATGTTTTAAACGCTTCAGTATTATTACTGTATACGTTGCTGCCTAAAATACCCGCCGTGAAATTACAGTTCCGTTTCTTTGAGAGGCAGACACTGATAACTACTCCAAGTAAGTGGCTGTCAAAGATAATTAAAACGAGTTTTCACACAGGCAGTGGACTTATTTATATAAAATTCCTTTCACCTAAAACGGAATATTGCTTTTACTATTAGGATAGAAACAAGTTACGCTGTATAAAGAGACATAGTATTTAGCAAATTATAGATGATCTTCGGCGCTACAACCTTTCCAGAGTCAGGGCCTCCAACACGAGTCATATTCAGTCGTCTTTATTCTGTGATTGTCTACACAACCTCCTTACTCCCAGGCGTGTAGGGCTCCTTTTACTTCTTCTACTCATCTTCTTCGACCGTTCTCTTCTTCTCCTACTTCGATTCAAAATTAATACTTTCTTCAAAGCTCTGTTGTCCACCCGCTGACCGTAGCCTGTCTATCTAATTCTGTTTCTTTTAATCTCAGTAACAATATCTATCACCCCAATTCTCCAGCTCTTCACTTGTGCTTATTCTCCATGTGTTTCCACCCCTCCTGGCATAGTAGATCCTTTGTCATTTCTAACCATCAAAAAGTTTAGTTTCTGTTTTATGGAGATTTGTTTCAATTATCTGAACAAAGACGTACATGAAATTACTTCAGTGACATGAAATTTATGAAATTCCCACACCAGCAAAAAATAAAAAAATAAAGATTTGTCACACTTTTGATTAAAATTAGCAGAAGCGTTAATCCTTATGCCAGCAAACACTCCCATTAAGAAAACAATAACACATTTCAATGGGTAGATTAACGTGCACGAACACAGCTAGAGAACGCCAGTACGAGGAAACGAAAAACCTGGGGATAGATCTAATCATTCAATAACAGTAATGTCAAACAATTTAAAAACTGCGTGAGTCTCTAGAAATATTAGTTGTTATTGAATGGTTAGTTGTAAGCAACTAACTCATTTATTTATATTTCGGTAATAAATAAAATTATGTTAAATAGTTAAACAATTCATACACACATATACATGTATTACATATTCAACACTGTTATATTTAACATTCAAACATTTTTTATAAGTACCAAAGTTTGGAATATAAACTATGGCATGTTACCTGACCTGACTAATCTGGCCAGGCAAAATTTCTAAAGTTATGTTAAATGTTAGCAATTAACGTAATTTAGCCTTGAAAATAATACCAAAAATCATTTCCTCATTGCGCTTCTTGTAAACGTATCTACAAAACTGTATAGGTTTAGAAGCCCTTTAACTAAAAAAATAATAGTTAAAGGTAAAAAAGAGTAATTAGGTAAAATCTATTAAAAGTATAAACTTATTTAATGTCATAGTCATTTTAGTTATTTAAGTCGGGTTAGCTATTTTAATTACCTGGGTTGTAATATCTCATATGGAACTCATATTGATTGGGATAGTAAGCTAACAAAATTTAGACGCATCTGTGGAACGATTCATAGGTACCTAAAAAATAAAACACGGAAGGATATCCGAATGAAATTTCACAAAACTGTGGCTGTACCCACATTTCTGTACGCTAGTAAGACATGGACTCTTGGTAAAATGGACGTGCAGAGGATTCAGGCAGCCGAAATGAAATTTCTAAGAGGGACGCAAGGTTGTTCTCTCTTGGATCGGAGAAGGAAACGAGGATATTAGACGCGATTTAAACATTGTATCATTGCACTAGAAGATTAAAGATCACAGAAGGAGATGTTGTAAACACTTGAACCGCCTGCCTGATATCCGTCTATCTTTGGCTGCCTTGGTTCATCACCATATTGGGAAGAGAGATGTCGGTAGACCGAGGAGGAGGTGGGTTTCAAAACAGGTCTAAGGCCTAGTCCTTGAAGTGGTCATGATGATGAATTAAAAATTTTAATGAATTCTTTAAGACTGAAAGCTCTATAACTATTTTTATATTACAACCATAAATTTATATAGCATACAGAAACACATTAAGAAAAAAATAAAATAAACATTTTACAGTGCAATAAATTATACAGTATTAGTGTAGAAAGTTTAACACTGTTCTAACAAATATAACACTTCTCTCTTTCTTTTTTGGTATCAAATAAAATTGTTTTACATAATTAAAACATTTGTAATATATATATATATATATATATATATCGTAATGGTACATATGACACTACCTACACCAACGTACCAAAAAATAATTTGAAAGGCACTACTATTAAGAATACCTACAAGGTCAAGCATACAACCATGGATAAGAAAGAGAAAGTATCAAGTTAAACCAAGTGTATTATAATAACAAAGGAATTACTATTAAATGTGCAAATAAAGAAGATAAAGAAGACTAACGACGAGACGACATACTTTACCCAATAGATCAGTGAGAAGGACACAATGGAAAAAAGAAGAAAATAGATCAGTGAGAAGGAAACAACAATAACTACTTCAAGAAAGAAAAAAGAAGAAACAGTGAGAAGTACACAGTGAAAACAGAAGAGAAGAAACTTATCAAGCAATGAGAAGGAAACAAGTGAAAACAACACCATGTATAAACTAACTAAGAGTGAGAGATCAGTGGAGAGAAGAAGAAAGATATCCAGATCAGACACGAAAAAGGAAATAAAATGAAATATAATGAACTAACATAAACCTATGAAAGAATTATTATAAAAGAAGAAAGAAGGAATGGAATAAATAACAAGATATAAATCCCTAAGCTGTAAAGTCAACACTTATTTAGTGAATACACTCCTTGACCAAGTAATATAAACAAATCAATAAGAATTAAGTATTGAACATAAAGAATAACAAAGAGAAGGAATAATGATGATAAGTTATTAGCTAAATAATGTGTAGACATATAAAGAAGACTATGTACAAAATATAAATAACCAGTTGTAAAGTGGAATGATTGTTAGAAAAAAACCACTAATTATGAGTAATTAAGACAATAAAATATAAACAATAGGTGCTCTAATAATTAACAACAAATGTACCAGCATTAAATAAAAGCAAATCAATCAAATGTAACGCAGAAATACAAACTAACAGCAATCCAGTGCTGTATACCTAGTATGTAACAGAATAACCTAATCTGGGCAACCAGTTTTCACTAAAACTAAAGAAAAACAAAGCCAAAATAATGTTAAACCAAAATGTATTATAATGTGAAGTAACTAGATAATACAAGGAACGTTTTGTATACAATAGATCAGGTAATAAGTAAATATAAAAGCTGTATTGGTGTAATTCAATATAACCATATGCTTATCATAGCATAGATGCCTGATGTAACAAAATTATGTTGTAAAATTATTATAAACGAATAGGAACTCAACTGACAACATTGAGTGAGGCAGAATACTATTCAACTGAGTAAATTCAAGAAGTATAACTACCTAAATACCAATAATAACAATAATAATAATAAAACTATGTTAACAACTAGATGCAACTAATCTTGATAACTTTAAACCAAGATAATAATCAGTATAAATGCAGAATGAACTAATACACTATAATAACAATTATATCAATACAATAATAAGAGTCATACAAACAAGAATAAGAATAATATGAAAAGAGTACAAGTCATGTAACAATGTAACTCCATGAAGTATAGTAAACCTACATAACAAGCTATAGTTAAGATAATAAAACCACGATATGAGAAAAAAGGACGCTATCAGTAGTGACAACGACTAATGCAGTATGCATAGGCCATAATAGAATGTAATTAAAAGTTAATATTAGTATAATATTGTAAATAAACAAAATGTATAACCATAGGCATAGGACTTGAACCTATGAAAATAGACATTGTGTAATTATTAATACAAAATCTTAAGGGAAAAGTGAATAATACGATAAGAATATGTTATCACCATCAAAATATGGGATAAAAACAATGTATTTAAAGTATTTAATAGCTTAATGGGCATTATGAGTTTATACCAAGTGCGATTTCAGCAACCCCAAATCTGAACTATACGATGAGGGTATGCAAAATACTCGTCATCAAAAAAATAGAAACGATGAGGATAATAAAATTAACGTCAGTGCCATTATAAATAAGATATTTGACTTATAAAAATAATTGAGAAGTGCTAAACCCATGCGCGTTGGTCGGTGAACCACAAATTCATAATCTTGACACCAGCCTACTGACGCGACTTTAAGGGTCTGTTTTAACGAAGCCCACCGAGTGTAAACGAATTAAAAACTATTAACCAATCAGAGCCTATAAAAATACTAAGTGAAGAATCCCGACCGAGGAACTACAGACAGTATTCTACAAGCAACGAGAGCTACTCCACGCTCGTCGATCGTCCAGAAAAACGTGATTTTGACAGCGAACAGCTGTAAACACCAACTAACCTCAAACTTTGAATGGAGGTTAGATCAACATAAGAAGACAGTGCAGTATATTTTCAAGTGAACTATTACGGAGTATATGCGTATAGGAGTGAGTGCAGTGCATTTATTAAAATTAATTAATTAATTAAAAAATATTAATTAATTACAAAGGTTATAAAAAAGTGGTAATTCTTCGAACGACCAGTTACGCAAGTATCAATGCAAATAACCATTATACTATACTTGTCAAATAATTAATAATTTAAAGAACGCTAATAGTGAATCGAATTAATCTGAATTAATCGATAAATTGCCCGAATTCCAAAAGGAAGGGAACTTAGAGAAGTCAGATAAACAATGATAAAATTGAACGATTTGAATAACGACAATTTTAATTCTTTGTATAATTCAATTGTATTAGCATAAGAAAAGGATATTGAATGATCAATGAAGGGAAACTGAACCCTGACCATTAAGAATTTAAGAATGTTTTATATTTAAGTATAATAATTGAACTTAGAGTCACACAAGAGTGTAACCTAGTAGTAACAAATGAATTCAATTTACCTGTGTTAAGTACATCCAATCTAGGAGATTATTCAGAACCATGACACTGAATTTAAATAATTATTATCACATCATGAATCAATAATGAATCAATGAAAAATAATTACCCAATTTTAAATAAACCAGGTTACATGAACCATTATTAACCTCAATGACTAACAATGAACAGTTGTTCATATTTTATATTATATTAAATTAACAATCAATGATTTTATGTTTTGTCTAATTATTATTATAGTAGTACATTTTATTATGTATGTGTATTTTACAGACTCAAAAAACCTACTACTACGATTTTTATAAAACATTATAACCTATTTGTTTACTAATGAAAAATAATCGACTAGCCAAATGCAGTCATACCATCCTGAGATTATAAATGTTTTAGAGTCCATGTTCTATTTTAATTGTTTTACAAAAGGAAGATAAACCATTTCATTGTATCAAATATTAATTTTTCTTGAGTTGAGTAAACAACCATTGTTTTATGAACCTTTAAAAGTGCTGACTTTCATTGTAAACAATAGAAATACAGCTTAGTGAGTAACCAGAGACGGTTGGTACCAGACGTCAAAAGCGGACATTCAAATGGAATGATTTTTACCAACCATACTATCCAATATATTGCTACACGTTACAACTCATTATAAATACCATGTCTATGTTACGTTTATGTTAGTGTATAGGCAGGAAATTACTGATCCACTCACCACAGCTGATAATAGAAGAGTCAACGGAACTTCCAGAGAATCGAACTCAAGAAAGTGAATTAATAAACATTTCTAAACCATATAAACTGAAATAATAAACGACGATAGAAAGAGTATGTGAACCGATTTATTCACGACCGGATTCAATAATAGATTGAATTGGGTGGAATAAATCACTAATACAAAACTTAATAATAAAAACGAGCTTTCAACAACAATAATAAAACAAACAACCAGACCCTATAATAATTAATAACCCTGAGCACAAGATTTTACGAGACGACGATCTCGTCATTCTATAATATATTACACAGTACATACGGCTTTTTTTAACGTTTAAATATTTTTTAGAAGTACCGATATTCGTGTTCTAAATGTCAATTGGGTCATTAAGTAAGTTTATACTTTTAATAAATAATCATTCTGCACTATTCTTTACGTTCTTCTTTACGTTTAACTTCTTCATGTGTTTACAGAACCACAATGAAGAAAACGAAATATATTTTATAACATTCTCAATAAAATTACAATAAAATCTCATATTCAAAATAACTTTAGGATATTTAAATAAATTCTTTAGCTCTAAAAAGGATGCAACTATCGCTATATAGCAGCCACAAAGTCATAAAACAGTTAGAATCTCTGTAAGGAGAACTGTGTTACTGTACCATAAATAATAATAGTATCAATGTACAAAGTTTGACACTGTTCTAGTAATTAAGGTAATGAACTCAGTTAACCTGCGTCCGAGATGCAGGTGCTGTAGATAGACGTGGGCCCGCATAAATTACATCATCCACACAGACAGGCATAATTTGTTTGGCCCAAGTTACCATTATGTACTTCCCGTCGGCGCTGCCCGTCCCCCCCCCTTAATCACTTCATTCAATTAATAACTTTGGGTGCGTTATTGTCTAGAATGTATCCGTATGGGTCTTGAATTTTAATACTTTTTAGAATACAAACTTACTGTGTAGTCAGCGTTTTTTTATTGCTACCTTGGAATCTATTTGCAGATAAAACATTATTGAATAGCTTACCAAAATTGGGTCACTGAGGGTTCCAAGTCATTTGACGTCGTTTGTGTTTTTATGAATCCTATAAACCAAATATTTGCTGAGTGAACGTTTTGGGCAATATTTTAAATCTTGCAGCAAATTTTCTCAATATTTATAATAAATTTTTTTCATTGTCACCACACTCCTCGTCTCTCACGCCTTCTCTATTTCTTCTCTGGCATTATGTGAGCCTTGGCCTCCTCCATGATACGTAGCCGCTGGTCACGCTTCCAAATTAAAATTTTGAAAAACCCGTTGTCCGCAGACTATCTGCAAACACAATTATCCACCTCAGTTTAGGTTTGTCTACTTTTCTTCGTCTGGTGGGTGCCTTATTTTCCTCTTTGACATTATGTCCACCCTACTTTAGCCTCATTATGTTATCAACTGGGCTGACAGTGGATTCTTTTTTTACTTCATATATTTCAATGTAAAGCTTTTCCCCACATGCCGTTTACAAATGATAATCCAAAAGGTCTTCTCAGCTTCTTCATTTTCGGTTCTCATCCTCCTTTGACACATTTCTAATGTCTCGCAGCTGTAACCAATACGGGTTTTACGGTTTTGTATGTATCTAGTATTGTATTCCTAGTTGTCAGTCTGCTTTTAAGATAATATAAGATCATATGAGGCCCAACTTGCTGCTATATGTCGAGCTTGCTTGCTGTTTATTTCCCCCGGTCTTTCATTATCCCAGATCACTGACGGTCTCAAATACTGTAAGTAAAATGTTCTTACCTGTCAAAAAGTAAATGCTGCTGGTGATAACAGACGGCATGTTTCGTCTGTGAGCATTTCCTGTCAGTATATACTTGTTTTTATGCCGGTTTGTAATGTTGTATTCGAGGGAGTCTCAACATCCAAAGTAGTATTATGAATGTTGATTGTAATTATTAGAACAAATTTGTAATTGGAATAATGTATATGTTGAAATAGATAAGTTAGAATAAACGTATATGAATAAACCTCAGACGATACTGATATGACCAGTAAAACGTGCGTCAGGTGTAAATAATTTTACTTGCAGAAGTAGTTAATATTGGAAGATCTATTCATAATAAGGTAGAATAATACATGGGATGTGTTACGTATTGTTGAGCAATACACGTGAGACATCACGTGTGTTGTGAAGCTTGTGTATATAGATATACAGTACACTAGATTGTTCTGTAACAATAGTGGTATACATTTAAGGATAAACATACTTTATTCCACCAGATTCTCGAATTTATGTCTGGAATTTACTAGACGTTTGTCGTAAGTGACGCATCTTGGTGAACGTCATGGTCATGCGTATATAAACGGTGCTGTACGGGGAAGTCGGTCAGTTTTTATTAGCTCGTATTTATTGTTGATTTGGTTAAATTAGTTTTAGTCAGTCTTTTTATTGAGAGTTCGATTAAGTATGTTATAGAGTTAGTGCTTGTGTGTTTGATACCACATAATTTGCTGTTTGTATAAATTACAATTTTGTCGATATCACAGTTGTGAATAGAAATTTCTAGTTTTTGTGTTTTATATTTACTTGTGAAATACTATTTGTGATAGCGATAAATAAATAAGATGTCGATAGTGATACGAGTGTTTTTATTTTAATTGGTGCTTTGAAGACGACAATGCAAAGCCCCGTTTCTTTAAAAACTTTGTTTATCGGCAGGAAGGATTGTCCCAAAACGTCTACATCATCAGCAGAACGTAACACCTGTGATAATTTACAAGAAAGAATACGTCATCATTTTCTACCCTTTCATTGATCATGCACTTGCGTAGAAGCTGTAGTAGCACTGCTGATTCATTGCATCAGCAGCAGTTATCCTCTTTTATTCTTCGTATTGTTTAAAGGTTGTTTAAGACCTGATGATGTCAGTGATGACGAAAAGCTTAGTCGAACAATAAAAATTATAGCAGTTAGCAAATTCATAAAAGGAATAGTATCCTCTTTTAGTTTAAAAGAACTCTTGATTGAGGCACGCGCGCATTGTGTGTGTGTGCGCGTGTTCTTATATTTTTGTCGTTGAGAAAATGTTTTCTATTAGTTTTAAATTGTTTTTCACTATGTTATTTTTTTAAAGGTCTCAGAATCGTTTTTGCTCCTAACAGATTAACAGATATGATGGACAGGGAAAGAAAATTCTCAATTTTATGTTGACCGTTTGTTGTTTGGCATTTCACTCTCTATCTGTATGTACGTTTCAGGTGTGCCTCACAGTAAGTATTGAATTCCATTTTTGTAAAACTTGGAACGTGTGTCCACACTGATGTCCCAAAGAACCCTCGTTGTTCATTCCTATTATCCCCTTAATTTCAGACGAAAATGTAAGGGGTCAAACGTTTGAAAAAATTGTCAAAAACTAAGTTGGGTATCCATTTACAGAGAATTTAACCAAAATTTGAGTACAGTGTTTAGTTTTAAAATGTTTCAATGTTTAATAATATTGCAAAAATATTTATTTTGGGTATCGAATATTCATTTGAGAATTTAAACGAAAAGTAACTTAGCCAAAATCCCAGCAATACGATAGAATTTACTTGATAAGCTAAAGAGATTAGTCTAAAATTATTTGTCTGCCTCCTACCAACTCTTCGGATCAATGTAGTCTCTTAAAATGAACCCAACTTCAAATTCATTTACTTTGGAAATTATGGTAGGCATTCAAAGTAACAGTGATTTAATTGAATCCTTTAAAACATTTTAACAGGCAAAAGAGCTGAGTGTAATCAGACTTGTAAAACTCTATAAGTCGTAAGTAGCGGACTACGGCGCTGTCTTCTCTTAGTAAAGACAAATTTAATTTGTCGTTGAATAAGCTGCAGCGAAGGCAGATGTGAATTAAAGCGAAGATTACTTAAACGTTAAGCGGATTTATAGATAAACTACTGTTGATAGATAATACAACACACGTTGAAACTCATTATCTTGTAAAAAGAAAAACACTGTCAGATCAGAATAAAAATTCTTTTCAAGTAATGAATAACATGATAATACAACTGACTAAAATGAACTAAAAATATTAAGTTTTCTTTAAGCTCGAGTCTGTCTGTTAATAAGAATTAACAGAAAGATATAATTGTAGGTAATAATACATTTTTAATGGAATTTTTATTGACATTGAAAAAATATAAATGTTATTTTTCCGGGATGTGTGTGTGCGCCCCGTGCGCGTGTGAGAACACATTCAAAAAACTTTATTGAATATACTCCAAAAATCTACCTATACACTGTACATTCGTGTTAATTGAAAATTAAAAATTTATGAAGTTTCTTGTAGCTGCACTTCTGTTTGAAAATTAGTTATTCATTAGAGTCCGAAGAGTCTTATGAAGAGTGGTGTTGAGCCGGAAGACTCCATGTCGTATATAATCCTCAAAGCGGACAAGGCAACAAGACGTACACATTCCATTTAACGCTTTAAATAAATAATGCGTTACAGCTGCTTAATTCTTAATAATAATCTTCTTTTTGTTTTCTCCTCTTCAAGGATTAGGTTATATAAACCTTTTCCGACACCCATCTTATTATCGGACGACTCACGTCTTTTCTACCAACGGCTCTATAGTTCAGTGCCGTTTTCGACAACCGATTCTGTCATCCTTTGCAGATGGTCCCACCATTGTCTTCTGTAAATTGAAATAATTTCATTTATGTCATTTACTTCGACTTCTGTTCTAATATCTTCATTCCTTATTCTATCCTCTAATGTATAATATATAATTACATTATTATATTATATGTGTATATAATGTATTATTAATATATAATAAAAAAAGACGATAATGTAGTTATAATGGGCGACTTTAATGCATCTATTGGTGCTAACAGTAGTCAAAAATGTGCCGGGAAGTTTGGTTTGGGGAACATCAATGCACGAGGGGAAAGGTTACTTGAGTTTTGTGAGCAGTATGAGATGATCGTCACAAACACATGTTTTGAAGTCCCCAAAAGACGACGATACACTTGGAAAGCACCAGGGGATGTTAGGAGGCATCAGATCGATTATATTCTAGTCAGACAAAGATATAAGAACCAAGTCAAATCTAGTCATTCATATCCTTGTATGGATACAGATAGTGATCATATTCCCGTTATGGCCAAGTGGAATATTAAATTTAGGAAAATCAGGAAATCTAAACAAAAGAACTGGTGCTTAGAAAAACTGACCAATGACAAAATAGTAAAGGAATTGGAAGAGGAGACAGACATGTTGATGGAAGGAAGGTCAAGTTGGGAGGAAGTAAGAGATGGAATAATTGCAACAGCACAGCGTGTTCTAGGGAAGAGAAAGTTAGAACCACGGAAACCGTGTATGACACAGGAAATGTTGGATCTAATAAGGAGGCGTAATAACAGCTTATTTCTCAGCAGAAATAAGGATTATCAGGAGTACAAGAGAATAAAAAATCAGATTACCTCTATGTGTCACATTGAAAAAGAAAATTGGATGAAACAACTAAGTCTTGAAATAGAAGATGATTTCAGTAGAGGAAAATGTGATAAGGCATATTTAAGGATAAAATCGTTACAGTTGAAGCATAAGACTCGAAGTAATGTTGTTAAGGATAAAAATGGTAAAATACTTTTCGAAAATGATAAGGTCAGCGAGCGTTGGAAGGAGTATATAGAGGAACTATATGACGGGGAAGCTGTGGTAGTCACGCAGGAGTTTCTAGAAAATGAGAATGCTGTAGATAGAGATATGGTAGGACCGCCAATTAGCAGGGTCGAATTTGATTATGCCCTTAAAGGTCTGAGTATGAAAAAAGCGACAGGGCCTGACAGTCTACCAGCAGAGCTTTTGAAAAATGTAGGGGAGAGAACGAAAGACCAGCTATTTCGAATAATTACTGGGTGCTATGAAGAGGGAGTATTGCCAGTTGATTTCATTAAAAGTAGAATAATCACAATACCAAAGAAAGGTAAAATAGACGACTGTCCTAATTATAGAACGATAGCCTTAATATCTCATGCTGCTAAGATTTTGCTGAACATAGTGAAGAACAGACTGGAAGGAAAGATTGATCACACTTTGGAGGGGGATCAGTTTGGATTTAGAACAGGTAGAGGAACCAGAGAAGCAATCTTGGCTCTGCGGCAGATCTTGGAGAGGAGAATTGAAGTGAATAGGAAAACCTATTTAGTATTTGTGGATCTCGAGAAGGCGTTCGACAATGTTGATTGGAAGCTGTTGTTTCAAACTATGAGGAAGTCAGGACTTGACTGGAAAGTTAGAAGGGTAATCTTCAATATTTATAGGTTGCAAAGTACTGTAATAGACATAAATGGATGTAAAAAGGAAGCAACAATAAGAAGAGGGGTAAGACAAGGTTGACCACTGTCAACGTACTTGTTTAATTTGTTTATAGAAGATGTTGTAACTCAGATGAAAAGGAGTTCTAGGGGAATTAAAATAAATGGGGAACAGATACACAGTATTTGCTTCGCAGATGATGTTGTACTGATGGCTGACTCAGAAAAGGATATGACCCGAATGTTAGGTACGTTTAACAAAATTCTTCACGCTTGGAGATTGAGGATAAATGTTAAGAAAACTAAAATAATGGTTGTAAGTAAAAAAAGAGAAGACATTAAATCAACCATTATGTTGAACAACACAATATTGGAGCACGTTACTGAATTTTGTTACCTGGGTAGCATAGTTACAAGTGGGAATAAGTGTCTGGCAGAGATTAAGAGGAGAGTATCTCTGGCAAAACAAGCATTCCAGAGCAAAAGGAACTTATTAACAAGCAACCATATTAGTATTGAAACAAGGAAAAAGTTTGTTAAGGTATTTGTATGGAGTGTTTTAACTTACGGGTGTGAATCGTGGACCTTAGGGAAGGTGGAGAGTGACAGACTTCAGGCAATGGAGATGTGGATTTGGCGGAGAATGACAAAAACTAGTTGGACAGATAGGAAGACGAATGAACAGATCTTAGAGGAAATAAATGAGAATAGAACACTGCTTACGAGTATAGAGGTGAGGAAGATTAAGTTGATAGGGCATGTGATCAGACATAGTGCTTTTTTAACTAACATCTTTGAGGGCAAAGTAGTGGGGAAGAAGCCCAAAGGAAGACCAAGAACTGCATACTTCCGCAGCACAATGAGTGTCGTGAATAGTAGGTCCTATAAAGAAATGAAGAATATCGCAAGGGATAGAGTGACGTGGCTACAGCGACAAGGCATTGCCTTTAAGAGTTAATAAAAATGTATAATGTAAAGTATTTCGAAAAACTGCATTATTAAGGTACATTTGAAACAAACATTTCGTTACATAATATTTCATGTAAATATTCATTTTATGAAATTAAATAAAAAATAATTTCTATATAATATGTAGTTGCAACAAACCTGAGGTCTAATGCGACAAGAAAAGAAAGGAAATTCTATAATGTTTCTATTGATCAAGCTACCACTTTTATTTTCTTAACTCCATCTCTATTTTCTGTCCTCTTTAAAACATTGAATCTAATTCTGGAATTCTGCAAATAACTAACGAAAATTTCCCTTTATTGAATAACAGAGTTTCTGTAAATGTTTTCAATATTTTTCCTACAAAAATAAAAACAGATAAAAGTTGTCAATTAAAGTAATGGTTTTATTATCTTAATTAAGGGATTTCATAATTAACAAAAACACTACGCTTCAAGAGCAGCGGAAACGGTTAAATTTTACTCGATAAGTACTTCTTTCACTAACACAATTTTTGTAACTAGTTGATGCTTTCAGTCAATTATAGAAGTTGTTTACGCGAAGTCTAACTTTTCACTTAGTTTGGAGAGGGGCGGTCGACGATCTTCAGTGTTCAACCCGCCCTTGCCCAAGGACGTCTTTGAATCTTCCTATCTTGTTCTCACACACTTTCTCCTCTACTATCTGGTAGCTCACGGATAAACTCTTGTGTTTGTCGTTTCTTCTGTATTATTTATTACATTTATTTACATTTATTTGCATTTATTTATTACATTAAAATTATTTTCTCGGCATTCTTTAATACACAATTGTACAAACAATAACACAACCTGTTATTGGTCTTAGTTTGTTTCAAAAAATCGAAACACTCCCGAAAGGGGTATAAAGTTCTATACCCAACTTAAGTGGAAAGTTAACATTATATTAACTTAATATTCATTAACAGTGTAAAATCATAAACACTTAATTTAGTATCAAAGTGAATATTTATACTGTACACGAAGAATATAAAAATTATATTTACTATACACTTATACAATTTTTTTAAATAGATCGACAGTGTTAAACATCTGTCAACTTGTACAAACAGTAGCATCGTCATTATGATAAAATGTATGGATTAGACCTCACAGCACATCATGTCCCATACCCTCCATCTTGTCCACAGTCGGATTATGCACGCTCCACAGCTCGTGAGGAGATAGTCATGGAATCACTCAAAACCATAAGAGGTTGTGTGGGTCTCGATGATGTCAGAGCACTTACTGTAAAGTAATTATAGTAAATAAAAATATAGTCTCTCCTCTGCGGGGCTACTTCTAGGAGATGTTTTCTAATCCCTTATCAAGCGTCTACCAGGTTGGTGGATAGGCGGAGTGCGCAAAAAATTTGTAATTAGCTAAGGACTACCTACGACATAAATAGCCGAGTCAAACCACCGGGTTAATCGAGCGTAGGAAATGTGTAAGAGATGAAATCAATGCACCTAGTTGTACGTACAGCTTAGGGTTACTTTGTAAAACACGGTCAACGATCTTGACCGTAGGGGAGGTAGTAATTCATAAGTTCGGGGGAGGCGAAATATCCTAGGAATATTGAACCCCGAATGAAAATCTTGAAAGTGAATGTCGCTTACAGTAAGGTGGAAGCTCTATCTCTAAGCTTCATCAACATGAATAGGCCAGTATTTTATTTTGGAAATAAAAAGTTATGTAATTTTAGAGAACGAAATTTGGACAAATTTAGAAAAATGGACCTGGAAACCACAAACAACAATGTAATGTATGAGAGTAGGGTGAAAGGTTACGAGACTGACACATACGAGGGTCAGTTGAAAATTTACGGAGCGACATCTGTAGCTTGTAGCACTAAGCTACAGACGTCGCTCCGCGAACATTTCAACTGACCCTCGTAGTGCTACTATGCTCATTATTTTGATCGTGTTGTATGACATCATCCTTTGTAGCGCTTACTTTCTATGATTTCAAGTCAATGAGTTGTGTATTATTAGTGGCACAGTCCACCGCTGTAAGCGCGTCGGCCATATTTGAATAGATTGAAAATTCCTGCTGTGATTAAATTTTGTTTTTAAAAACTTAACTACAAACCTATATAAAAAATAAGTTTGATTCAACGATGGGGAAACCTTCTCCGTGGACTACAATGGTCAATCGCTGGGTTAATGAATTTAAAATAGTCGGACAAGCACATCTGACGACCCACGTGTTTGAAGTACCATTAAAGTGACTACGCCAGGAAAAGTATAAAAAATCCATAAAATCGTTTTGGTAGACCGTAGAATAGAAGTGAGTGAAGTAGATGAGACTGTTGTCATATCGACGGAAAGTGTGAACAACTTACACGAACATCTCTGTATGACAAAGCGGTGCGCTAGACGGTGACATGTTTGCTGACATTTAACTAAAAGCTTGTCAAAAGTATGTTTCAACCGATTGTTTGGTACTCTATACTTGCAATCCAACCAAATTTTTCCGCTGTTTTGTAACTGTTGATGAGACTTGGGATCTCCACAACACTCATGACACCAAACAACACTCAAAACAATGGACCTCGAAAGGCCAACTAAATCCAAAGACGGCAAAGACGATTCCTTCTGCTAATAAGGGTAATGGACGTTTTTTGGAACGAACGTAGAGTAATCTTTATTCACCTTCAAAGGGAGAACAACTAATGGCGAGTACTATGCAAACCTACTGCACATTTTAAACGACAAAATCAAGAAAAAACGGCCACATTAACGAAAAAGAAAGTGCTGTTTGATCTAGACACACCAAAATGTCCCGATGCTAAAATAAAAGAATCAATGTTTAAACACACAATACTCGCCCCATTTACCCCTGAGTGATCTCTGCCTCTTTCCTATCTCAAAACAATGATCGCTGGGAAAGATTTACTGACGACAAGTCAGTGATGCTGTAAATGGCTACTTCGAGTACTTCGACAAATCGCTTATCAGTCAAAAACACTTTACATTAACGTTGGTAAAAGTGTATAGAACTAAATAGAGATTATATTGAGAAATTAGTACAAATGAATCCAAAAAGTGTTGTTTTCGTACTCAGACCAGCAACTTTTTACGCTATCCTCCTACGAAACGTTAGTTTTGCTTTGGTGAAATTATGCCATTACAAGTCCTTTGCAAGCACGTATAAGGATTAATATATAACTGATTGCGTAAAAATGAAATGTAAAAAAATGATTAAATACTTGTATAAATAACAGATGTGTGTGTGTAGGCGCGCGCCCCTACGTGTGTGGCTGTATAGCGTAATTATTACCATTTAATTACACGATACGACTAACACAGTTATACAGGTTTGATTACATTCAAAGGAGCCTTTGATTGATTAAAAGGCTCCAAAGCGATCATTACGACTAGTGAAACACCAACATCTGTTTTAAAGTGAAATTGTAAATACGACTTTGGTTTGTAATTTCATTACGTAGGAGTTGGAATAAATGTAAACACAGTCTCACTGTACAAAGTGTATTTAATTGAAGTGTACTTTCCTGATAATATAAACGTTCCTCAAAATCTATGCCTCTATCTATCTATCCAGTTCTCTCTCATTCTCCTTCTCTCTGGCTACGTCTCTTTCCCTATATCTCAATGTCATTCCTCCACTTTTAGTTATCTCTCATTACTTTTGTTTATTTATAGGTGTTAGTGAATCCTCAAACTCTAGATATGGCAGTAATCATGATAGTTCTTTTTTACAGTATTTCACTTTTAAGTTACTTGTGTTGCATTGCTTAGTAAAATAAGGAACTTACATTTTAAATGCTTTTAAGATGTAAATAAATTTATTTTAATTTTTCCATAAAAATTTGTTTTTGATCTTATATTATAATTAAAAATATAATTTTCATAATGTCAACAATTGTTTATATAAAAATAACTAGATTATTAACAATCAGTTTCAATATTGATTATTAATAATATATCTTTAGTGCCTCATTAGGATAGTTGAGCGGGTATAGTGTTTGACTACTACGATAATACTCTGAATTCATGTTCCGATCAGCGCCATGGAATATAAATACAGTACATTTTTTGACCCCAGGTCGACTCAGGCTGTAGAAGTGAATACCTAGGATAAAACACAAGGGTCGTCTAGAGCATAGTGCCCCTTCATAAACTACCGTTCGGTCGTTTGGTCGTACGCCGTTCTGCTCAATTCGACTACATACCCTCCCCGCAAATCTTAAAAAGAGTGATAGTATTATTTTAATTGATATTTTGTATTTACCTATTATGTGTGAAGTATCTATTTATCAACATAATATATTACAAATATATATATATTCAAAATACCTACTAATAGTACTTTAGTATATTAGTACTACTACTACTACTACTACTACTACTCGGCAGTACTTTGTCGTTTTTCAAGTAGAGTGAATTAATAGTAATTACAAGTAGGCTAAATAAGAAGAAAAATGGTATAAATAAGTACTGTAGAGGAACAAGAAGCTCAGAAGTACGGAAGATAATTATACCGTTAAGTAGAAATTGTAAGACGTTTATGTACAATACTTCTAAGACCAAAACTGTGAAAACATTGTAAAAACAATGTGGTAACAATTCCAGTGGTAACAATAAATATATAATTGATGCATACGAAAAAAGGGTTGTTATAAAAGTAGCATAAATAAAGACGGCAGTAATTTTGATGAAGAAACCCTACGTATACTGGTCTCTGGGAAAATAATTAATAAAATACGGAACCGACAAATTGAGGAGAATGCTATAGCAAAAGAGACAAATTGTAAGCCTCCTAATTCTTTTTTTCATTTGTCTGAAATTGACCTTTAATCTCTACCATGAATGTACACACCTTTAACCCTCTATCTTCTTTAACATTTAACCTGTAATTATTTACAAATGCTTTCTACTTTCGACTGACGAGGAAAGATGTTTTTAAAATTTGTCACTGTTTCTGGATAGAAATGTTCAATTTAGATAACGGTTATTATTAAAATGTGGTTGTGCTGTTACTTTATAATTACTCTGTTTTTGTTGTGCTATGAAGAAGTACAAAAATGTTTTGTAAGAAATAATAATTGTTAACGTTTGCTTAATTATTGTTTCTGCTGAAAAAAATAATTTTCCCTTCTCTCTGATACTTTTAAACAATTATAAGTTCATTAGTTTATTCGTTAGTTTAAAAGCCATGAGTCAATATTTGTTGCGATTTATTTCACGTGTACTAGAAAGTCTAAAAATTGATTTTGTTTTACTTTCATTTCCCTTCCCCTCACATTTTGCTAATTTTTTTTTCCTCTCATCACCCACACCATTTCGGTTTATTTTTTTGTCTATTATTTTATCAATCATAAATATTTTTTAAGTTTTAAATCAATATCACACCATATCATGTTCTCCGTTCTTAGTGCACCGTATATATAATACTTTATGTCGCCTGGTTTGCGCGTTTGTTTTAATTCGTTTTCGGTTTTTGTATACTTATTTCAAAACGTCTTTACCCTCCCAGAACCCGTAGACCTGACTCAGTGCTCAATAGAAAATTCTTGGCTCTGATAAAATTCTGAATAAGATTAATTTAGCATAACCTTGACCAAAATGCGGGTGAGAAACGTGCACCCACATTATTTATGTCATTCCTAGATACGGATAAATTGTTTGCTGTAAGTAACATTTTACTACCCGCTGGCAGTTATCCAATGTATACTTTATTTAAATAAAAATACCGAAATAGTGTTTGTGTATGTATTGCACTCTCTCCCATGCTGGTGATGCATTGGATTTTTACACACACGTCGAGAGGTCAAATGTATTTTAAAGGAGATTCTTCTATTAGAAATTGCAAAAAATAGTTTGTCATCAGACTATCAGTTTAATTATATTATTTTATTTTATTTTATTACATAATTTAATTTAATTATATTATTTTAATAACCATCATATAAAATGAAAATTGACATACTCGTATTAGGCAATTCATGATGATCCAATATAAGTATCGCTTGCAAATAATATATTCTTGTAGCAAATAAATTACTTGCTTTCTTCGAGTTTACACCTGCAAGTGTATAGGTAAATACTTTTGTTTATACATTGTTTAATATAAATTATTTAAAAAATAAATATTTGTAATGTTTATTTTTTACACTCATCAAAACCATATAATTTCTCTTTACTTTCTGAAGTAGTTTCTTTCAGCAAGAAAAGCATTTAGTCATTGAAGGAAGAGTCAGTAGAAAAGCCACGAGGGCTCTCGTAAAGGACGTGAATTGTCAAAAACAATTACATTCAAATAAAACAAACAATTTGTGAGGCTGTTCAAAACGCGAAAACGACAATTTTAAGACAAAAGCTTAGTAGGAAATTGTTTATTCAAAATACTCATTTAAAGTAGTATTTTTTTATTTTACTGATATACATTTACACTATTCATCAACAAAATTTGGAAATTAAATTAATTTGGTTTAAAATATTTTAAATGAAAGCTTTATGTCTCAAACTAAAAGGGTTTTGATTGATAACGCAGTACAAGACAACGGTTTCCTCCCATTTACCTTCTCATTTTTTCCTCCTTGCCACTAAGCGACTGCAGTTTAACTGATTGTTTAAATACATTCCCTGGGAGCCTGGATGGGGAATCGGTTGTCGTGCTCGCTTTGCATCGAATATTCTGTCTATAAACCTATTTACGATGGACACTTTCTATGACGCCCAGCCGGGCTCTGAGGTCACCCAACCCTAAAAGGGCGACCTGGTCTCATCTTGTTGGTTAGAGACAAGAGGGCTCACATCCGTTGTGCTAACCATATCGCTGCATTTCTGTATCTCACGTCTTTAACAAACTAGTCATATCCATACTGAACATATATTCTGTAATAAAAGCAGGCAGTATGATGAAAATGAAATACAGTCCCCGCTATTTCCAATTGCAACTTATAAAGCTAAAGTTTTTTTTTCAATGCAACCTGTTTTCAATTGATATGAACAATGATTGCCGTAAATAGGGAACATTGAACTACATTGGTACTAAGAAACATGGCATTCAAGATAAAGGGAATGGAAAAACAAATGCCCAGCCAACCCAATATTGAAGTTTAAAACCTCACAAAACTCTTTATACCCAAAACCATAAGAATTTCTTCGAAAGAGTAAACGTTGTTAGTGCATCAGCAGAACATCAAGTTATTAGTCACGACCAAACAACAAAAAAAGGAAATAACTGTGACGATTTAAATTGTGACAATTATAAAAATAAAGAAATAAAAAAAAAAATTTTAAGTTGTGAACAATTAACCATTTAAATCTCACAATGATAATAAAAAACATGTAGGTACTAAGTGTGAATGGAAGTAGTAATTAATAAGGGCAAAGAAACGGTAAAGAAAAGACATATTGTAAATAATTATTATTGTCGCATTTAACCCTTTGCTTGTTATCAGGCGCCTACCTGTTGATACCGGACTCGACATGTTTACCGAGTCTTCTGTAATTAAAATAATATAGAAAAATAATGTTAATAATTAAAGAATCTGAAGACACAGATAGTCACGAAAACAACTAATTTAAATGATGTATTTTTATCTAGCGATAGTTTGTATAAATAAAAAGTTTTATTTAGAGAGAGACCGGGACTATATTCTCGCGGAATAAACACCCCACTGCCTAATGTCCTGCACCAGTGGTAGCGGACGAAAAATCTCACTCTCGCAATGACGACTCCAAGCAGTGCACACGCACGAGCAAAATGCTCTGTTGAAATGTTATGTGATTGGTTATTAGTTTGGATTAATTCTTATGTATTTTACTAACTGCTACAAAAGAGTGTAATATGTAACGTTAAGAAAAAGAAAAATTAAAAAACGTTGTAACAAGAAGAAATATGTGACAACCAATAGTACGAGTGTAAGTAACTATAACAGCTATCTTCTCCGATTGACGACTCTTCACAACATCCTACCTGGAGACATGAATCATCAGAATTACAACTCTAGTAGACCCGACCGATAATGCAGTTCGAGACATCTGAGAATCAACGAGTACCTGTGTAGAAGGCCCACTCTATCCTGCAGACGTTTAAGCCGTGAACAACTGAGACCAGACCTAGACGAGGACGACGCTCTTCGGATTCCCAAGATGTAACCATATGGAGGAGATTTCTACATCCCAAATTTAAGGTGACTCGATAGCACGTCTATCGAGGAATAATAATAATAGTAATTGTAACACAATACTCTCTTAAAGAGACTTTCAGAGACTATTGACTTTATAAGAATATAAAATTTTAAATCTAAGAATTTAATTGTAACTATTCAGGCTTCTTACAATTGAAACAGTTTAGATTTTAACGTAACGTAGTATAATTAATACCATTCTTCAAATGGAATAATAATGAAACTTAAAAGTAAAAGTAAAGGTAAAAGTAACAGTCTTGCAAGCTAATATCTTGAATTGAATATAATTAAAAGTTAAAGACTAAATACCAATGGTTACCCGGATCCGGGGAAAAGCTAAATATAATTTGTTGTGATCCGACAGTCTATATAAAGCAATTTAAATAATTTAATAATTTAATTAATAATGTAATGGGATCTGTCTTTTGAGTAAATGTCATTTGTTTTTTTAAATGTTTAATAAAGGGAAATCTTCTTGTTGCACACATATACTGAGTACATAAATCAACAGTTTTCCCTTCCCTGATTCCTTTTATATTTACTGTGTGTTGTTCTGTTTTAATTTCAGCTCGTCCCGAATAAGGCAGCCTGAAGTAATTGGCAGAACCAATTACTTTGGGTTCCCTCTGTTATAACTCAAGAGAAGAGGTTATATAACGTCAATAAAATTTGTAGACTAACAATGCCGTTGCGTGTGTATATCCTGGTTTAATCCTTACAGGTACTAAAGGTAGCTTCATAAAGTGCATTTGTGCTAAGATGCAGAGATGGTAAACTGCTAGCTTTTACAGATTCTAAATATGACTGGTTTGTTGTATTCACTATGAACACAAGTAGCTCGCCATTTATATTCGTATAAAGAGTAATGACGTCACAATGAGAATTAACGAAACTTCTATAAGAAATAACAATTTAATTTAACAAATTACTTTTTGAATTTAAAATAAAATATGAAATTCCCCTTAATTAGGATAAACACTATTTTCTTCTTCTCCTTCCATCCTGGAGTAGGTATAGACAACTTTTTTTATTTTAAAAGCCTTATGTGCATTTAACTAATAAAAATTGTGTTAACATTTATAAATATTTTAAGTTGGATTAAAAATTAGACCTTCGTTTTCTGAGCTTTCATACATTATGACTACCGTATGGAGCATACAAACAGGCGGCCTTTGACATAGTGTTCTTTTCGATGCGTAGAACACAATCCTCCCATCGATTCTTGTATACATTAACTCTTTCAAACTATGAGGGCTCCTTAAACGTATTCCGTATATCCTCGTTGCTAAGTATATCTAATTATAGGTATTATATGGTCATTTCATAAAACCTCATTTTTGCCGCGGGGATTTTATTTACATTTGTCTTTCCCAGAGTCCATGGCTCTGCACCATACAGCAGATTAAGGAATCAGGGTAAATAATGAAACAAAAATTTTTTCTTGGTAAGGTATATGAGAAGCAAATTTAATATTTATATTACAATATTTGTCGTTATCATTATTTATTATTATGAGATAAACAGTGTGGGGCATTGATTTATTTAATTTAAGGAGAGACATTATTATTTCTTGAAAATAACTTTAAAATAATTTTAATATCAAATTAATTTTTGTAATCATTTTTAAACACACTACAGTTCTTCTAATAGCCATTATTTACATGCCTTCTATTACAGTAAGAGGTATTGTTTTTTTTCGCCACTACAAACTGACTGTTAGACTCGAAATAAAGAAGAAAATTTACTGCTACAGTAATCTCGGTGCGCGCTGTTTCCAAAGCACTTTACCGGAGGAGTTAGTAATTTAATCAATTACCGGCAGACAGCGTGCCAGTACCTACCTACCGAGTTTGTTACACTAGATTTAATTACTACAGACTTTACGCTGAAACAAATGAATTATTTTTAGTGTATTTTAGCAGTGATTTTATGGGGAGTAATTATCTAAGAGTGTTTCCTTCTTATTACGGTCGCTCTTTTTAAACGCAATTTAACGCTTTTTAAAAGTGCAGTCCTGAGTGTTTGAGAGTGCGCGTTTGTATGCAAGTACAACAACAAAAAATATTTGTTTTTTTTACACTTGCATGCATTATGAAGTTTTAGTTTGGTTACACAGGCTTTAATAAATTTTAAAAGTGTATGTCTGCGAGTGTGAGTTGTGGATTGCGGACAACGATGTTGGACCCCTGCAATTACCACATTTCCCTTCGCCGTTTGATTGTGGAGTTTGTATACGGCGTCAGACTTTCTGCCCTTTTTATTGCATCCCAAACAATTTTCATCGTTTCATTTAAAGTATTTATAAAGTACCTATATTTATTTGTACCTAAATTACCTATAAAGTATTTTTTTATCTTTTAGTAACAGATGCTGTAAGAATTAATGAATTTAAAAGCTACACATTTTTATGAGTGGGCAATTAAAGAATATGGACAAGCTAAAAGTAAACTGAAATAAAAATAATAGTATATCCAGTGTAACCTTTATTCTTTGCGGCTCCACTGGTATCTTAAAGACAAACTGTTTTCATAAAACAAGTCGTTTTAATAAAATAACAATTTAATTGGTTCTCTCTCTAATTTCCACCCTCTGCACTTCCGTAAATTTGGAGGTAATAAAGCGCAATTAAAAATTCACGGCCCATACCTATTTTAAAAATAAAAACAATGGTAACAGGGCTTTAAAATAGATTTTTTACAAAATTTAAACTCGATAACCAGATTTTCATCTTATTCATTTCAGTGACAACCGTACAAGGTAAGATTCAACTTCGACTTCGAGTGTGCCACTAGTCTTAGAAAGTAGAAGTTATAATTAGTTTAATAGCCACTAATATTAGTAGAAGCTGGAAATTTTATAAGCTTTGGTCGTTAACTAGCCACAATTTTAAAACATTTTTGTGAACGTTCCAACAAACTTTTTGTTATAGCATGGATATGCTATGTCCAACAAAGACATACATAACATGGATATTTTGTGTAATACATTTGAATAATAATAAATACATCACTATTCTTATACTAATAAGATTAATTACAATATTTTACAAACATTAACATTGATTAAATATGTGTTAATTATTTTTAATTGCCCCTATTTCCTTTTTTCCAAACAAATTGTAAAAGTCGACAAAAACGTTTTAAAATTGTGTCTATCATCTTGACCAAGTTAACAAATCATTTTATCGCTGCAAATTATACAAAGGTATATATTTTTGCCAACCGATTTATGACCTACGTCGTATTTTGGTAAACGCTTATTGTTAACATGATGCGCTTCAAGAACAGACGCGCGTTCAGAAAATTTGTATTTATCTGTGCTATCTGTACAAAATGTTCGAGAGGAAAATTATTTTTTCAAGAGTTTATTTTTGAAGGTGATTCTGTAGTAGAAAATAACAAAAAATGGAAAATAAATGTGGAACTAAAAAATATTTATGCACAAGTTACTCCCAAGTAAAAATATGGTCCATATTTATATTTGGAAAAGTAAAATAACGTTAAATAAAAATGCTGGAACATCAGTTATTACGCAAAATCAATGTTTCCATATCCGTACAAATTACGAAGTCTTTGAATTGTGCCGAAGGGAATTGCTGAAAGGCAAAACAAATTTGATTTGAAAATTGTTTGTGTTTACCATCCATTAGCATTATTACGTCGCTAACAACCAAAAGCGTTTTGTGTCAAGTTTGTAGATAACTTAATTCTGTAAAACCTGATGCCAGTAACGTCAGTTGAAACGTTATTAAGAGTCTTTCTTCATATTACTAGCTGTTCTTCTTTCATTTTGTGTAAGACAATAATGAAAACGTGGCCCAATATCATTCTTCAAGAGATATCGGCTAACTTGTCGCAGCCTCCTAATTCTGTCTCCTATGATATATTGATAAAAGTAGTTAACACTTCGTTAATGTGTTTACTACATATCTATACAAACTCGAGGACAGACTTTTAAAGAAATAATATATATAACACTATTTCAATAAATTCAATTTACGCAGCCTGAATTGCCTATATATTATTACATATTGGCCTAAGGAGCGCGAAGACTAAAAAAAGGTACAATGAACAACTATCATCTTAATGAAATGTATACCAATATAAAGAAATTTCTACTTTTATAATACTGCAACTTAAGTACAGTAATCCAATTAGGAGACCAATGTTTACAGTTTTTTATCTTGCGTAGTAAAGAAATAATCAAAAAGTTGAGAAATGCCTAGCTTAAAGAGTTTATAGACTTTATAGTTATTGGTATACAGTTACAGTCATAAGTATAGGATATATTTTTGCTATCTTTTTGTTTGGAAAATTTTACTCTTGAGTCGCGTCTTAAGTTTCAATACAGGACTAGAAATGCTAACAAAAAATGTCCAAAACAATGGTAACCAGTTGTATTACCCATTGTTTTGTCCAATTAAACCCATTTGTATTACAGCATAAATACAATATAATTTTGGTCGGTGTCCGGGCAGAACGTATAACATTAATATCATAACTAACTTTTTATAAAATGTATCCTAAAGTGTATAAAGTCTTATAATCAAAAGAGTCTTGTGAATACATCTTGTATTTATGTTCAACTACTAGACACCACCCATTTAAATATGTAGTTGGGCTGTGGCTCCTTCTCTACTATCTCCTACTTTATTTCCATTCACCTCCATCGTAAACTCACAAAATCCCCTTCGTGCTATATCTACATTAACATTTATATCATGCAGTTTAGTTAATTGTTTTTGTTTTTTTTTTTATTTACAGCTGCCTTATCCGAAGTGATATTATCAAAGTTTACGACGGGTGGAGCAACATGTCGCCCGCCATTAGCCTTCTCTGCAACGAAGCTACCGGTATAGAGATCATCTCTACCGGCAGCGATCTCTACATAGAGTTCGTGTCCAACTCGGAATGGCCTGGACAGGGATTCAAAGCATCGTTTCAGTTTCAATCCGTCTCGACGGATTCGAGCGCGAATTTAATTTTTACAGGTAAGACAATCAATTAACGTCCTAAGCATCCTTATCAAATGAATTTGTAAATGTTGTAATTCTTTCCATATGCTTGAGAAAATTTTTATTTTTATGTAGATTTGGAATAGAGACAGTTTCGAATCACCGAACCTCAAATAAAAACCCGCATAATGTTGGCTGTGACAGATTTCTGCGAATCCAAAAAATTTACTGTGCTACAAGGAAAAACACATTTTATGCATGCTGTCAAGCATGTGTGCTACACATTTTGTTTTTAACCTTCTACATCAGGATTCGAAAGATTACAGTCCACGAGCCAATCCGCTACTTCAGTTGTTTTCTACGCCGGCGTAAAACATTTCTATTTAGACAACATTTCAAATCATTATAAAATTTCTCTTTTCTCTTTAAGTGACAACCTACAGCTTGATTGTTCTTTTGTCTCCTAACCCACTAAATGTAATTGACTCTAATATTCAGTTCTTATACGAAAACGTTAACCGCCCTCTGTTCTAGACTGACATCTTTTGACAGCCACTTTACACGTCCTAGAAAAACTGAACCAAAATTATTTGCGCTTACATTTTTTATTGTTCAGTAAGCCTTGTTGATTCGATTCTATGGTTTGTATTATCCTATGGTTGTAATGATATCAATACGGACATCTCCTAGAAAGTTTTACATCTGCTGTGCCCGCTTTGAGGGCAACCCCCTATTATCGCCCTCGGTCGCAACCCATCTGTGCCAGCTGAATCTTGGACCCAGCCTGACGGTCAATTAGACCTGTTTAACTAAAATCCCATAGCCGGTAGCATGGCCACATCTAAAAATCTATACTATCGTGATCCCCGTGGCGGGGATGTATAAGAATCTCGGGACGCGTCACAACACTTTGCGACGGGTATGCCCTTTATCCCGCACAACCCCGCAACAACATGTCAATACGTGCGATCTTCATTTTCTTTTATTTCTCACTATCTCTATTGCTATAATGTTTTAGAAACGCTTTTGAAAATGTTTATAAACGTGTCTAACGCTTGACGCCATAGAGATGGCAGTCTATTTACTGATAGTTGAGTTCCGGGCCGTAACCATAAGTTTAGTAAGACAATGAGAAGTATAAGTAAACGGAATTATAAACAATACGGTTTGGTGTGCCTGGCAGAGAATTTGTTTTTAAAGGCTACAATACAGACGCCCTGGACGTTGTGGCTAGACAAATACAAGCAACACGTAGGCATATATTCAAATAAATAGAGCATCCGAATTGTTTGCTTGCAGCCGCCTGCTTTGCCAAACACCCGACGCCGACGTGGTGACTCTTACATTGTTGGCGGCAAACTTAATTCCAAATAATTAATCAAACTCTGCACACAAAATTGAAAATTATACACTTAGATAATAACATTGCATTTGTGAATTATTTACAATTTTAAAACATTGTAAAACGGAAAATAAAATTATGTCAATTTTAGGCTACAAATTGGTTTTACATTTGGTGAACTTTTGTAGACAAGAACACCGTTTTTTACATTTTGCTAAAGTTGTTCGCCTTAGATATCTCAGATATTCTGTGTAATTACAAAAAGTGTTTAAATGTAGTCACCGATCCTACTGACTGGGCCTGCAATATACAGTTGTTGCTTACTTTGTTCTGGAGTCTCTGACTGTCATCTAACTTCCAGATATGTTGTGAAACTTATATCTGGAAGTTTAAGTTTAAGTTGACGCAGTGGCGCCAGATTACTGTAAGTCTCGTTACAAGGGTTGTTGCAAACAAGCGTGTAAATGTGCAGAAGAAAAGTGTACTTCTGTTTTCTGCTACAATAAATACCAAGCTTTACAAAATTATTATTATAAAAATTTGAAAAATAATTTTCTATTTATAAACTTTAAAAATTTATTTGTTATACCAAATTATAAATTAGAACGCAGAATCTACACCTTAATTTAACTGAACTTTGTTACTGTTAGCCTATGTAACCTGTTACATTTTACAGAGAAAGATTGTTTTAATTCTTAAAGAAAAATTATTGAACTATGTGTATTTTTAAAAATGAATAAATAAAAATATATAAACATATGTGGACAACTTTTTATTTGTCTTATAGATAACGCTGTATGCTAAAACAAAACCGGTTAAGTGAGCCAACCTGGAAAACGATACAAGGAAGTTAACAAGCAACGTTTCTTTAGATTCAATATGTGTATTGTAGTTAGTAAAACGACAGATTTTAAGACCCACTTCAAAGTTACTGAATACGTCTCTCATAAGACGGATTCAGTTCAATTCAGTCTATTGTTCATATTCTAATTCTTTAGTTTAACATAAAATAAAAAATACAACATCGTAACTCAATTTTCTGATAGAATTTAAAAAAATTTCTGGTCAATAAAATAGCTTTTCGGGTAAGCAATAAAATCGGGAGTATACTTTTGGCATGTCAATTTAATTTTATTAAGAATTGGTTGTTGATTAGTTCACTGAGAAGCAACACAATTGTCCACCTACGGTTTTATGACATAAATGGAAATCTGAAGTTCTCTGTCCCAGTCATAAGTAGATAATTTCTTGCAAAAAGTTTTAATAGTTTTTAGATAATTACATAGCATGATACTTAAAAGTAAATATAAAAACTAAAAATTTCTTGCAGTAATAAAATAAAAGTTTTAAGTCCCTTTCTTACATGAACACTTGTGTTGAAAACCAACTGTGTAATTCGCCCATTCCAAGTTACCCATACTGTCTTGTAATTCATTTACAAACAAAAGCAATCTACACACAGATTGCTTTGTTAAACAATATGCAGCGCTAAAATAAAAATTCTAGTCGGATAATCGAAATTTGGTGTCTCATTGTAAAATTAAAAAGTCAACTGGGACAATGGACGTCGGTGAGGGTGAACAATCTGTTCAGGTGATGACAAATGATTGGCCCGTCAAAATACTAGAGAGAGGGATAATTAGCGTTGTACGTGTGGCGGCCCTGCAGCATGGCGAAGTAAGCCTTTTGGCGTTCGCAACGTACATTATTCACGGCTGTCCAAACTTTGTGTACCGTCCTTTCCAAAAGCGCTTTGTGTACTCTATTTTATTCATTTTTTCGTTAAACACACATACGCGCCCGAGCGCCCACTTTGACGTTCAACCCTGTTTGCGGACTAGGATTACATTGTTAGCGTGGCTTTTGGTAGAATTTTGCTAAGCCGTATTTCATAGCTTTACATATATTGTTCGTGGTTTGCTGTACAAACTTCATTTATATAAATGAGAACGTTGACATAGTAACTGTTTTGCAATATAAACGTTTATAGGATATCATAAGCATATACTACACATGAGTATTTATATTACAAATATTGAATACATATATGTTTGAAATGAGACACATTGCCCTACCTAAGCTAAATTTATTAGCTGTACGATATTTTGTGACGAAAACAGACTTACAGACTTCCCCCTACACAATCTGACGAAATCCGAGAACAGTGGTGTCACACTAGACTTTTGATCAGCACTTTAGTCAACTGAAATGTAGTCGTAGAAATAATGGATGATTATTGTGGCTAATCCACATCTAACTTGCGTTTCCTCATTAGTGCATCGAGTTTCGTTTTTTCAAACAAAGCATCCACCTTCCTCGTGTATACTACAAACCACTAGTTACCATTTTATACCCCTTAGTTACCACTAGTTACCATTTTATACCCCTTAGTTACCACTAGTTACCATTTTATACCACTTAGTTACCACTAGTTACTTCAGTTTTTTCACTAATCTGTAGAGTTTTTGGTCAGTTAAATACTCGCACCATCTCCCCGTTACCTTATTGTTAGACGACTCAATAATTTTTAGTATAAACTCTGAACAGTTTAACATAGAATGGTAATACATAAAGAAGAACCACTGATTTGAATAATTTTTTAACAAAGTAAAAACACTTATTACTTGTATCTTTTATCCTTAAAAACCTTTTATAAATAAAATGCAACATCGTAACAATGTTCTTAAATTTTATCAATTTATATAAATGACGTAACGCGATATTGTACGTCATTTTCTCTGTTGTTTGTGGTTATTTTATTTTAACCGTAATTTATAATAATAATGTTATAAAATATTATAAAACTGTCAGGCATCACAAACACCAGACTTATTATAGCCATTCTGATAACTCCAACAGTAAGGATAAACTAAAAGGATAGCGATGACTTTAGAAAATGGAAATTTCATCATCATCTTTGCAACACGTCGTAGGCAACCTGTTTGCGTGTTCTGCCTTCAAAGATCCTCCAGCCGTCTCTTCTTGGGTTTAACCACACACCCAGGTCCTCTAGGTGTTCTATAAGTTTGTATTTCTAGACTTGTTTGGCCAGTCTGGAATCAGACATTCTTCCTAAGTGTTTTTCCACCGTTGATTGTAATCTCTTAATTTTTCATTTAAGTTAAAAACTTTTAACTCTTCTCTTATGGGCTCATTCTTTATACGGTCAAGTTTAGAACACCTTTTAACTCTCCTTAAGAACGCCGTTTCCGAGGTCTGTACTTTACTGTCTTGTTTTGTGTTGTTGCCCATAATTCATACACGTACAGGAACTTCCATAACTTTGTATAACTTTAATTGTGTATCTCAGCATACCTTGTTTTTAAAATACTGTTGATTATCCCACAGATCGTTTGGATCTTACTTAACTTAACGTCAATATCATAATTCCTATCATAGCCAATTTCATTTCCCAAAGAAACTAAAATGACTTCCTGTTCTAGAATTTTATCATTTATCATTATTTTAGTACTTATTGGTTCCTTGCATTGAATGAAAATTTCAATCAAGTAAATGTAAGTCAGTTAACTTACATTTATCTGTATTGTTAACACTATTGTTTGACTGATAGAGAATCTCAAAAGGAAGCAAATCTTCATCGAGGGAATCAATAAACTATAGTGGGTTATACACATACGGAACTTAAACGTGTCCCATTCCCTGTAGTGCAATAAATTGAAGCTACTTCGTCAAAAATGCATTTGAATTGCACTAAAAGTTTTGATTTTTGCTATTTTAGTCTTTCTTTTTGAACATCACGGAGTAGGCACTTTACTTGTTCCGTCTTCACAGAGTATCTCTCCATCTTACTGTCGGTTTTCTACTTTAAAGTATTCGAGTAATTAATTTCTCTGCAAGAGTTACCAGACCTTTGCAGAGGGTGACGTGACAGGGCTGTAGTCTTATGGCTTAAGCCTAGCCATCATTGGTACAATCCCCACATGATGGATTGCTCCATCCGCTCAGCTCTGACCGTTAGAGTCTTCACCCTTGTTACCCCAGGCATGGACCTCCATACCATCCCTGGAAGTTGGGGATGAGATATCCATACGGATCTTATACCAACTGTCACTCGGTCTCCAGAGCCGCGTTAGCCGCACGTAGGCGTTCCCCATCCCCCACCCCGACAAGTTGAGGTTGGATATTTTCCTTCATCTAGGAATGAGACCATAAGGCGTTATTCATCCTCTCCATTACTTTGGAGGACGTTATTTTAGTAATAAATTTTAAATTACTAAAATATAATTTCGTTTCACTACTGCACCGCCTTAAACGCATATTGACTTCACACAGGTTGAATACTGATTTTCTACTAAACGTTCTACTAACTGTCGTAAACTTTCTTAACTTAGTACAGTTATTTGTGTTTGTTCAACGTATTCAATTACGTTTAGAAAATATCTATAATTTTGCACCGTCCGCTTTATTACTCTACTACAATACCACAAAAAACTTAGTCGCTGTCGACGAAAACGAGTGAAATTTTACTAAAGTATTCAAAACTTTTCACTAAATATATGCTAATTTCTGCCTCAGAAAAGAGAAGAAATCTATGTAATTTATGCATAGAAGATAGTTCATTTGATGCAGTTAATAATTTTAGATATCTGGGTATCAAGCTAGCTAACGAAGGGTCCATAAACACGACGATACATGTCAAAATACAAATAGGAATTTGGGTATATTACGCCAACAGTAGACTATTGAGAAGCAAATTCATTAGTCGCTACACAAAAATAAAAATATGTAAGACACTTATCAGGCCGGTTGTTACTTGGGAGGCAATACATTAACAAAACATTAACTTGGATATTAACAAAAAAAATTAACTAGAAACGCTAAGAATGTTTCAAAGAAACATTGTAAAACGTGTTTATCGCTTCGTTAAAGAAAATGATGATCAAGAATGAGAAATAACCAGGATGTACATGAACTATTAAAGTATAACTACATTGTAAGATTCGTAAAGGTTCAACGAATACAGTAGCTAGATCACCTAGAGTGGATGGATGATCAACGTATACAAAAGAAAATCCTGTGGGTGCAAGTCTATAAAAGCAAGAATAGGGACCGACCTAGGATAAGATGGTTGGATGATGTCCTAGACGATCAAAGAAGAATGGGTGTGAGGGAAAAGGATAAGAAACATTGGAGAAGATTGGTGTTCGAAGCCATGGCTCACGTTGCTAAAGGGCTGTAGTGCTAAAGAAGACGAAGGAAAATAAGAATATTCAAAACTTTTTGGTTTTATTATGTTCTTTTTATTTCTCCGCTTAAATATGATAAAACTAGTGTTCTCTCTGAGCTACAAAAGTCGCACAGTATTTTTAACTAATTACAAATTTATTGGATACATTTTGATACTAAATACTTTTCAATTACCACAACAATTACAAAATCCACGGCTACTTTATTATTTTTCTGTAGTGAAGTAAAATTATATAGCAGTCGTACAATAAACAAAAATGCCATCACATTTGTGGTAAAATTTTCTTTAGTCTGACACGGCTGGATTCTTATATTTTTTCAAATTTTTAATTCCACTTTTGGGCCTTGGGATCTAATTCAGTACATTTATATTTTAGTTACAATTTTTTCAATCTAATATGCTACAAGAATTTCTGCCATTTTATCAAAACTTTACTAAGTTTTAAAATCCCCTGACATTACACATTTTGAAATTTTGAAAAATAAACACTAAATTTATGTTTTAGTTGAAATTTCCTTTAATTTGGTATCTCAAACGGCCTTTTTTGATTTTTTAAAAATTTTAGCTTTATGAATTTTTGCCACTCGCCTACTTATTTTGGACCAATCTAAAAAAAAACAACATATTTCTGTAGGGTAAAAGTGTTGACACGCGGCCGTATTTTACGCAAATCGATTGATGCGTTCCAAAGTCATAGTGAGACATACAGACAAATGCCAAACGGTGTGGTTAAGACTGAGAACTCGTTTCACTTGGTCAACAAGTAGAAATCTAGTAAAAATGGTAAGCTAAAACGGAAATTTTGTTTATATCGAAAACACAGTATAAAACATATACATACATAAACGTATGAAGATTTTATCATGGAGCAAAAAGTTCACACAAATTCACGACGCGGAATATTAGTAATGAGCTAATATATACATATTAACGTTTAAAAACTGAAGAAACTATGTAAAAGAATTAATAAATGCCGTATATAAAACCCAGTATCCTGTAGAATAGACAGTAGCGTAGAATTAAAAAAATCGGGTAATGTACACAATCGTATTGTGTGGATAGTATCTGTGCAAAACCATTAACAATGAATGACAATGCAGGTTTATCTCAACAATACGATAATGTGACAATTAGTGCAGCTGAAATCACCGCGATTAATGTAGATGAAAACATTGCCTAATGCGCGTGTATTGCACGTTGTTTAATGCAAATAGGATTGCTTGCAGCTTGTGTTTACGGTTAGCTGTTTACTACATTTATAGTTAGTGGTACAATTTCCACAGACAAAATCGTTTTTATCGGCATTATAAATCAAATAATTTACTTTTAACTGTCATTTAGGATGTATGAGCTTCACAAAGCTTCTTAATACTTTTTGTTGATGAGTTTGTTACATTTTTCAAGTTACAAAAACGTTTTTTAAATCTTCAAATCATTTAAAAAACTCGTTTTTTTCTTTCTTAAGTCGGTTGTTGTCTCTTTCTTTATTTTCTGAAGTTATACTTACTCATGGCGTGTTGTATGGTGACTCTTTCCGTCAATCATAATACCTAACCAATGTAACCTCAAATTTGTATTATTGTGTTTTAGAAAAGTATGTCCTAAAGTATTAATATCCTTAACAACCTGTTAACAAAACACTTATACTATCCTGCTACAAATATAGCCTACATTTTTTAATTATATTTGTACGGTGGTATTCGAGATTGGAAGTAGAGACGGTAAATCCTAAAGTCACCAAAAATTTCATTTTCAATAAACATAATTATGTTTTCTACTCTTCATCTCCTATCAGGGACTATGCGGGTAAATTTTTTTAGTCTGGATGAAAATATTCATTTTAACAACGCTTCCTAGGCCTTCCTATAATTTGTTGTTTAGTAGGCTTGTATTGCCAAACTTCCTTAGACAACCTGCCATCTGGCATCCTATCCAGATGAGCAATCCATTTTTTTTCTGCAATACAATCTTGGACGAATGTCAAATTTTTTATGAATATCTTCACTGTAGAGTCTGTGTCTTCGTGTGCAGCCTTTAACAGATTGCAAGAATCTCATCTCCGATACCTGTATTCTACTCAGATGTTTTTCGCCGAAACCCAAGTTTCAGAACCATACAATAACACTAGCACACCCACTGCCTTACAAAATTTTAGTCAAGTCTCTTTCCTTTTTGTCCTTGATAACGCTTGACGAATTATACTACATATTTACTGAAACTTTGGCAACTTCTGATCAGCATCATAATCCACATCATAAATAATGTCATAGCCAAGACAACGGAAATGTGACACCTGATCTATACTCTTAGTATCCAATAAAATCTTATTATCCCAAGAGGTATTTGCCCATAAATGCTATAGTTTTTGTCTTCTTTGCACAGAATGTATGTTTTTATATGTCGTGATTTGAACGGACTTTCTGTAACTGGAACATTGGTCTCTGGAACTCGCACTAGTGGTTTTAGATGATTACTTGATCATCCGCAAACAGCATTGTATTCATGTACGTTCTTTTATTTATTTTTGTTCTCGGATCACTTAATTTTGTCAAAACATAATATTTTCTGCCAAATACTTCGCAAAAGCAACCAAAAAGAGTAGCCTTTAAAGCGCTTTCAATAAATTGAATAGATGAGTATAATGTATGGCATGGAACCACTATCACCAACGCAACGTTTTAAGGGTTGCTTTCCTATAAGTTCCAAACTACTAGTCAGTAATCAATTAATTGAGCAAACGCGTTCACTTAAGTTCTTCAGTTATGACTTGTTTTACAATAGAGATTTGTATGTAGCAAAAACGCTAAGTTCGGAACACTAAGAAAAACGTTGGACGAATAATTCTAAACCAATAACCTTTAAAAATGTTGAAAAGTCGTGATGGTTCTATACGGATGTAAAACAATGTTTATGTCAGTAAAAACTCGCGCTAAATGCTGACACAGGCTACTGAACTTCAATTTTAGTTCTGGGAGTACTGGCTAAGAAATGACATAAGTAAAACTTTTAAAAATACAACCTGAACAATAAAATAAAGTAATACACACAGGATTGAAAGTGCATTGAAAATATAATCTTTATTTCAGTAATAAGTATGTAGAATGCATATAAGATTATTATTCATAATAAATTATTCTTTTGTATATTTCTGTTCATTTTTAGTTAGCTAATACGTGAAGACCATAAACAGCTGGTTAAACCAAGTATTAAAAAAAAAAAATGCTACAGAAGTATCCGTTGGCAAATGCATGTACTACGGCACGCCTTTGCCTATTACGTTCCTTATTTAACAAACACTGTCGGCTTTATAAATAACGATACTTTTTCTCGTAACAAGACAGTACAGAAGAAAAAGCACCGACAAAGGATGTTTGCTTTAATATTCAATTAACCATATTTAAACGACCACTGTTACGGTAGCGTACAGTGTTCCATATTTTACAGCGTTACTGTGCATGTTTGTGTGTGTTAACGTAATAACAGTGAAGAAAGATGTACTGTAATTAGCTTTTCTTCTTAAACATCAACTACAGTTAAAGAACAGTTTAATAATTGTTGCATTCGTGAGTTAACGTCGCAATGTAATTATTTATTTTCATCTTCGTGTTCTTTTATTGAAATGGTATTCTATTTATTTCACTTACATTTACTTCGCCATTATTTATATAACAATTACACATAATAGCGGGTATCCAGAATACTAACATTACATACGGTATACATAATATACACATTAGGATGGGTACACATTTTTCATCACTACATGTATACACTAACTCACAAGCGCCACCATCACTATCACTACTACTGTTACTGCTAATAATAGTGATAAACATCTCCACACCGCATCAGAATAGTGCCTACTAACCTATTGAGGCTAACGTGTGTGTGTGTGTGTGTGTGTGTGTGTGTGTGTGTGTGTGTGTGTGTGTGTGTGTGTGTGTGTGTGTGTAACGTCCGTTTATAGGCAATTTGACAACAGTGTGTCGATTGCATATGAATCAAGGGACTTATCTACTACTACTACTACTACTACTACTACTACTACTACTACTACTACTACTACTACTACTACTACTACTGCTGCTTCTGCTGTTACATTGTAAACTACTACTACTTACAAATTGTCCGAAAAACGTGAGAAAACGGGAGAGTAAGAAAATGGCTTAAGTAATTACAACCATTATCTTACCCACTTACAAAAAATTTACACTTTTAGATTGTACTTATACACATAAATTTATCGGCGAATATGTTTCACATACTTAGTTCTTAGTGGTAAATCAGAGAGACAATTAAATAACCACCACTAATACTAACTACAACTTTTATATAACAAAAGAAAATGCTGTATTTTCTTCGTTAATAGAATTAAAATTATGTTATGTAATTTTATAATCTGCAAAACATTTTTGTTGCAGCAAATAATTTGTAATTCCTCGCATGTTGTCTGACTAGAATAACAACAATTTGATACTGTATTTCAGCATTGGATATTTGAGTATGTTGAAGATGAAGTTTCAAACAATCAAGTGAAATACTTTTAACCAAAAAAATATAATCTTATTACTTTGATTATCTTTTTAGCTTAAAAATTAGCTGTTATTTTTTCTTCAACTTATTCTTTTCTTCTTATTTTTCTTCTTTTGTTGCCTGATCGTCGTGTTTTTGGCTTTCCAATGCCTTGTCGTCACGAAAGTCTACTAACAAGATCTACATATTACAGATGTATTCGGTTCTCTGCATGGGGATCTACACACTGTCCCATCCTACTTTCTACCGTACATACCTTATTACCGTACGTCATTCTTTTCATCATAAAATTTCAGTCTGATGAATCGCTTTCTATTACACCCCTTATCCATAATATATATTATCATTATATGCTATGAATATATATATATATATATATTGTCATTACATATTATGCATTGTATATTTATTATTGTGCACTATATATTAGGCAATATACGAGTATAATCACTATTATCGTCACAATGTAATGATTTAAAATTTGTTCTTACGTTTTACTCTAATAATGATTTGGGTTGCCTACTTTTTGCTTTTTACATGTTTTAACATGGTCTCATGTCTCCTTAGTTCTCGAATATGCTTGTCATTAATTATTCCCTTACGTGTCTTCTGATCTTACGTAACCTATCAACTTCGATTCTTTAAGCAGTCATTCAGTTACACTCGAGTGTCTTGTTACATAGCCTCATCTGCAGCTCGAATTTTATCCTTTCTGTTTAGGTTACATTCATGCCGTATTTGGTCACGACAACTGTTCCTTGAATTTACATTCTTTTTACTAATTTTCAAATTAATTTTTTTTCAAGATTTATATGTGTAGAGACGACGAAATTTCAATATATGGCTGTTTCAATACATTTGTAGTATTTACCACTTATTAAATTGGTAAAAAAAATATTTACGTCTATCAAATATTTTAATTCTCTCATATCCAATGCATATGCATATCCAACGTATATGCATCAAGTACTTACGTGCCATTTACGTAAGTTACGGATTTTGTAACCATCTTCCTTTTTTACCTTAAAAATTATCTGATCACCTGCGTAAAGCAGTAATTGTATCGTTTATGTTGCACTGATATTCCTATCCTCACATTTTTTCACGTATCATTTAATTACTCGTTTTATATTAGGTTAAAAATTAACAGGTCGATATTGAAACTTTCTTGGCGTCTCAAAATAATCCTAAATTTTTATGTTAAACTCTCGGTTTATTTTACGCACCGTGTCTTATTAACCATTTCTGATATAAAAACGTAATGCAATAAAATAAAAAATTATTTTTTTTGCATTATGTCTTATTTTTTAGCCAAAACAAGTGTAAAAAATTTAATGGACACGGTGGAATCTAAAGAATAAATGTTATTTAGGATTGCCTGCGTTTGTATTTATCATTACGTTATACTTATTGTGTATTCATAAATTATATACATTTTGAAACGGTTCCTTCTTCTTACAAAACCTATTATTGAAAAAATAATTAAACCAGGACTTACAATATTTGTGACACTTTCAATCTAACGTTACAAATGTTACAAATGAAATAAAAAAGAGAAAACCCAGAAATAATACGACACAAAGTGTAAAAATATTAAAAGAGGAAGCCAAACAATACCGCAATTCTCAGATAACAAATTTAACAAAAAGAAACACATTTAAAGTTTTTGAAAGCATGTATAACTGAACTCAAATTCTACAACGCGAAAAATGTGTACAAACATATAGACCAACGCGTGCGCACAACTATGGCCGAAAGATATGTTACATGCGTTTAATCAGTTTCAAACAATATAGTGAAGGATTTATTTAACAGATTCATGAAAAGAATATCATATAATTATATACTGGTTACACATTGAGACAGGGTTAAAGGATAATCAGCTGTCTGGGATTCGTAAATATTGTTTGCATCTACAAACTACATTTCTTTAACCATGATCTGTGAGTAGATATACACAAAAAGAAATGATTCTAATTGGCTCCCGTTTATGGGAATAAGATTAGCGGATGCCATACGGAACCAATACACCTGTTGTACCAGCGAACACAGAATTCGTTAATTCTGTTATTTCACGGATTTTTGGAAAACAATATTTATATTTGACAGTTCTCCAAAACATATTTACTTCTACAAAAACACAGTCTTTGGCAGTAGAGCGCGGTATTTTGCTTTAATTTATCTTATTTTGTTTTACCAGAAGACATTAACAAGTTCATTAGTTATTTATTTGTTAAGGTCACTACCTAAACGTGAGCTCAGCTAAATTTGTTACATTTTTATGGTTTCTGTTTAAAGAAAATTAGGTTTTCATAAACAGTAATATTGCATTATTTTGTTGACCGAACGTGTCTTAAATAATTTTGTGGTCAAAAACTCCTTCTTTCTTTCACTTTTTCCATGCACACCGACAATCTTGTTTCCTATATTCTGTATCCATCATTGTTCCATCTTCTGTGTATGTTTTGCCTATTCCTAAGATTATTTGTGTTGATCTAACTTGATGGTATCTTGTGTGTATAGATGACCTAATGATACGGGTCTCACAACTGCGTTAGATCTATTTCTGTTTACTATTCATGCAATCCTGTGTCTACGACTTCCGCAGGCGTCCTCAAGGAGGACGCGTTCTCTAAAAGTCAGAGCTTCAGAGGTTAAAGAGGAAGACTTATAAAACTGAGACAAGAGAAACACCTAGTTTTTGGTTGCTCTAATACCATCTAGGTTGAAAAAATTAAGAACTGGTCAAGGGAAAGTGATAGAACAAATCAAAGAAGGAAACCTTGACAGAAATAAAAAGAGAGTTATATAACAAGAGTCTTATAGCACCTGTATTTGTCATACCAGTGCACTAGTTCTAACCTAGAGCCGTCATGTTCTGAAATACAGGGGTATACTCAGTAAAATTGTAGTAAGAGCACATTTAGTAGAGATATATTTAGGAGGTTTGGAGGAGATTCGTAAAAACGAACCAGGAGATTTTATTGAAAAACATGGTATACTTTAACGCATACCAAATTCTTTCCGGGGGAGAGATAGGTCTTAACATGGAGATAATTAATTAATTGATATTTCAGTTTTATACAAAATATTTTTTATAAAACACTTGACAACAGGAAATCAAGCGATGACTTAATCCGTTTTACGATCTCACTGGACCTCACACCAACGCGCTTATACACACACATGTACGCTTACACAAACACGCATACCAAATTTGCATACGAAATAAATGAAATCAACCTGAAATGAAAATCGTTTATAGCCTTTACGAAACTCCCGTTTTATGGATACAAAAAGAGTTGTTGCGTTGTAAAAAAAAACCTACAATGCAACAAGCGATGTCGACGATGCTGAAAGGGAGGCAGAATAATCTGTTCAGGTGATGACAAATGATTTGCACGTCTACGTACTAGAGAGAGGGATAATTAGTGTTGTACGTGTGGCGGCCCTGCAGTACAGTAAGCCTTTGACGCTCGCGACGTACATAATTCATGGCTGCCCAAACTTTGCGTACCGTCAGCTCCAAAATCGCTCCGAAACGTATATTTCCTCTTTTTTCTTCAAAAAAAAAAAACGCTGTGACAACCCTGATAGCGAACTGGGATTACATTGTTAAGGAGGCTTTGGTACAATGATTTTAAACTATTGTTTATGGCTTTGCGTTGTATTTTTTTTACATACATTACCATATAATTAGATATACATGTTGCCAAACTATTTTTTAAATAAAGACTGGAACTAAAATTCAACATGTTTTTAATTTTTGCAATCTAGTTATTTAAATTACTTTAAAGAACCGGAGAAAATTTATTGTAATTATAATCTGTTTGTAATTAATCTTTATCTGTTAAAATTCGTTCACTTTGGTCAGATAATTAGTTTATCAATGGAATTTGAAATTTAGAACTAGCTTTGCAGTTCAATAGTTAATCTGCAACGATGAGCTAATGTAAATTTCTTGTGGATATGTTGCGGTCTCCCAAAGACCAATTAAACTAGGTGTCCCCGAGCGCGGACAAAAAGGGGCGAAGTTCTAGACAAATGTGAAATTTTCCATTAAATATAGAAATTATTGTTTTCATACCTTAAAAAAATATTTGGGAAATGTGTTCAATAATAAGAATACAAATTGATGCAAATGATCAGTTATCCACTATATTTTATAACAAAGTACATATAGCATGTAACAAATAAATGTAAGACATTTGAACATAGTATACAATAATAACAATAACTTTTGAATATAATATACAATAATAATATATTTAATATAATAATTACAATATGCAGTAAATGGAAGTAGCATCTTGTTAAGATGACATATATTTTTTATAAGTAGCATCTATTTTGTATTAAATATATTCCACAGTCTCTGTAATTCATTTCGACGTGCATTCATCGAATGACTACTGTTAATTTTTTTCAAACGATCGAAGTTAAATGATGGTTTCAACAGCAATCCACTCAAAGTTTTTACTCTCGATAATGCGACATAAGTTAGACCAACTTGGAACTCGTTATCACCAATGTCGACAATTGCTTTATCCAGAGTTATTTCTTGAGATCTGTGAATACTGATCGCGTATCCAAGCATAACAGGAAACTGCTTACGTGTACAACTGATTCCACGCCGTTTAAACGAAGACGTAATAGCCACAATAGGGACTGAGCTTCCATAAATAGTCGGACCAGTATATTTTTCAAATTGAACGAGAATGCATAATGGTATACGTTCACTATAAGCCTCGTATTCAATAGAAGGATCATAAATTATATCAGTAATTGTGCCAACTGATCCATTCGCGAGACCCTTGGCCACCCAAAGATTTCGTCTTAAAATAATTCTGGCTCCTTTACATAGACGTAATTCAGCAGACAATCCTTGAGCTTCATCAGAAGATGCAGCAAGGGCTTCTGAGCAGTTATGTATAGCTTTAATCAAGGCGATCGGTTGTTCATTTTTTTGTAACTTTTCATAATTAAATTTATCAATATCAGTATTTTTTGCCATTATGCACACTGCATTTTCAAAAGACTTATCCCCAATATTATTGACAAAAAATGGAGAAGATAACAGTTGATTGATCAAGCTCAGTAATACTTCCATTCGAAATCCTATTAAGAGTTTCTCGGAAAGATCGTTGTTCATCTCCCATTTGTCTCATTATTTGTGTTAAAAAAAATACCTTTTTGAACTGTAAATATAATAAACTTGACTGAATAGTTTTAGCGTTTTTTCCAATAGTGTAAAGGCTATAATCACATACTGGAGGAAGTTGTGACCAATCGCCCACTAAATAAATGCAAAGACCTCCGAATGGCAGGTTGGCTAATTGTGGTTTAGCGTCTCTGAGTCTTTGATCAACTCTGAAAAATAAGTTCAACCCAAGCATACTGGCTTCACCTATAATAACAAATTTAATGTCTTTGAATTCATCTTCAAAAGAAATTTTAGCGTCACTGTTTAATTGTGGTAGAGCGTTTCTCGAAGGAGGTATTCTAAGAGCTGAATGGAGGGTCTGTCCGTTAATATTATTCGCTGCAACACCTGTCGGAGCCATCAAAAGAGTAGCATTGCATTGGAAATGAAAGTTTATTCGATGAACCATCTCGTTGATGATACAGCTCTTTCCTGTTCCAGCCTTACCTTGGACTATTGCAAGCTTATGTTAACAATTATCGTAATCCATTAGCTGTTGATCCAAAAAAAACAAAATGGCATTTTGTTGTTCATTGAAGTTGATATTCAAAGGTTCAAAGAATTGTCGTTGATTTACAATCGTTTCTCTACTTTTCTCAATGAAATCAGTGTTATCTTTTATATCTGGATACCTATGATAAGCTTCGTTCCAGTCATGAAGTATATCGATGTCACGATTACCAAGAGTAATATAGGCTGGTAGGTCATTAGGCATAACTGCAGCAATTGCCATCCAGTCTCTCTCATTAAATATAATTTTATTATCATTATTTTCAAATTCATCTTCGTCTTCCACTGGCTGTAAAGACATATTAATCTGCTGAGGTTCCACAATGTTACTTCGTTGATATGCACTTTTCCAGGTTTCATCCTCATTTTTCAAATTTTGTTCACAACGCCAGGGTTTGTGTAACATTAGCTGTTGTTTACAAAATAATTCGAAGCTTGATTGATTCAAGTTTTTATCAACCTTAGGATAGACTTGTACTATTTTATGTTTTCTGCAAATAAACAGTCTATTTCTACTTCCTTTAGAATATTTTTTAGCAAATTCTAACAAAGTCATATCTTCCATATTTAGTGGTCTCTGATTGTAGAATTCAATAAATGATAAGGCAGTACCATCATCTTCAGTTTCCGGAATAGCAACATAATTTTCAATTTTAATCACAAGTGTCTGAAAGCTCCTCGTGCAATGGAATAATGGAATACTCATAAGTATATGACAGGTTTCACAAGCTCCAATGCCTCTTTCGCCAATTATTTTTATCATTAAACTGGTGTACGCCTGGCGAGCCTGATCATCAGAATTTCGCGATTTAACGATTTCTTCAAACATTTCTAACAAAGTTTTAGAAGTAGGTTCTGATTTTAAGGCGTACTTCGATATGTATTCAATTACAGCATATAATGACGTAATAATCTGAAAATCGGTATTAGCTCTCCATGTTTGAGCAATAAAAGAGTTGAATAGATTGAGTTTCTCGTCATTTCTCACAGGAGTGTACACCCAATTTCCTTTACTATCTTTCAGTAAAGTCGATACTTCTTGAATTGCTTTAGGGAATTTAAAGCGACAGATAAATTCGCGACAATTCGGTTTCAGACAGTAACCTTTTGAGCACTGTGTATGTCGTTGGAATCGATTCAATAATTCAGAAATAGATCGGTCATCGTCAATTACAACATCACTTGATCTAATACGTGAAGGATGTATTGTTGCTGGTGGAATGGATGGCAATGGGTTGAACGCACTTACTAACTTATCGTAGTACGTTGTTGCTTCAAGCAACTGTTGCTGAGAAGCAGCATCAAAAGTTCTAGGATCCGGAGCACCAGATATCCAAATAAAACCGTGTAAATGGCATGAACCACGATGCTGAAATTCGAACCGAAACCAATAATCGAGAACTTTGTATCGTTTGCATATCAATTTTTCAATGAAAGTAACAGCTCGAAACGTGAAGTAATTTTCAACAATTAATGGATTTTCATTTATGAGTTTTTGTCGTTGTTGTACAATTTGAGATTCATTCAATAATTCCTCTTCTTCGAAATTACAGCCTAGAAGACGTGCTAAGTCAGGCCACCAAAGGTCAGCAGCACTCAATGTTAAGAAAGCTGTCGGTAGTATATCGAGCTGGCTTATCATCGACTCTAATTCACTTCTCCTTTGGAACCAATAAGAATTAGAACCTCGTATTTTAGAGCACCAATAATATAAACCTTTTACTATTTTTGGATTGTGTGACATTGGGTCACGTAATTGTTGAATATTACCATGAAAATCAAATTTTTTAGCAAATATTCCTCCTCGTTTGATTGCATCGTGTCGTTGAATCGTTGAACAGTATTTAGTGCAAATAATCGGAACCGTGGATCTTGAGCAAAACGGCGATCTTTGTATTCCATTAAAAATTGGAAATATTCTAATGGTGTTATTTTCATGTTATTAGGACGAGTATTATCATTCAATTCCGCAGAACCATAAGGAAATAATGCTGGAAAAGCCATAGTTATATATCCTTCACATGTAAGTTCGTTGATAATGTTAGTACCTTTTGGCCAAGGTATGACATTGTACATCAGATCGGATGCGGTCAACTTCTTGTAATTTAATATCATTGGGTATGACACTTTCATAAACATCATTACTTTCCTTTGAGTTATCATCCAACTCTGGTATTTCTACCGTTGGTATTTGATCTAAAATTCTACCCTCTATGGGAAGCTGAGGAATACGATCGACACCAATTGATATATCTGCATAGTAAGAATTGTTGGTTTTCAAAAAAGTTAGAGCAGTAATAATTTTATTTCGCCTAACATGGAAATCACGATGTTCATTCAAACCCTCTCGCCTCACAACGATTGTACTCAATGTAGATGGTATTCGAGGTAAACAACGAATTATTTCATCAATATTCTGTCCAGCATTGATTATATTTCCTTTATACGCAAACTGACCGGGCAAACCACGTGATTTGATCCTGTATACACGTATTACTGGTTGCACTTTAGCTATAAGTAACTACTCAACGTAAGTAAGTCCTTGAAGTTCAATCGGTACCATTCTTGGATCCATCTTATTTACTGCCGTAAATTTATGAGGACGTTTTTTACATTGTTTACACGCATCAAAATTTTTACTTTGAATTACAGTCCTACCACAGTTGTTACATTCAAAACAATTTAAATTCTGTAACTCTTGTTCAAACTGAAGTTGTAGATTGCGAAACTGAGAGTTATCTGCACTAACCTGATCAACATTAGACAACACATGACTGTTTTGATTTCGTGAACCACTATATTGTTGTTGACGATAAGTCTGACGACTATGAATACTTCCACCTCGGCGTCTTTTAAGCATGATTAATTATTTCAACATATTCTGGGTTACACAAAAGCGAAAAGCAAAACGCACTCAAAGAAATAATTACAGCATTGTTGCAGTCGATACACCACGTCTCAATGTGTAATCATGTGACTGCGTTCGGGTACACTCGTTCACCGTCGGACCGATTCGGCGCCGTTGATGTAAGTTTCAAACGGTTTTAATTTAGCGGAATTAAACGATTATTATTTAACTTTGGCTCGACCAATGTTTCCAAAAATTAAAATGTGTACCCCGGAATATGTACAGAATGTACATATAAAGTTTGGTGGAGATTGGATAAGTAGTTTCGGTCTTAATACACTATGGTTTTAAAGGGTTTTAATTTAGCGAAATTAAATAATTATTTAACTTAGAATCGACCAATCTTTACAAAAATGAAAATATGCACCCCTGAATATGTACAGAATGTACATGTAAAGTTTGGTGGAGATTGGAAGAGTAATTTCGGAGGAGTATGCGTCACAAAAAAGTGCAAAGTGGCGGATAGAGGGGCTTCGCTTCGCTTCGCCCCATTTAACCGTGCCCTCCTAACACTGAAGATAAATAACACATACGTTTTGTTTAATAACCCAGGTCAAATTAGATTCACGCAACTGAATAAAAGCTTTGTTTATTAAAGAACATGTTAGACATTTATGCTTGTTTACAACGAAATGTTTAATTTGTTTACAATGTTCAAGAATTCGTTTAACTGTTAAAGAAAAGGCGTTTAACTGTTTATAATCCGTCTTCACTTTTAAAAATTACTATATATAAACTTACGTTTATTTATTTTGTTACTAACGAAACTAAAACACATTGACAAACGTATATGGTGTTTTACAAAGAGATCGTAATGCGTACGAATTCGGTTCGCGGGCGCGTCACAGCACACAGAGCGAGAGGCAGCAACACGCTCCGATCAGCGGGACTCCCCAGCACACACTTCTGGAACGCTTAACATACCGTCCCCGTTGAAGTAGCAGACTTCAAAGATCAGCAAGTACGCACAGCTTGACAAGGGCTCTCTTCACCAGTCCCTTAGATGTCCGAATTGTAGCGACACGAGGTATACCATCACTGCCGTTGTGAAGTTCCACAATGCGACCTAGATCCCAGTGAAATGGAGGTCGGAAGTCTTTTTTGATTAATACCAGAGAGCCTGGGGATGGTGGCGTGTAGTCTTTGACCCATTTGGTCCGTTGTTGTAAAGTTGAAAGATGTTGTTGTTGAATACGTTGCCAGTGGTCTAATCTATTAATGTTTAATGTACTTACATCAGGTACAGGAAAGGAAGCTAAGGACTGTCCAACAAGAAAATAAGCAGGTGTCAAAGGATTCAGATCGTTTGGATCATTTGACAACTCAGTTATAGGTCTAGAGTTTACACAAGCTTCAATTTTAACCAAGAGTGTTTCTAGTTCATCATATGCTAATATATAAGTTCCCAATACTCGTTTAAGGTGATGTTTTACACTTTTTACCGACGCTTCCCATAGTCCCCGAAAATGAGGTGACCGGGGTGGAATAAAATGCCACGTTATTCCTACTGATGTGCACAGTTTGTGTACTTGATACTGATGAGTGTCAGAAGCGAACAAAAGTTGTGGTTCATGAAGTTCGTTTTTTGCTCCAACAAAGTTAGTAGCATTGTCACAGTATATATGTTTAATTGCCCTCTGCGAGCTATCATTCTTTGAAGTGCTTCTAGAAATTTCTTTGTTGTCATATCCGGAACTAGTTCTATGTGTATAGCCTTGGTAGCCATTCAAACGAAGAGTGCTACATATGCCTTCACTGACTGTGATCGGCGTTGTGATACTCTTCGATAGAAGAGAGATCCACAATAATCAATCCCACAGTTTTCAAAGGGACGAGATGGTTGGACTCTGCATGGTGGTAGGTTTCCCATGAGATGTTTAGCAGACCTTGGCATATTTTTACTGCATGTTACGCAATTTTTACAACTGATCGCGCTATAATTTTACCCTTGATGGGCCAATACTTAGTTCGAATAGTCGCAAGAAGAGCTTGAGGACCAGAATATAGAGTAGTAATATGATTCTCAACAAATATCATTCATGTAATATTCTGATCTGAAGGGAGCAAAATTGGATGTTTATACTCTGGATTCACTGACGCATTCATTAGTCTGCCTCCAACGCGGACGATACCTTCGTCATCCACAAAAGGAGCTAGCGACTTGATTTTATTACTTGCTTCCTTATTCTTCTGAAGTTTGTCTATATCTTCACTAAAAGTCTGTTCAACTTCTTTAATCCATGTTATTTCAGCTTTATGTATATCGCCAGGAGTAATATATCCAGTGTTCTTTTTATGTGGTTGTTTACAATTCTTAACCAGATGTTAAGCGCGGGCAGAGCGAAGTGATTCGTAATAATTTAGTCCAAGAGGAAAATTTATCAATTATGTCGGAAGAGGGTAGTGTTGTTATGTGAATTATAACTTTCGTTCTTCGTTCTTCAATTTCAGGGTTTATTGAAATATTTTGAATAGTTTTGGGCCTATTATAATCTTCTGATAACCAGGTAGGGCCATGCCACCACAGGCTTCGAGTTATGAGGAGGTCTGCTAAAACTGACCTTGAAATTAAGTCTGCAGGATTATCCTGTGATCGAACATGCATCCATGTGCAATGTTTATGAGTTCATGAATTTGTGATACCCTGTTTCCTATGAAAGTCTGCCAGGTATTTGGAGGTGAATTTAACCAATGAAGAACTATTGTAGAATCGGTCCAAAGAATGGTGTGTGTAAAATTCAGTATTTCTGAAAGGATGTAGCACTTTCGAAACAGTTGAGCTAATAAAAGCGCTCCACATAATTCAAGCTCTTTATCTTTAATTTTCCTTACTGTTCTCCCTTCAGTAATTCTTTTTATAAGCTTATTGTGATGAAACACGTGTTCAATTAGTTGGATTCCCACCAACTGAAAAAACTTACGGCGCACATCTTGGCAGCTTGGAGACCTTCGTACGCTCCTTTCACGATCATCTACGATTTACTTCTATAAAAAATCTCCCTTACCGTTTAATTAATATTCTTCAATCTGCATAGACTTTCCTTTATATTGAATTCACACTTAAGCGGCTAAGTCAGCTTAACATTACTCTAGATCGGCGTCCATCACTAGTGATTTACTTCATCCATAGCGAATAGTTCCATTCTCTTGCTTCTTGTAGAACATAAATTATTATTATAATTTATCCTTATTTTTGCATTCCTTTAGAGACTAAGAGTTTTGTCTCCTGTTGATTAGTTTTTGTGTTAGACTATTGTTTTGTTACTTTGTCCATCATGATAAGAATTACATGAAGCACACGTTCATGTATACCAAAGTATACATGCATACACGAAAGTATACCACGTTCACGCACAAAAATATCCATACCAAAGTATGTATGCTGATATTTGAAATCCCTGACATCTGTTTGGGAACAGCACTTACGCCAATGCTTACCGTGCGATATGGCCTTGAAAAATATGAAAACAATAACGGTGTCTTTTGAGTCCATGTCCCGTCCAATCTGTTATTACTAGAATTTTTCATTGCTTCTGCAATACTGTCTGCCTGTCATTATTGAAATATTCTTAGCTACTCTAACGCGGCTAGAGATCTGCTGGTGACCCGTCCCAACATCATCGTCACAAGCACATCGTAATCTTCAAGTAGGAGACCTATTAATCTTTTTTACTCAATACTCTATCTCATTCTACATCTCCGAGACTTTTCTTTCTCCCACTGTACAATTAATGTCTCTCGCTGTCTCATTCGTTGCAGTCCTGATCCCAACTATTTCTGTTCTATTCGAGTCGAATAATTAACTCTTCTTCTTTTGTCGTTTTTTAAGTCATCAATCCTGTTTTGTTCTTTTATAAATTACAAGAACTTTAATTAAACGATAGAATGATTTACTGTCCTTCTCTGCCAATATTCATGGTTCCCTCCAGTACAGCAGCTTTAGGACGGACACCGTATTTTTGCCTGTGCATCTTTCCCAGTTTTGTGCCTGCACTTTGCCACACGCCTTTCACGGTTTGATGATTTATTACTAACCCTTAATCATAGTAAAAAAGTAGGTTCAATCCTAGATAATTAAAGTATGATAACTATTTTAATGGCTTTCCGCTTAAACGCTTAAACAGTATTTCGTTTAACAGGTTACACTAATTAATTTCTCAAAACGCCACTCCTTTGTTTTGTCTATTGATATGTAGCAGTTATTCTCTAATTGGCTTGTTCACACACACACATCGATGCACTTAGTCTTCTGATATGTAAATAATAACCTTGTCGTATGCATATAAAATACTTCTTATGAAAATATTGCTCACATTGCTCAAGTTACAACTAGTTTCTCCCTCAACGTTCGCAGTTTCTTAGCACTTCGTGAAAGTACTTGCTAACAAGCGACGACCTACTTTGTCTGCATTTTAGTCCTTCTTTCACTGGGCGTTTTGCAAATAATATTTTCTAAAAGTACAATATTCGTCACAGAATATCTGACCGTATAATCTTTTTAAACAATGTATTAACAATATTTTAACACACACGATTGAAAATCTCAATGATGAGTACAAAATGTTAGAATACTGAATGTCAAGTAAGAGGATGTCAATTATTATTTATAAACACTGACTCTTCATGAAAGTCAAACAGACTGCTTACCAAATACAAGCACTGTTTAAGAAAATATTTTCAAAGATATTTTTGGTACTAAAAATTAAATTAGTAGAATTTGTAAGAAGAGAAGAAGTTAAATCAAAAACAGTTCCAGCAAACTGCTGGTATGATAAACCATTATTTGAATTACTAAAGAGTCAACGAGATATTGCTCAGACACATCAGTTAGGATATCAGACCGTCGAAAATTGTGCTACATTTTTCAAGTCGTACCTACATTTAATTTGTTTTTACATTAATATAATTAATTTACTGATCAGTAAGTTGAAAAAAAATCTGAAGACTTTAAGCTTTTTATTTCTTTATTCAGGACATATATCTCTACCGAAAGGTACCGTTACATGAAGAGTCGAATAAAGAAATTCCTCAACTAATCCGTCTTTGTTCGGGTAATAAAATCAAAACCAGAAGTGCGGGCAACGATGGCAAAACTGAGATATATGTGTGCAAGGGATTTCCTACCATTCGCATGAAAACTGAGATGTATGTGTGCAAGGGATTTCCTACCATTCGCATGAAAACTGAGATGTATGTGTGCAAGGGATTTCCTACCATTCGTATGAAAACTGAGATGTATGTGTGCAAGGGATTCCCTACCATTCGGATGATACTGAGATGTAAGTGTGCAAGGGATTTCCTAACATTCGCATGAGTTTCCATCATTTTGACTCGTTTCGTCACCGTTTCTTATGTAATAGGTTTCTGCCGCTCATCAAACGTACATGCTGGACAGTGTGAGAGTAACAGCACATGTGAGGGATCCTATTATGTCTTCCGACGAACGGGAGCCAAAACCCGGCGTCGGAAGATTTGGCTCCAATCGGTGAATTCATACATACGTAAACTCTCTTTTAAGGTAGGAGGGCTCCTAAAGTAATCACGTTTGTGCTCCGGTGTAACAAATTGAACATAAGATAATCATCCGTATCATTAAAATAATTAGTTCCAATAACTGAATCTTGTACTGACAACGTAGTAATTATAAAAACGATTATTTTCTTTGACAAGTAGTATTAAAGCGCGATTTTTCATTATTTGAAAAAAAAAATTTTTAAATATTGTTTATTAAATTTTTATAATATTACTGCATAAAATGTTATTTGTTTACTTAGAACGAAATTCATTCGATGCATAGTAAAAATTCGATATTTCTTCATTAAAATTACAATACGTTTCACTAGGAGATCCAACAACTCAACTATTCTATATCGTTATGAACATAGAACTTTAATGATACCCGTTTTAGATCTGTATCGATACAGATTGTCAGAACCACAAATGCGACAGCGTTCACGAACTATGATGGTTGGGTAAAGCATAATACTAACCACACTTTCTTCTCTGTACGGTGTACGGCTTACATGGACAGCATAACATTCCATTCCCTTTTTTAAGCTATTTCGGTGCTATACAAAACAATGGCTTATTACATGTTTACCGCATTTAATTCCCGTTGTCATTATTATTATTATCATTATCATCATCATCATTGTCATCGCCGTCGTGTCAACGTGTTGTTGTCGTTGTCGTCGTCGTCGTCGTCGTTGTTGTTGTTGTTGTTGTTGTTGTTGTTGTTGTTGTTGTTGTTGTTGTTGTTGTTGATGCTGCTGCTGCTGCTGCTGCTGTTGTTGTCACTTACAGTTGTAACAACAACAATAATTTATAACACTGAGATTTATTTCTATTAAGTATTAAAACAATTGGTGTAAAATAAATTAACAAAAAACAGTTAAGGAAATACCAATCGCCTAAAACAGATAACAAAGAAAATTAACGTAAACTACCAGTTGAACAAAAACAAAGCTGATGCCATTTCATGAGGATTAGTGTCTACGTATAAACAACACTGGCATTAACAATGATTGACAGTGGTTGTTTACATCTGAACAATGGATTAGTGCGACAATTAGTGCAGCTGTAATTGTTCTAAATAATGGAACCGTAAACATCAGTTAACATACACACACTTGTACAAATATTAATAGTATAATACAATTCGTGCTTACGACTCGATGTCGGGTGGGTTTTTATTATTGTTCTTGTTGATTTGTTTATTACTGTTAATGTGATATGGAAAAAATTTAACAAAACAAATTAAAAAAACTATTTATTTAATCCTGAAGATTCAACAAATAATGATAATAATGACCTTTTTGTACCATCAACGTAGTTTAGGAGTGTTGGGAAGGAAAGACTTGCAAGTCGGCATGAAAGGAAGACTGTGTGTCCACCATTTAGCTTTTTCTCGTGTGGAGAATGAATTTCGCATGGCTCTTCTTCTTCTTCTTCTTCTTCTTCTTCTTCTTCTTCTTCTTCTTCTTCTTCTTCTTCTTCTTCTTCTTCTTCTTCTTCTTCTTCTTCTTCTTCTTCAACTTCTTTTATTTTTTCTTCATATCTAATGTAACAGACATGTTCCTAGTTTCGGGATTAAACTTATCCTTAAACGATCAACATTTATATCGATAACAGACAAAACTAATTGAACTGCTATCCGTACATTTATCATTAAAATCGATTACTGGTAGCCCGTTTGCCATCATTGTTGCAACATGTTTCTTCCATCTATTTCTACAATCTTTCATCCTTACACTCAAGTTATGTTGATTTAGGCACTTTGTATATCTATTTCTGAGCCTGTCTAATATAACGTAACGGTTAATACCGTTTAAAACATTTCATTGTCTTTCTATGAATTACGTTTTCTCACTACCAATGCTTCACTACTGTAAACCAGATATTGTCGACATTTGTAAAAAGTCATCCGTATTTCTCCTCGTGTTTTGTTTTTAGCGTGATTCGTTTAACTACTGCTCCATGTAAAAGCTGTAATTATAAGCCAGGTCATACATAGATTTTAAAACGTTTAACTTGTTCTAGAGTTGTGTTCTTAAGGAATATCGCTTATTTGTGGTTCCGGCAAATCTCAGGACAAAATATTTCTTTGCCAAATATTATATTCTTAACATCAAAAATTATATATATCTGCTCCAAATAATCTTAAATAATATTTTATCTGACAGTAACCAACATTTTTAAACATTCAATTTTAAAGTAAATTTTCTCACATGTTTTTAAATTAAGTTATATGATTCTAAGTTTCAAACAAGAAAACTACACGTTCTTGTTTTTTTGTTAAAAAATGTCACTTGAACTCTAAAAACTCATTTTTAAATTGTAATGAATAATAAATTGATTAAAAAGAAATATCTTTAAATTTGTAAGGTTAACGTCCTCGAAAAGGTTTATCAGTTAATGGATCTAAAAATGAATTATTACTACGATTTACAGTTTTCTTTTCTTTTGTCCGTATTTTTTAATAACTATTTATAATATTGGAAAGCCCTTATGTTGGCTTATTCCTGTTGCAAAATATTATTAATAGATAAAGACTATAGTTGAAATGCAAAATTTACAACTGCTTTTCCTGTAACATTAAAAATTGTTCCGGAAGCAATAAAAAAGACGAACGGATCTGGAGTTGAATTACAAACGACACGACCCAACGGAGAAGGGAAACAGCGGGAACAAACATCGCCGTCCGCAACCCACAACTCACGCACGCAAACAAACGCATTTAAAATTTATTAAAGCCCGTGTAACCAAACTCACCAGTCGAAATCCAAACAAGTTTGGAAAAAAACAAATATTTTTTTAACCGTTTACGCAGCCACGATCACACACACACACAAAACGGCTTAAGTTATTATTTTGTATTATTTTATTGTATTACTAAAACACTGACCGTAAAGGTAAATATATTTGTAAATATGCCGATTCAATATTTCAGAGAAACTTTTATTTCAAAATATAATACAATGTTTTCGATTTAGTTAGCCACATACTAAGTCTGTGGTTTATTGTTATAAGCCAGCTAGACGTTTTGGCTATTTCAGTAGGAGTCCTTTAGGGTTATATCTACCTGCCCTGTGAATTTACTAACTTTATATTTAGGTATAATTTGCTACTTATGTTGTTACTGTATACTAAATTGATTGTATTTGTGAAGAATGCAATTGATAACATTAGTGTTCTAGAAATAGGTTGATATACATTTCAAAGAGTAACAAGCCTACCCTTAGTATCACTACAAATAAGCTCTTGTAACGTAATAATGATTATTGTAAAATCATTAAAATCAAATCTAGAATATGAGTAGTATTTCAAGTTAATCCTAACAGTGATTGTAATTACTGAGACGTCGTTAGAAGCTATTAGAGTCTTCTAAGTAAAGTAGGGTAGTGTGACACGGGCCTTCTAAGTAAAGTAGGGTAGTATGACACGGACCTTCTAAGTAAAGTAGGGTAGCGTGACACGGGCCTTCTAAGTAAAGTAGGGTAACGTGACACGGGCCTTCTAAGTAAAGTAGAGTAGTGTGAGACGGGCCTTCTAAGTAAAGTAGGTTAGTGTGACACGGGCCTTCCAAGTAGAGTAGGGTAGTGTGACACAGGCCTTCTAAGTAAAGTAGGGTAGTGTGACACGGGCCTTCTAAGTAAAGTAGGGTAGTGTGACACGGGCCTTCTAAGTAAAGTAGGGTAGTGTGACACGGGCCTTATAAAAAAACAAGGAGAGACGACGAGGAGATGATGAGACGTTTGAAGAAAAGAATACTTCTGAAGCTATTTGTACTCCTACAAGGTGAAGGATAGAAAGGCTTATAAACAATTCAAAACGTTTTAATAAAAACTTCAGATAGTGTAAATCTAATGTAAATCAAAACTTTCATGAAGCAGGACAGGGGTTATAAAGTAATTGGTAGGAACCGTGTAGACGCAAGACGGCAAGACGAAGGTCTTGAGAGAGGATTTTATGAGTATGGTAATTCTAAAGTTAATCAATTGTTGCTGATGGCAAGGTAGTGCACATAGGGTTGATCCGCCAAGAAAAAAAGATCTTTATTTACTATGCGTACACTGTTACAGTGGAATCATATCACAGCAAAGACAGCTCTTACAAGGTTGGTAACTACGCCGCACACTTTAGGAGACAGATGACGCGGTCCTAACAAAAAATGTATGTATATTTTCGTTTAGTTGACAGCGGAAGCATACAAAGTACGCTTCATCTTCGTAATTATCATAATCGATTTCTTCTTCTTCTTCTTCTTCTTCTTCTTCTTCTTCTTCTTCTTCTTCTTCTTCTTCTTCTTCTTCTTCTGATTCTTCTTCTTCTTTTTCTACTGTCAGGGGAAGTAAAGTGTCACATGTTCCAACTCTCACGATCAAGCCATCTCTCACGACGACTCTAATCCCCTTTCCAACATTGTCCATTCCATTACTTATACTACTTCAATTAAGTGCTTCTATGGCTATCAATGAAAACTTCTGCTACTACTTCTGTTGGTACTACTATACTGCTACTGTTGCTGCAGCTTCTGCTGCTGCTGCTACTACTACTACTACTACTACTACTACCACCACCACCACTAATACCATTAATAATTAATAATAACAACGGCAATATTATTTAAATGAAACGCAAGTCATTAAACCAATACATCAATTTTCTTTACACTTTACATTAACTCTTTGTAGTGCAAGAATTTTAGCTACTGGACGTAGACAAATGATAACTCGATGCAATCATACTTGTTTAACCATTATGTAACAAACTGTACAGTGTCATTTGAATCTTTTAGAAAAGTCCGAATATTTTTCAGACAATTTCTATAAGACACCAAAGAGACTAAAAATATTCGTCCAATACTTAACATATTTTTAAATAGAAAGGTTTTGTAAAATATATAAAAAAAATACTTGGTAAGTTTCACAAATTTTTTAATTAACTCTGACAGCTGTTTCGACTAACTTAAGCCATTGTCAAAGAGCGAGTGAATGAAATTACTGAACACAGGACGTTAGTGGAGTGTAGGTGGTGGACATCTGTTTAGGGCGTATCTGGAACATCTGTGTTGTGAAGGCGAGGGGGGGAGAGTGTGTGCATGAGACAAGGGAAGGTCAGGTGTCTTTAAAAAGTAAATACAATCATGAATACAAAATATAAAATTAACTGAACTAAATATAAACCGAATGCAATAATTTACAAATAATGATGGGCATTCAAAATAATATAAAATAAACTAAACTAAATAACAGATTTTAACAAAGGGGATACATAAAATTCAGTCTGTTCATTGGTTACATTTTTGTTATTTACAAAAAAAAAAAAATATTTAACCAATGAACAGACTGAATTTTATGTATCCCCTTTGTTAAAATCTGTTATTTAGTTTAGTTTATTTTATATTATTTTGAATGTTCATCATTATTTGTAAATTATTGCATTCGGTTTATATTTAGTTCAGTTAATTTTATATTTTGCATTCATGATTGTATTTACTTTTTAAAGACACCTGACCTTCCCTTGTCTCATGCACACACTCTCCCCCTCCCCACACCTTCACACACAGATGTTCCAGATACGCCCTAAACAGATGTCCACCACCTACACTCCACTAACATCCTGTGTTCAGTAATTTCGTTCACTCGCTCTTTGACAATGGCTTAAGTTAGTCGAAACAGCTGTCAGAGTTAATTAAAAAATTTGTGAAACTTACCAAGTTCTTTTTATATATTTTACAAAACCTTTCTATTAATATGTTTCACCAAGTGCCCAACGAGTCATCAATTAATATTTTTAAATATTGGACAGGACAGGACTTCGTGAAAATATCTTTGTAAAAAATAAACTAAAAAGAGAATGAGAAAAGAAAAGTAAAATTTTTGAAATGACATAACACTTTATTCACAAACTCTACAAAATGACTGTGTTAAATAAGTCCACAGTATATAGTAGGGTAAATTAGTAGGGTATTTAGTAAAAACGTGTACTCTAAATCTAAAACTTACACTTTAAACGGAAAACTAAATAGTCTATTAGCATAATATATACGCCTTCATGGACAGAGTGAGACCAGTTAACCAAGCCGTCGTCTACCCATTGAAACAACAGATATTTCAAATTCATTTGCGGAAATTATCCTCAGTACCGTGTTTCCCTTTCTTCTTAGTCATATCTTCCGACGGCGTTCCTGTAAAATGCTACAGAAGATGTCAAATAACATGGTATTATATTGACTTCCGCAGTAAATTAAAAACGTTGGTCATTTTAACAAACTGGCCACCGTTTGATATACCGATACCGATATCAAGAATCTGAAACTATTAGGTTGAAAACTACCTTAACATTTTATAACCACGATGAGCACACGTTGGTGCTTTGTATTAGTTCTTACGTAACATATGTGTAGTATAACATTAAAAACAAAATACTAAACAAAAATTTGTAATGTTTATTATTAAATTAATTTTACTGAAACAACGCCTTTCCATTTTTTATTAATATTTTTTTGAATTTAATTAAAAGTGCATAGAATATGTTAGTATTTTTGGGTGTCTGTACATTAATATTGTACAATAGAAAGAGAGAAAACTATAGCCTTTTAACACAAGTTGCTCTGTATTTAATTCCCTGAAATGGTTTGTTTTAATGTTTGTATGTAGGCCCTATGGGAATTTGTGTGTACACGTGAGTTCACGTTAAGAGATGAAGCCAAAGTCTGTTTGAGGGGGTATGTGTTTTAATGTTTATTTATGTATAGTATTTAAATCATTGTTCGTGTAATATAAGTAACAACTGTCTCTATTTTAAAATAAAATATTTATCGTTCGAACACAGCTTGCTCCGTATTCAATTCTCGGTTTAATTTAATACATTCAGATGTATTGCACAAAAGTTTCTGGTTACGCTGTAATTAACGTTTGTCGCGATACAACAGTGTGACATCCCGCTGACATTGTAACGTACAACTCGTTAATTGAAACGACAGACTCAATGGTACAATAAAATAGCCCCATGTATACATAAAACATACTCTGAAACAGCACAATACATACGCAAATTAAATTCTACTCTTCAACGAATTTCCTAGAGATAAAATAACGTTTGCTTTAATTAGTGTTTGTTTTAGTTTTTAATTGTGTATTTTTTTATTTTATTTTATGAGGGCCTACTATTTAGCAATGAATCCAGAATACATTAGACTTTAGGAAGCACAACATAAAAGGAGTTTACAGCCTAACCCTATATCGGCAGTTCTCAGCTCTTTTCAATGAATAACAACGATCTAACATAATTTATGGTTTTATTCAACGACTAGCGGAATACCCGTGTTTCGCTATGGAGTTTCACGTTGTACGTAATGAAAATGTTAGGTTAATTAATAAATTTCAATTAAAGTAGGTTTCTTATAAATAAATAGTTGTTGCCCACGACTTCGTTCGCGTGGTCTTCAATTTAATGCGATAATATATTTAGTACGAGTACCCGGCATGCGTTGCAATGCCATTCTAAGAAAGAAAGTGTTTGTGTTTTAATTCTGTTTATTGAAGTGCTTTTGGATACACAATATTGTTTGTTTTTCCGTCTGGTGCGTACACGAATAAATCAGAAGGTTTTCCGACGCGTGAGCAGGCCACATACAGCTGTCCATGTGAGAAGCATGGATTTTTCAAATTTAGTCCACACACTTGTAGCGATTGCCCCTGTGCTTTGTTGATGGTCATTGCAAATGCGAGTCGCACCGGAAACTGCAAACGTTTGAATTCGAATGGCATATCTGTCGGAATCATTGGGATGCGTGGCAACAGTACATCTTCTCCTTTAAATTTTCCATTTAGAATTGTAGCTTCGATGATATTGTTCATCATCTTTTTCGCTGAAAGCCTGGTACCTTTGCAAAGTCGTGGTGGATTGATGTTTCGGAGAAGAATGATAGGCACGCCAATTTTCAATGTTAAAACGTGCGGCGGCATGCCTGGCAAATCAAGTGAATTCAAGAATTCAGTTGGATAATTGACAACTTCGTCTTGATTCGTTACAGTATCGATGGACTTATACGTTGTCGCTTCGCCTGGTATTTCGTTTTGAATGCTGAAATTGATGGCATTGACATCGTTGTTTTTGGCTGCTAATATAGCACGTGCACTGAGCCACTGATGATTTTTGTAATTCTGTGCGATATTTGGGAAAACTTTGTGAATCAATTCGTCTGTGGTTGCTGTGATTTTACAGAAGTTTGTTGGCAATGTGATACATTGTGTGGATTCATCGATTGCCATTTTCCCATTCCCAATATCCAACAATTGTTTTGCGAAACGTTCAGCGGATGCATCATGTTGTAGCTGTACACTCATATTGGTCTTCAAAGTCAATTTCTGTACGTGTCGCCATAAAACTGATGATTTGAGACATGCATTAAGTTCATCAGCGGGTGTTGAACGTGGTATAACTGGTAGAGTTTGTCGAAAATCACCAAACAATAAAATGAGTGCGCCACCGAAGAGCTGTTCATTTCCTCTCAAATATTTTAGTGTACGATGAAGCGCTTCCAATGCTTTTTTGTGCGCCATAGTACATTCGTCCCATATAATGAGTTGACATGATTGGAGTACTTTACCCATTCCAGAATTTTTGTTGATATTGCATGTGGGTGTCTCAGTGATTTGCATATTCAACGGAAATTTCAGTGCTGAATGCGCTGTTCGGCCACCATCCAAAAGAGTTGGCGCAATTCCAGATGATGCGATTGCCAGTGCAATATTTTTTCGTGATCGTATGGTTGCCAAAATAAGCGAAATGAGAAAAGTTTTGCCTGTGCCTCCGGGCGCATCTAGGAAATACAATCCCCCGCTTTGGCTTGTAATTGCATGCATAATTCTGCCATACGCTATGCGTTGTTCTGGAACCAATTTCGGAAGATTCGTTTGAACAAATGTACCCAATTCGTCGACATCAAAGTGTTTTTCTCGTTGCAAATCACGATCGAAAAGGTCGTTTGCAGATCGATTCGGCGCAGCCATTCCCAATTGTACCAGTGCTTTGTTAGCGATTGCCAAACATATGTCCTCCTCAATCGAAACCAATGCCTCATTATACACGTTTGGTGTGAATTGAATGTCCGGATTTTGATTCGTTGCACGCAAACGATGTAGGATGTCTTCACTCATGTAGACTTTGTATTTTTCCCAAAAATCTTTTGGATTGGATGGGAAGCACGTTGTCAATATGATTGCAAATAACGTGCATATTTGCTGTGGTTGAGCAGTATTCGATGCATCAGCAAGTGAAGTGTCCCAATGTGCATCGTTTTCAAGAAGATTTAATTCTTGGCAAGCTTCACGATAAGTGGCACATACTTGACCGTTTACTGTTCTCAATTCTTGGAAGGATGTCGGTCCACGTACGCTGATTAACAGTAATCGCAAGTAAAAGCATTCTGCATTGTTTGGGTGAACAGTGTACAGACGGCCTAAGGCGTCATTCGAATATAAACTGGGATGTCCTTCAACTGCTTTACCTTGTTTGCGACGTTGAAACTTTTTCGTTGATGCATTCCATGTGTAGTATGTTGGCACTTCAGAGTAAAGTAGCGTCTTTGCAAACATATCATCCCCGCACAATGAGAAAAATGCAGTTAATGTTGTTGGCGGTGGTGATAATGCTCTAGCATGTGCATTTTCTGTTGTGAAGTACACGCGCTCTCCATTTTCAAGGTGCACTGCCAAATGAACAACTGTTGGATGCCGTTCATTGATTGGAAATGATAAAATGCGCCATACTGCTTCATTGCTACTAATGTAGCGTCCCAGTTGATATTGGTCGATTTCATTGATAGAAGCAGTTGCATTTCCCACTCCAAAAACTGCCATATCGCTTCCTTTGTTGACATATTTGCAAATGTACTTGATCGATTTCACCGAATCGCAATACTCGACATTGATGTGTGCTTTGTACGTTTCCGATAGTAACGGTGAATAAGGTACAACCCAACGATTATCGACTTCAACATCATTGTTTCGTACTTTTAAAGTGATGGATTTGCCGCCATCTTCAGTTGATCGTCGACGATAGATTGGATATCCGTCATTGCCAGTGATAGTCTCGGCAAGTAAGTCTCTTGGGTATCGTTTCGTGCATTTCCCATCAGACATGCATGGTGAATTGTTGTTGAGTAAGCCACATGGACCATGAATCATGTTTTTGGTGACGACTTCAAATAAGTCTGGATCAATGTCGACATCTGGTATTTCTGCTGAGATGACTTGATCAATTTGATCTGTTGTGACTTTTTCGATCAACCAAATCAAAATGTATGCATGTGGCAATCCTCTTTTTTTCCATTCAATGGAATACATCCAACAGCGTGTCTCTCCAAAAACATGATGCTTGACAATGAAATCCATTAAAGATGTCAATTTTTGTTTGAACACACGCGCGGAAATAGCCTATCATGACGACATATAGCCTATATTGTCCACTTAACAAAAGTTCTTTTATTTCATCCCACGTAGGATTGCATGTGAATGTAATAAACAAATCTGGGCGGCCATATGCTCGAACATATGTCATCGCATCTTGTGCGTATTCATGCATGTGCCGTGGACTCCCTGTAAATTTGGCCGGTAGTATGACCATTTTTCCCAATTTATTGGGATTCACATTGCCATCATTAACAACTGCATCACGTAAATGAATGTAATCTTCGGAACGCAACTTGGTTTGATTTAATCGAATGTAGAGGAGTCGTTCGGTTTCGATTTTCACATACATATCGACAATGTATTGATGGAACAATTGTCGACATTTCAAGATATGATTTTCAGCGTTTTCACGAATCATCAATCGATATGAATTCATCGATATGATTCATGGCACAGACTTTCTTATTCGTTTCCTCATCTGTTTGTGGATTTCTCAATTTGATGTTGAAATGATATCCATCTTCTCCTTGCCAAAATAAAATCGGATATTGCAATCCGTCGTATGAGCGATGAGTTTCTGAGATTCGCTGAACATCACCATTTCTGCGATGAAGAATTATATCACGCGAGTTAAATTCTTCGCCAACTATAACGATCGCCACTTCATCAATTGTTGGTGCATTGTACTGTCTTTCGTGTTGGCCGACAGGTGTTTTGTCTGCTCTAACTACAACTTTGTAGTCATCAGCTGGCATTTGTTCAAGGACAGTTCTGAACAATCGAATTAATTCGTTGTGTTGATCGAATAAAGTTTGTAATGCAGCGACAATTTCTCGTTTAGTGCCCAGTGCCCATATTGAATCGACAACGTTGATCGATTTGTTCATCAGTGTTTCCCATGAAATAAATTAGAAGAAATTTGTGATCTGCGTTCGACAGTGGTAGTAGTGATCCTGCACGATGATAAATTTGCCCTTGCACTTTGAATGTTGGCATGTAATTCTCGCGCACGATATTTGTAGCACCGAACGATGTCATTTGGAAACATGAATTGTACTTGCGTATGTTTGCCAAGAAATGTTTCGATTGGCTTGTGTCACCTGATACCAACGTTGATAATGGTTCGGGTGGTGAATGTAATTCTGGCAATTTCACTTTTCCACCCGCGCAGCACATTCCTGGTGTTTCATTCTTAAATTTGAGGGCACTGCAATACACGCATAATTTATCCATTTTTCCAATAACCACACTTGGATGAAGACTGTAATCATAATTAACATCGTAATGGAATGCACCAAGATTTAAATCAGCGTGCAGTGTTCGTCTGGATCGTGCAGTGCGTACTCGAACGGTTTCCAGTCTTTCTTTCCGTTGCTCGACTGTTTCAGACGAACAGGCTTGAGCATTGCGTACTCGAACGGTTTCCAGTCTTGCTTCCCGTTGCTCGTCTGTTTCAGATGAACGGGCTTGAGCAGTGCGTACTCGAACGGTTTCCAGTCTTGCTTCCCGTTGCTCGTCTGTTTCTGAAGTTCGTAATGCATTTTTCTTTCGTGCTTGAGGTGTAGATCGACCAATCGCTTGTCGTTTGGGTGGCATAATTGATTTGACAGCGAAAGTAATGCTTTGTGACGACTATTACAAATTCACTTGGAAAAAGCAAAGAAAATGCGTGTGATATCTATTATCTAATGTCGACCGGCAATTGGAATTTCACAATCAACACCACTTGTTATGTTACACACGAACTGAAATGTCGCTGTTTGTATTTGATTCAATTTAATTCAAGCGTGCACACTCATACACCGAAAACACACGAACTGCCGCTAAATTATATGAAATATACTCATTTGTTGAAACGAATATTTACCTTTTAAACTAAATAATGAGTTTCAGAAGTGGTACACTCGCGCACCACCTATTGTAAAATGGTTGTACTAATTCAGAAACATTCGAGGGCGTGCGCACAACAACTCACCGAAGTTTCATCGCAATCGGATGAATGGTATAGGAACGCATACGGGACAAACAAAGAAACATTCATTTTTATATATATAGATTGTGTCTCTGATATTAGTTTTTGCTTTGTCTGCCAACAAAGGTTTAAGTCTGTATAAGTGCGTAGGGCTACGAACAGTAGATTTTAAAACTGTATAACATTCTCAGGATTTGTCCCGAATATCTTTTACTCGTGGTAGGGAGTGCTCGTTTCTTCAGAGTGCTAGCCCACCAATAGTTTGAGTCTTCTGCGATTCTCATTCTACAGTTTCTTCCGTGTACTGCGAACAGCTACGACTATTACAAACGTAGTAGGTCAAAATATCGGCAGATAGCGAGACGTTTAATAGTGACAACTTTGACAAACTTTTGTCCTATGTAATATTAGTTCTGCAAAAGAAATTATTGGTTTGACATTCAAAAATAAAGGTTGTTATTATTAAAAAACTTTAACTTACTTGATTCACTTATTAAAGTCTCAATGATTTCAGTCGCGCGCATAGTATGTACCGGTATATTAAAATTTTAGACTTATATCAATTTTAACATTATAATATAATAATAATAAGAAGAAAATGATTATGATGATGATGATGATGATGATGATGATGATGATGATGATGATGATGATGATGATGATGATGATGATGATGACGACGACGACGACGACGACGACGACGACGACGACGACGACGATAATGACGACGACGACGACGACGATAATGACGACGACGACGACGACGACGACGACGATGATGATGATGATGATGATGATGATGACTACGGTAAAGGAGACGTAGAACCAGATAGTGATTTAACTCTGTTAATGCTTACTCGTCGACATCATCTATAAAGTGCAAGATAACATCAATAGTTATTAGAAACCTGACGATAGAAATTGAACAGCGGCTTAGAGATGCGCAGTGTACAGACATCTCGTTGCGAGGCCCGTGCGCATAACAGTCTTGTACAGTGTTTCATAGTGTGAACATCGACTGTAGCAAGACTGGCGAGAACAGTGGAAACATGTGTGTGATACAGACGGAGATAACATGGAAGTGAGACAGTAAACTGTTATAGTGTCGTCTCCCCTCACTTCTCTCTACATAACTTAGCTATACTTGTAAGTGGGGTAATTCATACATTGGGTCGGCGCAGCTGAATGTTCGGGAACCACTGTCGGGCCTATACTCAAGTATCCTCGCTTACTCTAGGTACGCGTCGGGTATTACAGGTTATTTCAAAAGTATCTCAGGTTATGCAGGTTCCCCTAGGACGTTATCGTAGGTTGTTTCGACAGACTGACCTCACCTGAAGACCGAAAACTGAACAGCCTTTATTTGTTACGAAGGAATCTGACCCGGAACCACTGCATTAGTAACTACGCGTCATATTCTTTGTCCTACTTTTTGTCATGAGTCGGTAAAGTAACTGACTAATGCATGTGCTTATCAATTTCTTTGATAAAATCCAGCAAACTTTAAGTTAAAAAAAACAGCAAGATCGTAATTACTTTGTATATAATATTCCTTATGTTAGTTATAAAACATTGGTTTTAAGGAAGTACTAGTTTTTTTTACATAGGAATACAAAGAAAACAAAAGTTCTGAAAAACAACGTATAATTTTTTTTTAAACTTCGTTCCAAAAAAACCATATACTATAAATGTATTTGGTATGTAATATTTCTTTTCAATTTAATTTTTACTAAACAATTCATTTTAGTCTTCATGTATTGTTTGTTCAATATTGTACAACATCAGGACATAAAACTGTATTTTTGAAACAAAATACTTACATTTCGAACGCAGCTCGCTCTGTATTTAATTCTCTAAAATAGTTTAGTTTAATGCGTTCAGATGTATTGCACAACAGTTTCCGTGTACGCTGCAATTAACGTTTGTCGCAGTACAACAGTGTGACACCCCGCTGACATTGTAACGTACTACTCGTTAATTCGAAAGCCAGGCTCAGTGGTACAATACGTTACTCTGTGAATAAATAAACTGTACTCTGTAAACGATATCGCGCACATGCAGAATTCAATTCTACTTTTCAAAGAATATACTGTAAATAAAATAACTTTTGTTTTTATTGTTATGTATTGTAGTTTTCAATTACGTGTTCGTTCTTTTTTAGTTTCTAAATGTTTATATTTCCTACTGTCTGGTAATGCACCCTGAATACCTTGAATTAGTCAGCATACTATTACGACAAATTGTAGCTGTTGGTAGTTTTCAGTTCCTTCCACTGAATGACACAATACTCATTCACGCTATACATTGATACATATTTTTCTATTATTAGATTCCCTTAGAGCTACCAAAAACAGGTATTAATGTGTATGCTCATCCCAGTTCAGATCCATTAATCCACAATCTTAACACTACAGATCATTCTGTACTCTATCGATGTTTGTTCCGTTCGCCATGACTTACGTCTATAACGATAAGTAGATTTTAAAATTCCACCTATGGTTTCAGTCTTTGATGCAGTTAATAAGTTTAGACACTTGGATGACTAGTTAGATAATGAAGGGTTCATAAACACGACGATACATGACAGGATATAAATAAGAAATAGTCTGCGTATTATACTAACAGCAGACTATTCAGAAACAAACTCGTTAAGCGTAACACAAAAATAAAAATATATAAACACTTATTATACTGGTTGTTACTTACGGAGACGAGACATGGACGCTGATGAAAAAGGAACAAGAAACACTAAGAAGGTTTGAAAGAAAGATCTTAAGACGTGTTTATAACACGGTTAAGAAAGATGACAAATGGAGAATCAGAAATAACCAGGAGATATATGAGCTACTGAATCACAAAGACATTGTGAGATTCATAAAGGCTTAACGTATTCAATGGTAGGTTCACCTAGAGTGGGTGGATGATCAACGTAAGCCAAAAGAAATTCTGAGATCATACACAGGTCTATAAAAGGAGAAAGAGGGACTGTCCTAGGATACGATGGCTGGATGATGTCCTAGAATATCTCAGAAGAACATATATGAGGGGTTACACTGAGATGGCAGTAGACAAGTGACTTTGGAAAAGATTCATGTTAAAAGCCAGAGTGCTCACGTTGGGCTGTAGTGCTGACGGAAAAAAAGAAGAAGAAGAAGAAGAAGAAGAAGAAGAAGAAGAAGAAGAAGAAGAAGAAGAAGAAGAAGAAGAAGAAGAGGAAGAAGAAGAAGAAGAAGAAGAAGAAGAAGAGGAGGAGGAGGAGGAGGAGGAGGAGGAGGAGGAGGAGGAGGAGGAGGAGGAGGAAGAAGAAGAAGAAGAAGAAGAAGAAGAAGAAGAAGAAGAAGAAGAAGAAGAAGAAGAAGAAGAAGAAGAAGAAGAAGAAGAAGGAGAAGGAGAAGGAGAAGGAGAAGGAGAAGAAGAAGAAGAAGAAGAAGAAGAAGAAGAAGAAGAAGAAGAAGAAGAAGAAGAAGAAGAAGAAGAAGAAGAAGAAGAAGAAGAAGAAGAAGAAGAAGAAGAAGAAGAAAGATGAGACGTTTTTAGTCTTCTGCGGTCCTTATCGTTTTCTATCAACTCTACAAGTTCGGAACGTGGTCGAGGAATGTGCTAAACGACGAATGTTTTCTTTTGTCATTTATATTTCATTAAAAAGTTATACCATGGATTCCCAAAGTAGACGTTATCAACCTCCTATGAGCGCCCAAAAAGTCTCACAGGTAGAGGCAAAACATTTTTATAATAATGGCTCCCATGTATACCACCGCAGTACTGTAGCTTAGGAGTAGGCAGGGTAGGCTGCCTAATGTGAGCCGTACGGCATACAAGGAAAGCAGTGTGGCCAGCACTACGCTTCAGCCGCCCATTATTATCCCCAGGATGTTATCCCAGGTACTCATTTTCAACAGGCTGAGTTGACCTGGGGGCTGAAAAACGCACCCTGATTTTTACGGTGCGGTCCCGGGAATCGAACCCGGGACCTCTAGATTAGTAGCCAGGTGCAAAACATTTTTATGTACTAAATATTTATAGCTGTAGTTATAGATTTTTATGGTCAACTTCGTACTAACTTGATATTTGTATGCGTTTATTATTTATTTCAATGTTGTACAATGTTGTAGTGTAACTCTTGTATAGTCACTGCGAGTCTTGTAACAGATATGAAGTAAACATTTCTATTCTCAGCTGGTAGTTAAAAGAAAAAGTACAATTAACAAAGAATACTGGGCAAATTTTGTTGTAAAAGCAGATACACGCAACGTATTCCTGGGTACGGGAACGTGGGCAAGAAAACAATATTTCGGTTTTCATTTGTTCTAGTCTATTTAGTTTAATGTGAATTTTTAACTAAAAAGGGAAATCGACTGGAAATAAATATCACTATAATATTGACGACTCGGAACACTAAGTTTTTTATAAGTAAAAACGTAAAGTTTTACCTTACAGCCTAAACCGGCTTTCACCTATAGAAGGCTTCATCAGAGGCTGTCGTTAGTAGCGCTGTTCGTCTTGTTGTTGGTGACGAGATAGTTTTTCGAAAGATCGAAGCTGTGTGTGTGTGGTGAGATGTGTTCGAATAATGCGTGCGATTTGAATTGTGTCTGTTCGTTTAGGATGTCGTTTTTATTTGTTTTTGTGTGTTTGTATATTTCTAATTGTTCTAGAGTGTCTAGTTTTCGGCCTTTTGTGTGTACGTGTAGTATGTTCATGTTATTGTCGATGTTTTTATATGTGTGGTTTGCTTCAATGAGGTGGTTTGCGAAGGTAGATTCTGTAGTGGTGTGGAGTGCTTTTGTGTGTTCAATGTATCTCTGTTTGAAGCTACGTCCTGTCTGGCCTATGTAGAATTTATTGCAATTTGAACAATTTAGCTTATATACACCGGGTAGATCGAATTTCTTTTGTGCTTTGTGCATGCGTTTTGATAGTGTGTGTTCTGTTTTGTTAGTAGTTTTGAAAGCGATTCTGTATCCTGCTTTTTTGAATTTGTGGGCGATTTTTTCTGTTTGTTTGTTGATGTATGTTAGTGTTATGAATTTGTTGTTTTCTGTCTTTGTCTGTTGACACACTAATACACAACACCTCCAATCACCCAATACAACACAAACTAGCTGCTTTTAGAACCATGATACATAGACTTAACAACATCCCCTTAGATGAAATAGACTACAAAGACGAACTAAACACGATAAAATATCTAGCAGAATCTAACGGTTATGACAGAACAATAGTCAGTAAACTCCTACACAAAACACAAAACAAACAACAGAACAATTAGAAATATACAAACACACAAAAACAAATAAAAACGACATCCTAAACGAACAGACACAATTCAAATCGCACGCATTATTCGAACACATCTCACCACACACACACAGCTTCGATCTTTCGAAAAACTATCTCGTCACCAACAACAAGACGAACAGCGCTACTAACGACAGCCTCTGATGAAGCCTTCTATAGGTGAAAGCCGGTTTAGGCTGTAAGGTAAAACTTTACGTTTTTACTTATAAGAAACTTAGTGTTCCGAGTCGTCAATATTATAGTGATATTTAGTTAAGTAACGGACACGTCACGGACAACGAAATCCAAGAATTCGACTGGAAATAATTTTTTGAAGAGTTTTATGGATCCTCCTGACAAATATAGAATTTCAATATGCAATCTGATAGCATAACATCAGATTCATTTTGATTGCTGATGATTATTTCAACTTCATTAATTTTACTGTTATTAATTAACTAATCATAATAAGTATGCCACTGTATTTATATGAGTTGTTTCAATTTCATTTTTGTAAGGAACTTTTACATTATTTAGTTACAAGTTACTTGTAACTAATTTGTCAACATTTAAAAATTACACAAATGCTCACGCGCTCACGCGCTCACGCGCTCACCCAAACACACAAACTCACAACTACATTTCCTAGGACGACACTAGAAAAAATTATTTCTGAAAACGGAGAAAGAGAAGTGTGCTGAAAATTTTAGAAATCGGTTGTATAGCTTCTGCATTTTCAATCTTATCGAACTATGCGTTCCACAAAGCTAAATATTTCCTTTTGAACAGTTTAGACTAATCTTCTATAGAAAAGCTAAACTTTTTTTTAGCCTAATGACAAGCAGTCAGAAAGTATTGCATTATTTGAGAAAGCAAATGTTTTTCCACTTTTGTTAGTTTTATTAGCAGCCGTCTTAACACCAACTCTATCACTACTTATTGCCACACTGCTAAATACTTTGTTCTTGACGAGGCCTTTCGCCTTCTCTACCATCTTCAGGTCTTAAACGACAATTGTGTCAATAAGTTAGCAGTGTGGCAATAAGTAGTGACAAAGTTGGTGCAAATGTTTTTGTAGCGTAAATGATACGTTGTGGTGACTGTGGAAAACACTTTCGACCATATGCCTTATCATTAGCTACAAACTAACTTAAAGCAAATCACAATTCTCTGCAACGCTCTTTCTTAGTTCTTAGCCACAAGTTTTACAAGCATATATTATAAACGCCTATTTTGATTGAATATTTTCTACGTCATAATTTATAATTATCTCATACTTTACATAAGATTACTTAAGTTTAATCATAAATATTTACAGCTTTTATCTAGTCAGGGAACTTGCTTCTCCCTAACTAGATAAAACTTTTCCCTGACTAGGGAACTTGCTTTTCCATTGTAGGCTGCAGATCATATTTGCATAAAAAAGTAACGAGCTTTTAAGTGAACAAAAAATATATGCTAAAGCGTATACCGGTTCAACAATAACATAGTGTTCTTCAGCAAACTCAAGAAAAAATTGTTACTGTATACTACCTGATGCAATAAAAATAAAGAACCGGTTAAATTAGCAAACAGACTGCACAGTGGGAAATATTAAAACACACGGCACAAACAGGTCCGCAGTTTACAATTCACAGACACAGGTGTACGCGTTTAAAATTTATCGAAATGAGTGAAACCAAATACAAACTCTACAATGCGGTGAAACAATAAATAAAAAATACTTTTTTTAAACTGCAACCAAATCACCTCAACACTTTTACATGCTCATACACATAACCGCTAGTATATATAATTGGGGTTTATTATTAGAATAACTGATAGTATACGTAAATAAACATTGATAAACCTTCCACAACATTCAAAAGAAGAATTAGAATAGAATTACAAACAGATACAATAAAACAAACTAGAAAATTTATAACTTTTTGAATGCTATATTTTGGTGTATACCACTAAACATGGAGACTATATTGTATATCACCAAGTAATTGAAAAAAACGTAAATAAAATATAAGGAGGACGAAGTCAAGTATTACAATTATTGCCTGACAGACAACAATAATCAATATTAGACCTATATTATAAAAATTATTTATATTTTGAAAGGAAAATATTATTATCAAAGTGCCAGAAGAGAAGAGTTTACATTAGATGACTGCTGCAATAGGTCTTAAATATTGTGTTGGAGTGTAGTTAAATTTTCCGTACCTCTAAAATGATGTAGAATGACCCCCTAAACCTTGTTGAGGGTATAAAAAGGATAAGTTTAAGTTGACTAAGTTTACCACCTCAGGACGTTACCTACCACTCGCATACATTACTCTCATTTCCACCTGTAAGTATAATTCTGACTTTCACATTTCACCAACTAAATATCTTTTGAAGTCTCCCACGAATGCCAAATGACTATATCTTTGCAGTGATGGTTGTCTCTGTTCCTGTACATTGGTCTATCTACAGACACTTGTTAACATGATAATTGTAGACAAGTTTAAATTACCAACGATAAATTTTAAGGAGCTCCTGATATAACTTATATAACTTTTAACTAGACTCCCAAGAGGAAGAATTGTACAAATAAAATCACTCATCCGGTACTGTTTAATCGTTAGTTTTATTTTAACTGTTCATACTTTCGTCAAAAATGATAACGTTGATGTACTTACAACAAATAAACATTTTCTTCTAAGCGCTATATTTTACACACTACTATATTTTGTAAAAATATATACTATTATATATTTAGTAAAAATGTAAAGTCCTCTTGGAATAATAATAAGTAGATCAACTTCAAAAGCTAAGCGTGACAAAACCGTTGTTGCTACTACAATTACTGTACAAAAGGCTTGATTTGTATTTTACAAAAAGTAGCGGCAATAATTTATATCCCTGTATATCTGTTTTAGTTACGTTTGTTTTGCTTTGTTTTCCCTTAATCCTTTCGCCATCTTCTAACTTAATAACGCTGCCTTCGTTTTCTTTATCTCAGGGTTTAGGCTGCCATCTTTGTCTTTCCCTACCTACATCTCCTCTTCCTTGTGGTCTATAACTGACTACCTGCTGTATTAGACAGTCACAGCTCGTCCTTTCTATGTGGTGTTTCTACTGCAGTGAGCACTGCTTATGCCTATCATTCGTATTGTATATAGCTAGAATTTTATATCTTTATTCTTAATTTGATCTGGCACTCGTCTCAAGAACTTCATTTTAACGGTTCCTGTACGTTGAGTTTCTTGTTTCGCAACGACTATTCCTTACATACGTACATAGTACTGCGATAACATTAGAAAATTTTAACTTACTTATGTTAACTGAATATTATATTAAAGTCAGCTAAACGTTTGTATTCACATGTACCTAACACATGCGTGCTCATGTAACAATTTGTTTAACGTGGGCCTTCATTGCCACGTACTTAAACAAATACGCTTTTCTTACATCGTTGTCTGTCTTTTATTGTTATGTGGTCAACATTTCCCCCCTTCTTAGGTTCTACTTTATTGAAGTTAGCAACCACTAAAAAAAGTCTCCTTTGTTCCATGTTATAAAAGTTTTAGCGCTCATGTTAGTTTATTCTTCGACCACGACAGAGTATTCCTACCTGTTTCTCTTTGTCAATCAATCTTCACTTGTGTAATTATAGTCCTCGATCCTCATCTAAACTTTCTGCATAAAACGAGATCCCTTTTGTTGAGTTTTTATGCCTGTGTAAAATACTGGTTTCTATTTTGTTCTACCAGATGGGACATCTGATGTTCTAACTGTCCGTGAATTACGGTATCACCTGCATATCAAAGAATAAAATCATTGAATATACTATTACACACTCTCACAACCTTTGTTGCTTTTCATATTTTTCCGTAAATTTTTGTATATATTAAATTTCCTAGACACTTTACCGTTCGTTACACATATTTTCCATTTAATTATTTAATGCTCTTTTGTATGACTACATTCCAAAGGCTTCAAAGCTTCAAAACTCAAGTTTTATGATGTCTTAATTTTGAGACTTCACGCTTCGTATTCAACCAGTGTGTGTGGCAGGACATACCATTTAATTATTTTTAATTGGTTTAAAATTAAAATCACGCAGCATTTTGTTATTAAAAACATTTTTTTTACAATCTGATGATGATTAAACAAACCATGGGCTAACCTTTTGCCTGCTGTAGAATAAATAACAGCTAACAACACAGCAATACAACACGATTGTTAGGAAAATACTTTTTTACAAGCTTTTTTTAAGAATGCAGCAGAATTAGTTGTAGAGAATGTCTTTATTGACTTCATGTAATAAAACAAAAGTTTATTACTTTGATTCTAAAAAATATAATACTCAATAAAATAAACACCATGTTATATGTAAGGCTGATACTCACGTGTAAAGGTTTAGTTAATCACTGGATCTAAAAGTTAGCTATTATTACCTTTTACAGTCTACTTTTTCCTTTGTCAAAATTAATTAATTAGCTGTTCATAGAACTTTGTAACTCTTGAATTGGTATATTCCTATTACAGAATATTATTAATGGTTAAAAAACTACAGTCGGAATACAAAATTTACAACTGCTTTTCCTGTAATATTAAAAATTGTTCCGGAAGCAATAAAAAAGACGAACGGATCTGTAGTTGAATTACAAACGACACGACTCAACGGAGAAGAGAAACAGCGGCAACAAACACTGGCTTCCGCAAACCACAACTCACGCACGCAAACAAACACATTTACAATTTATTGAAGCGCGTGTAACCAAACTCAACAGTCGTAATCCAAACAAGTATGTAAAAACAAATATTTTTTCAGCCGCCACATTCCCGCGATCTCTTACACGTACAATAGAGGTTTAAAAATATTATTAAATTAGATTAACAACATTGACCATAACTGTTAACATACTTGTCAATATGTTAATGTAATATTTCAGGAAAAAAAGTTTATTTTAAAATGTAATTGTATAAGTCAATGTTTCCGTTTTAGTTAGACACATGTTAAGTCTGTGACCCATTGTTTTAAGTCAGCCAAAGCTTCTGACTACCTATGTGGTAGTCCTTGTTTAAAGTTATATCAACTCTCCTGCAATGAAAGCAAATTTTCCAGCTGTGTTTTTAAGTATAATTTGCAAGTTGTGTTGTTATTATGGCAAAATTAGTCTCTTCCAGACGCTTTGTAGAAGTATCATTAAACACTTTAAGAAGAAAAAAACAAGGAAAGAGACGCAATTGAAATACTACCGTATAATGTAATGGCCGTATGTTAACTACTGTATAGTAGTTAGATTTGGATTAGAAAGGCCCATTATATATCTAGAATACAAGGAGCGGAAATGAGGGCTGTAAAGAGTTGTACCAGGAGAGATCTTATCAGAAGTGATCATATTGGAATGGAGCTAGGCATAGCTGAAAGCTTAAATGAGAAAATCTTCCGATACAAAACGAAGTGGCGGTTACACGTAGAAAGAAGACTAGAGTATTACAACTAGATTTTCTAGACTTTCACGACTAGATACAACTAGAGTTTTAAGAAAAGACATCGACTATTACTCAAGTGAGAGTAGAAGTGTGGGAAGACCCGTATGCGATGGTTGGATGAACTCCATTGAGACTGTCCCATTCTACTAGCATAAGCTGTACAGGATAACGACGACGACAACGTTGTTATTATGTATTAAATTAATTAAAAAGTATGCCCTCTGATTATAGGTCAGCACACGTTTCAAAAAATAAGTGCAGCCTATCTTATCTACGACAACTAAAAACCAGCTCTAATAACGTCAGTAATGACATACAATCTAGATTAGGTGTAATTCTTTAAATAAATTATTACTGTGAGTCAAAATACTGGAACGTCGGTTAAAATTGGAAGCTGCAAGAGTATGTCTAATATTAGTAGAATAAAGCAGTGAGCCATAGATGCTCTACAAAAAGGATGAAGACATAATGTTATTTGTTTTGAACAACAAATAATTCACAAGTTACCTGAAGCCCTACGAGTTTAAAATGGCTTCTAAAGGATCCAAAGACTCTGAACTAAACACTATACTAGATACTGTAGGATTAAAAAACTTTATTATTAAATGTAAGACTTTATTTTGTGTAAAGTCAAAACGTAAAATGTAATATAATGTAAGTCTAAAGTTTAATCCAAAGTCTTAAAAAATTAGATGACCGAGAAGCATGAGCGTTGAATAAAGTAGGACAGAAGTATTAAAAAGCAATCACTTGAAAGACTTTAGAGGCTCAACAGGAAAAAAAATGTGATTGAAAGACTTTTATTGATTTTTATTGTGCAGTAATGAAGAATTAGTCACACACTTCTGCTGTTGCACAGTACCTGAGAACGCAAAAATCCATTTGTTGTAGCGCCAATGCAAAAGAAGGTTATAATTCCTATATGTACTCCGTTTTAGTGTGGTCATACCACAACAAAGACAGGTTTTAAAAGATTGTCAATTATTTTGTCCCACTCTGTAACACTGGTTACGCGGACCAAACAGAAATAGATATACATTTTTATCCAATAGACAGCAGAAGCATAAGAAATAGAATTTGTATTCTTCTTCTTCTTCTTCTTCTTCTTCTTCTTCTTCTTCTTCTTCTTCCTTTACTTTTTCTGTTTTTTGAATAGTTAACTACAGTATCAACTGTTTCGGTTTTTACCAATAACTGTCCCTTTCAAAGACTTCTCTTTCCTTTTACGTGGAGATGCCCTTATTAATAAGATGACTCATGGAATTCAATCTTATGACGTCATCCAATCACGATTATTTGTTCTAGAAAGTCATACATACGGTTTGAAACCCCCCTTTTTTTCTAAGTTTTTTTTTGTAATTTTTTTATTTATTTTTATTTTATTTTATTTTATTTTATTTTTATTATATATTTTTGTAAAGGGGAGAGACATAATATTTAGAACTAGGTGGTGAACCTAGAGGAAGCAAAAGTGTGCACATGCCCAAGCTACAATTACAGACATGTCCCCAGGTGAATGACAGGACTTGCAAATGAAAAACTCAGTTAACAAACAAGCGTGAACTTTATTTAGCATGCAAGGATTTACATGACATTACAAGTTGTAAACTCAACAATGAGTAAAACCATAAGTAGAATTTAACTACAATATATATATATATATATATATATATGTATTCTTCATAGCATAAGATTTTGAGTGAATTTAAGTCTAAATATAAATTGTATAGACCCTGCCACGCTATGTCCAATTTAATTCTTGCAATAATCTTGTTCACAAGTAAAATTGAAATTTACTAATTTTTGAGTGATATATAAGGTGAAATTAAAGAGGCTAGCCTTTTAGTAATTTTGTAAGCACATTTTTGATATCATAATTTCTAACACATTTCCCTCCAAAAGTGAAAATTACACACAAACACATACACAACATATATAACACACATCCACCATTTCTTTACTAAACCCCTCACAATAACCCCCTTGCAAAAAGAATAAATAAATATACAAATATATATAACAAGGCAAATTTGGTAATTCTCAGTTAAGCATCATTAATATGTCGATATAAATAACATGGGAAATGCAAGTGCCCCCAACCAAACCAGAGACTCAAAAATATTAATCAACTACCACTTCAATAATAATGAAGCAATTCCGCGTATATAATGATGAAAATAGTTTAAACACTCAAGAGATCAGACAGCCCCCATTTAGTCCGGAATACTGCCATGCTCGTATGACATGAACAAGCAGAAAATAACTAACTCTCAAATATATTTAAGTCATTAAAAAAAAAATAAAACTTAGAGCAGAGCCTGCGGATACCTGTGTGTGTGTGCAATTTTCTTACATAGTATAAGAAGATATAATAATTTGCGTAAGACTTAATTATACAAGGTCCACACATGTAGGCACAGAACTAAACATGAGAGGTTTGCAGAACTAGAGCAATTAAACGCGGCCTGATGAGTCTGCTTCTGGGAGCTTCTGTGGATTCACAGTGTAGTGGTAGTTGAGATAGTATTAAATAAATAGAATGGTCCCACCTGGATCGTCCGGTGTACTTAAGTAAACCTTGGTTAATCGGTAGAGTCTTGGTCACACCAATAAGTCCTGGGGCAGATTACCTCCACGAGCGTGTCTGTGTGCGTGAATCTCGACTGACGGCATGTCATGGCTTAAGGGTCGTCTCTGCCAGAAGGGTGGACAGCTGGACGTCTACACCCGACACCCATCTCGCCCTTGTTCGAGCACCTGGAGCAAAACTTTAATTTAGCCTCTCATAGGGAAGAGCAACTGAGTCTGAACAGATGAGTGCCGTCAGCCGAGAGCAGGCTACCTAGTTGAGGGTTCAAACAGAAATGAGGACGATTTGATGGAAATGTCTAACCACGAAGATTTTACCAACGCAGGCTTGCGCAGATCACAGCTGGGCCAGCGGACTGAATATCGTCACCACACAACAAGCCGTCTACATACGGAGCGACAACGCGATGCAGTGGCATAGCGTGACGTCAGGGACCCGCCCGTTTTAAAACACATCGCCCGTCTCGGCAAATCGCCTTTCATGGGCCGAACAAAGTACGGCACAGGTTGTAACAACAAAAAGATTAATAAAGCTTATATAATCATAACGTTTTATAGTAAACCTAACTCTAGTGGCAATGTAGTAAAAAATTTTGTGAAAGAATTAAAATAATAATAAACTTCCGGCACCGTCAACATTGATAAGTGCCGTTTTAATGACTCGTTTTAGTATCGACTCTCCGACTATCAGACATATATACGAACGAGATAGCATTCAGCAGTAATAATGGGTGGGAAAAGCGCAGTAATGACCACACTTTCTTCTCAACATGGTACATAATCAGCTTACGTAACCAGCCAAATATCCCTTTGCCTTTTCTGGGCTATCTATGTTGCTATATAAAAATTTATTATTGACATACTTGACTTATTTAAGTATTATTATCATCAACAGTGTTATTATTATTGTTGTTGTTTCTGCTGCTGCTGCTGCTGCTGTTGTTGTTGCTGCTGCTGCTGCTGCTGCTGCTGCTGCTGCTGCTGCTGCTGCTGCTGCTGCTGCTGCTGCTGCTGTTGCTGTTGCTGTTGCTGTGCTGTTGCTGTTGCTGTTGCTGTTTCTGTTGTTGCTGTTGCTGTTGTTGTTGTTGTTGTTGTTTTGTTTTTGTCGCCGTCGTCGTTTGTGTTGTTTATAATATTGAAAAACTAATAAACTAACAAAACAGATTAAGCGTAATGTGTAATTAATGTTGACGACGTGTATAGCTTTTTCAGTTTGAATAAACTTTTGGCAGAAACTACCACATACAATAACAGTTTATTACGCTTTTTGTTTTTATAATAAACTTCTTCGAATTAAAGATTGCGTTTAAAGGCATACATACATACTCACTCACATTATAAACATTATAAAATACATTTTAAATATCGGACTAGAGAGATAGAGAAAGAATGGGAGAGGAATAGAGAAAGAGAGACAGGCAGGCAGAGAGGGTGTGTGTGATAGAGGTAGATAGAGAGAGAGGTAGAGAGTTACTGTTGTACGTGTGTAGTCCAGAAGCCCTGAGAAATAAGCCTTTCGCATTTGCAAAGTATTTAAGTCATAAACTAATGTGTGTTCTGCTTTTTAGAAAAAATAATTGGAAGAAATAACCAACATTTGTAATTGATGACTCGTTGGTGAAACATACTACTATAAAGGTTTTAAAAAACACAAAACTTGGTACCTACAAAACTTATTCTTAACCTCTGACAACTGTTTTACCCTACTCAAGTTATGCTCAAAGAGCTGATAAGAACAACCAAACACAAAGAATGTGTGGGAGGATGAACATTTGTGCACACGCAGGCTGAAACAATTTTCAGAAGTTTAGGATAAATAAATAAAACTACCAAGTGTTTCTGTTTTTTAAGACCTTTGTGGAAACATTTTCATAAATACTGCTAGGAAACCGAAACAAAGTAGAATTAAAAATGTACTAGAGAGAAAACAGATCCGACCTTATACGCGTATGGCGTGTTTGGCCAATAACAGTCAGTGACAACTGTCGTTTTAATTGATAGCGCATCAATCCGACAGTTAGTGTTGCAGTAATTATCCAGATCAGTGATACTCAGTAAACTTCGCTTGATACTCATGCATGTACTTTACAAGTTCGTGTTAACAACTTGCTGTACTTTGCGCTACAATTAATTATTTTTCATGTTTTATACTGGTACAGTGCTTTGCAATACTTCTTGCGTAAAATTGATGTAATGTGAAATTAGTTTTGAGCAGGTTATAGCGAATCGTACTGGACTTAAGCTGTACAGCACAGGAAGAAAGAAGTGTAGGAAACACATGACGCTTCACCCGACTATCTAGTTAACTATATTATAGTCAACTATACTATATTATTAGCCGACTAAGTAGACTATATTAGGTCTACTCTAGAATGTTTCAGCGCAACCCAGATTGTAATATGCCTAACTGTTACTAAAGCCTTTACTGTACATACACAGCTGAAAAAAAAACTCTACATAGCCATTAGGCTTTCGCTTATTGCTTTTACAAAAACCTACAAGTTGATTCAAAAATGGAGCAAAAGTATATGAGCCGGCATCGCTACGCAATTGCTTTGTACAGTACATTCATCAATTAATGGAAAGGAAAACTTCAGTTTTATAAAGAATAATACTCGTACTTTCCTGTATAACAATACAAAGAAGACAAATTACCGTTTATAATTAAATTAATTTCACTGAACAACGCAATAGCGAGTAACTTTTCTATTTAATATTTCTTTGTTTTCAATAAAACTAAGTAAAAATGTGTCAGTGTCTTCCCGTAAATTAATATTGTACAGTAATAGAATAGGAAACTATTTCTGAAATGAAATAATTATCTTACGGACACAGCTTGCTGTGTATTTAAGTCTCTGCAATAGATTAAATGAATGTTTGTACATATAAATAAGTGAACATGGAAACGTTACTTCTCGTGAGGGATGAGCCAACGTGCACTTGTGCGTGTGCGTGTGCGTGTGCGTGTGCGTGTGCGTGTGCGTGTGCGTGTGCGTGTGCGAATGTGTCTTTGTCTGTGTTTATTTATTATAATATTTTGATCATTGTAAGTTGAACATACGTATCACGTGTCCGCATTTTAAATTAAGGCGCTTATCATTCGAACACCGCTCGCTATGCGTACTTAATTTTCGGAAACAGTTTAATTTAATGTTTTTAGATGAATTACACAATAGTTTTTATATATCTGTAACAACTGTTTAAGCATTCCAAATTTCGGTTTTAATATGTAGTAATTAATGAAATTAATTTACTTGCTCAGTATTGTATTTATAAAATCACAATTATTTGCTGATTCAGATTGGTGATAGTGGCAAATACCAGGGAAACATACGTAAAAGTAACTCAGTAAAAAGTTGAAACATAAAACACGACTGTTAGATTCTTTAACAGTAGAACACACCATGAAATCTCTTTGCTTAAAGTATTTTAAATGATAAATATTTGTTTTAAATTTTATTTCATGTAAATTATATAATCAATAAATGGATTGTCTGCAACAGGCAAACATGTTTATAACTAAATAATAGTGTTGTGTTTCTGGTAACTTTATATTAAAAAATACCAGAATATAACACTCTATTTTTTCAAAATTAAATACTAATTTTTTAGACACAGCTCGCTCTGTATTTAATTCTCTAAAATAGTTTAACTTAATTCTATCAAAAATATTGCACAATAGTTTCTGTGTACGTTGCACTTAACGTTTGTCGCGATACAACAGTGTGACATCCCCTGACATTGCAACGTACAACTCGTTAATTGAAACGACAGACTCAATGGTACCATACAATAGCTCTATGTATTATGTAAACCAGACTCTGAAACGATACCATCCATACGCAAATTAAATTCTACTCTTCAACAAATTTCCTAAAAATAAAACAACGGTTGTTTTAAATCTAATGTTTTTTAGTTTTTAATTACATATTTGTTTGTTTTAGATTTAAGAGGTTTCCTACATAGCAATGTATGTGCTGGATAAACTGGATAGTAGACCAATATACATTATAGAAAATCATTTAGGTTAGAGCGTATTTCGGCAGTTTCAGTTTTTTTCAATGAACAACGACGATCTAGTATTCATTTTCGGTTCCAGTCAACATGTGTGTCTTTATAGTTTTTAGGAATTTTTTAGATTGATGTGGGCTGTTAGCCCGTTTGGCACCTAGAGAACTCGGATCTCCCCATTCACATTTGATGTACGGCAGGAACTGAATATTATAAACATACTTAATAGGATTGTCCAGTATCGCTTAAAACGGTTAGGACATCTTAACAGATTGGGTAACTGCCGCATTCACAAACAACTATTAAACTATAAGCCGAAAGGATGAAGTGGTGTGGAACGCCCGAAGAAGCGTTAGAGCGACCAGCTCGAGTCCATCTGCTTGGGATTGGAACAAACCATTTTCGATTTAATCCTTTTTGAAAATGATGACGATGGTGACCATGACTTGTATCTTTATTTTTAATATTTCTTACATCTAAACACAAACGTTTGAGCCTCTACAACTATGCTCAACACTTTTCAAAACTATATGAAACTCTCAGTATTTGTTGCGAATACTTGCTTTATGACTGTTTAGAATTTCAGGTTTGAGACGTTTCACATTTCATTAAGCAATATGCCTTCTTTTTTTCTCGATTTCTATGATGTTTTATTTCATATCAGTTTCATCTCACAAAATTATATGATGGATAGAAAATATAAAGGTGGATGGATAGAAAAGCTGAATAGTTCACGTAAATCAACGTGTATATTATTTTTACATTATGGTATGTTGATGTAATTAATTGTATTATTTACCATATTCGTCATCTTTACTTAAGGGTCATCTCTAGTGGAAACCGAAACCCACCTCTCCTCCTTGGCTTCGGCCACATCTCTCTCAAATATTCTTATAACTCACGACTGCTACTAGTAACGTGTCGCTTAGTATTCATGATAAGTATCCCCACAATCTGTTTCTATCCGACCTAATTTTCTTCAGCAACGACTAATTTTTAACTCTGTTCTTATGTCTTTATACCTTTTCCGACCTAGGAAAGAATAACCTTGTGTACACCTTAAAACTTTCATTTTAGCACCCGTAATTTTTTCAGTCTTTATGTTTGTATACAGTAATGTAAGAACAGTTACTGTTTTGAAAACATTTATGCAGCTTTTGTTGTATGAATGAATACTTGTATCTTTTATTGTGTTCTAAGTTTCTACCGATCGTTCTAAAAATGGTTCTATATTTTACTAGTTTATTATCCCGTTATTTACAAGAAGGTACTTAGTTGTTTTATTCCGGAAAGTAATAATTTTGTTTTGAACATTAACTGATACATGTTGTTAAACGCTTCGCTTCTTGACTGTCAGATGCGCTCTCCAGCGTTTCTCATTTTCAGCTAAGGAAAATAATCCAAACTAAACCCACACTGAATTTTAACACATATTTTGTTTAATTACATAGTCAGTATTTAATTAGCTACAGCTAACATAATTAGAATGGATACTACATGATAAGAAAACTAACGATACTTTAATATGACGTTAAGTGAATTGTCTAAATAAGACCAACATTAAAGACATAATACAACAACATTAATTACTGTTAACACTATTACAGAATAACTCAAGTTAATAATACTATTTAAAATAACAGGTTAGAAACCAAACATACAGTAACCAACTGTGTGACTGGGAATCATGGATGTAAATGAGGAATTAAATAACGAAAAAAAATAAAAACAAACATAACTAATTTATATTTTATATTATTATTTTGGCACTATTCTTTAGTTACCTGTTCACGATTAGAAACACATTTTAAAATATTTATTACTATAATAAAATATTATTAATTCCAGCGACAGCTCGTCCATAAGGTTTAATGGTTCAGTGAACCTCCTAAATAATTTAAATATGTTTAAAGATTTGTTGAGATAATGGTTTCATATTTAAATAACAAGATTTGAGAGATTAATCTTGTTGACTTAACAGTAACGGATTCGCGTTATAGACGAATTGCTCACTACTATTGCTTGAGGTTCAAAGTAGCTCTCAGCACCTCCTATACTGTGTAGACAGCTTTGGAGGGGGAAATCAGTATACGCAAAATTGCATTGAACTGTGGCTAAAGCTCATGTTTAGCGACAGACTCAAATAGCTCCGAAAAGGGCCAAACCGCACTGACCGGGAATTTTAACATTTTCATAATACCGCCATTCGCCATTATTACGATTTTTACCACATGTTTTGAGCTTTACCTTCATTTTTGTGTCAGATTTCTCTATTTCATTTAGAATGCAATGAAAATGTGCGCAGTAAAGTCTTAAAATCAAACAAAATAGTGAAGTAATTGTATTTTGAAAATAAAGTGTGTTTAATGTAAGCATTAAATAATTATATAGTAACGTTAAGCTGATCAAAGCGTGTACAAACTTCAAAGTGTTTGCTGGTATTTTTGTGTGTTAAGCGTTCAGGTGTTTCTTATTTTTGTGTTCAGTTCATTAATTTGGTAACATGAATAGTGTTCAAATTATTTTAAAAACAAATTTTTCTTTCCTCTCTATTACAGATAAATGCAAAATTAAGGAAATCGGTAGGCCGCTTTCCTTTTAAATATTAAACAGAAATATTTAACTATCCTTTTATTTTAAATATATATTTTTAGAATAATTTACAAATAGCATAAACACAACTTAGGTCTACTAACGCATATTAGGTCTACTAAAAGTTGTCAATAGTTATGTCTTCATGTTGCGACCTACCTCGTATATTTTCTGGAATGGGATAATTGCTCTTATCTTAGTAGAAACATTCAGACAATGAACCCCCCCCCCAACTGTCAGAACCACGAGCCACCACTGACTAATTCATAAAAAGTTATAGGACAATACAAAAATTGTTACTACACACTTCCGGATGCAACAAAAAAAACCCTGTCTGCAGTTAATTTTAGCCAACACGAGTCAACGGAGGAAAACATCAAAACAAACTGCGCTGACAATCTACGATTCACAGTTCACAATCCGCAATCTGCAATCCACAGGCACAGCTGTACACGTTTAAAATATATTGTGTTGGGTATAACCAAACAAAGGCTACAATGCTTAGAAATAATTACAATATTTTTTAAAATATACTAACACATGCGCACATATATAACTGCAGCTTTTTTAAAGTTTAATTATATATTCATTATTGTACTGATCGTACATGTAAATAAACCTTTCAAGCTTAGCAATTGAAAATGTAAACTCTATTATTTGAAGAAACTATTCACAGTGTTTAATAATCAACTGCATTAATATTTAATAATAAAACATATAAAAGTGAGACAAAGGTCAAATTGTAATAATTTTAAAATATTATGTGTTATTTGTTAATCAATATGCGAATAGTAATGGCAATTAAAAAATAAAAATCGCAAACTAAACAATGTCTGGATGCTTTGAATGCAATATTTTGGTCTGAGGACATAACCAAACAGTGAGAGAATTTATAAGTCTAAAATGTGAGCAATGGCCATTAATTAACTTTAGAAATGAATGCATTATTGGTTACAAACGAAGAAATAGTTAAGAGATGTTGTTAATTTGAAAATCACAGTTATCCAATTTGGTATAATACAATGTTGTATCTGGGTACTTCCGTAGACTAATGCTGACGATGCTGGTGGTGGTGACGATGTGAAATGTAAATATGTACCCTTTGAAGAGCACAGCGTATTAATGTTCAAAGTGCTAAAGAGAGGTGTGACGTAAAATAATAAAATACTTGAAATTTATAAGAGAATATGCTGCTGGAAAACAAAGAATTATAATACAAGCGCATAGGAAACAAACCACACATTGTATTGCGCGTATCAGTGAGTGATCGTGTTGGGGCAATAAAGTCAGTGACAACTGTCCTTTTTTTTTAGTAACGCATTAATCCGAGTAATTAGTTTAACAGTAATTTTTCGGATAAAAGAAACCCTAAACATCAGCTAATACACATGCATGCAATACATTGCACTAGTACAGAATTGTTCACAACTTGCTCCACTTTGGCGTTCTCCATGTTTTATTATTGTACTACACAACTTGTACAAAGGGGAATATGCAAATTGGGCAGTCTACATTGAAAATTAAACAAATCATAAATATTTTTAAGAAATATAACACATTAATAACTCAAAATTAATCAAAACGTAAGGCATCACTATCACCTACATTTTGCTATAACGAAAACTGCTAAATCTACTACTACTACTACTACTACTACTACTACTACTACTACTACTACTACTACTACTACTACTACTACTACTACTACTACTACTACTACTACTACGACTAATCATAATACAAATAATAATAATAATAATTTTATAGAGGCGGGAAATGGTTTATGCACCGTCAGTGGAGACTGTGCTTCCTCTGGTATATGGGACTCTCACCCACTAATTTAGGCATTCATATCCATCCTGAAACCACTTAGCGTATTAGTTTAGGATGGAGACACGTAATATAGTGTACAATAGAGGCTTACATTCCAATCCTAAATCTTTGATCATAAAGCAGAAGACTAAAATAAATACTATCATATTTTTATGAGGAATAAAATACTACTATTAAAACACAAAGTATTATCATCATAATTGAACAAGTAACTCTGATTTTCTTGACCGGATTCTGTTGTTGATACTTGCTGGACTATCTAGTAGTACACCAGTTGTTGAAATCCCAAACGAGTCTGCATGTTCAGCGGAAATCACATATTGTGGTTTGTTCCTATTTCTACTTAGTCACTCTGCAATGGCGACTGAGAGAATGCATCGAATATGTCACAGAAGATGGGATGGCCAACGATATATCAATGAAGATAAGTTTAAAGGGTAGGTCGCAACCTCTGACATTTAAAGAATAAACAGAAAAATTATTCCTATTAGCGCTTTCAAGCTTCTCAGCTCATCGTCAGATCAGAAATAATAACGAGAGGATCAAACCAAATCCTTCACACCACCACCCGCCCCACTGTCCACACACACCCCCGCAAACAAGCTATAATTCAAATGTCCCTTCCCAACCTCCGAGCCCTGTCACCCCCGTCTGTACAGTTACATATTTTTGTAGCACATCCCTTCTATTTATGTGTTGTGTGTGTGTGTGTGTGTGTGTTTGTGTGTGTGTGTGTGTGTGTGTGTGTGCATTATTTTTAAAACCTAAGGTTGTAACGCCTTTCTCATTCACACTTGTGGGTGGGGGCACTCACCCTTATTTCAAAAACATCCATATAGACCTATGCAATTTAATTCTTAATGTTATCTATCCGTCCTCTCTTTTAATTTTAATTATATTATAAAATATTTCTTCATTATCAAATTTAGTTTTAGTATTCATTAAATTGTCTAACCCTTTTTCTCTTTCTTTCAATATGTCTAGCTCCTCCCTAAGCTCCCTTTCAACTGTGTTATTTACTACTTTTAAAATGTCTTAGCCTTCCAAAAGGATTAACAAACTTATGGTTCTGTTCTATGAAATGTCTTGCATATAACGAATTCGTTGTTCTATTACCTTCTCCACGTTTGTGGTCAGACAACCTGCATACGAATTTTTGTCCTGTCTCACCTAGGTACACTTTGTTGCAGTCTTTACATTTTAATTTATAAATTCCTTTTTTCTATTTTTGTATTTATTTTTTCTATATTTTTATTCCTTATCTTATCAAATACCGTTTCACATTTTTAATAGCTATATCTACTCCGTATATATTAAAACATTTTATAATTTTTCTAGTATGTGATCCTATGTATGTCAATGACCCTGAATAATTCTTTTGTTCTTGTTCTGTTTTAGCTTTTTGTATGTTAATACTTTTCATAACTTTATCCACTATGTTGGTGTTATAGTTATTACTCCTTACAATTCCCTTTATCGTTTTTAACTCCCTATCTTTTGTTTCTGTCTCTTTTAAACACTTCTGAGCTTTATAACAAATTGAATTGATTGCCGCCATTTTATATCTATAAGGGTGGTAAGGCTCTCTTGGTATAATTATATCAGAATACGATTCTTTCTTAAATATCCAAAACTGTAGTTTTTCATTATTTTTAATTTTTATGTTTAAATCTAAGAAATTTATTTTCTTACCTCATATCTCTTCTTTAAACTGTAAGTTTTTATCCTTACTATTTACCTCATTTAAACGCGTGCACTTCTATGCTTCCGTCCCAAATTACTAATACATCGTCAACGTATCTATTATCGTCAACGTATTAGTAATTTGGGAAGGAAGCATAGAAGAAGTGCTTTAAAATACAGAGCACGTGATGTGTAGTGTTACAAATGGAACCACCTAGGATAGCCGAGAGGGTCCTCGCCCCGTCCTCCCGCCTAGCGTGGACGGTGTTGCCTCACTCAAGGTCGCGTTCAAGTTTGTTATAGACTCTTAAAGAGACCACTTGAGATAATCATTACTGACAGAATTAAGTGGCGTGCAAATTGAGGATGAAAGATTTTTCTAGAAAGCGTGCGCTACCTATAAAAAGCCATAGCAGCCGGCTTACGAGATCAGTTACGTGAGCAATTTTTCTTAGCGCGGATCGAATAGCTTTGTAAAGTAGGCCAGACAGAGTAGGATGCCAGTATGAACTCTGCGGTGCACATATAATGCAATCTGATTAGAATTGTCCTTCAACGCTCCGTTATTAGCCAAGCATCCCAGAGTACCCCAGATACTGCTAGGTTGTTATACCAGACTGTTTCCAAAGGCGAGCTCTCTTGTATAGAAAGCTGACCTGGATACCAAAAAAAGCACCACATTTAATGTTCTGCCAGGGAACTAAACCCAGAACACTTGTGTTACCATCTACGTGCCATAATCCTTGGCTTACTATTCTCTTTTTGTACACGAATCGTTAATGTAACGGCAGACAGGTATGCAACGCATTGCCCGTGCGTCTGTGAACTCCTTTAATAAAATCCACTCGACGAATACTCCAAAAAAATACAACGATCATAATTCCTTCGGATCATAATTCTCTATTCAAAAAGAATCTTTGGTTTTTTAAAAAAATAATAATTTTTACATGAGAATACAAAGAAGAAAAACTACTAAACAAAGAGGCCATAATGTTTTGTTGAATTTACGTCGCTCCAAAAAGTACCAGCAATAATAACTTTAGTTTGTATGTAAAATTTCTTTTCTATTTAGTTATTACTAAATGATGTATTTCAGCCTGCGTGCGTTGTTCCTTCTATTATTGTACAATAACAGGACATAAAACTTTAGTTTTTAAATTAAAATTTATCTTTCAAACGCAGCTCGCTCTGTATTTAATTCTCTGAAACCGTTTAGTTTAATGCATTCAGATGTATTGCACAACAGTTTCCGTGTACGCTGCAATTAACGTTTGTCGCGATACAACAGTGTGACATCCCGCTGGCATTGTAACGTACAACTCGTTAATTCAAAAGACAGGCTCAATGGTACAATACGTTACTCTGAATAAATAAACTGTACACTTTAAACGATCTCACACACATGCATATTAAATTCAACTGTCCAAAAAATTTCCTAAAAAGTAAAATAACTTTTGGGAATAACTTTTAGAGGACATAGCCAGTAAAACAGGCTTAAGAATTCCTGCATAAAAAAAAAAATGTCTTACAAACATTAAAAATCCCCCAAAATTCCTGCTAACAGATATTGGTCGTATAGAGAGGGTTAGAAAATTTAAGTATCTAGGGGAAATATTTTAAGAGAATGGCTTATAAAAATTTGCTATAGAAGAAAGAAGTCATAAAATGTAAAGAGCATATTATGGTATAACTAGAGATGTTTACAATAAAAAGTGCATATCCAAAAATGCGAAAATAAGGCATTATAGCACAGTAGCGAGGCTAAATTAAAAGAGAAGTTTTTTGGGCAAAAGTGTTAAAAATGGAAGGAGTCCAGGGTAGGAGAGAGAGAAAAGCAGGTTCAAAGTGGACTGAAGACAGGAAGAAGAGACATAGTAAATATGTAAGAATATTGGAAAAAAAGAAAAGAACCAGGAATAAAAAATTGAAATTGGCATGTGGTCCTCAGATGGCCGATACAAATAGAAATAGCTTTATATTTTATTGCTATGTATTTTAGGTTTCAATTACGTATACGTTTTCTTTAGAATAAAAAGGATTTTATTTTCTATTATCTGATAATGTATCCTACATTTTTACCGTCGTTGATTATTTTCATTTCACTTAACTTAACTATTAAATATAGTAAGCATAAAAGTGCAGTTCATTTATATTCAGTTTTATGAATTTCATTTTAATAAACAACTTTAACATTTTACGTCCAAGTTATTTTTTAATTATTTATTTTCAAATTATTTATTTTTTTAACATTCAGAATTACACACACACGCAGTGCTTGAACACCCACCTACCCACACAAGCGCGCGCGCACACACTCACTGACTCTAGAAAAATTTCTCTTTGAAAAAGTTGGAAGTGAGATGAAACAGTTAGGAAATCCCTTTTATCGGTACTCCATTTGATCTCTTCAAATGATGTGTAACAAAAAAGCTTCAGTACATATTTTCTTCTGGACAGTATACAGTAGATCGGCATACCAGAGTTAAAGTTGTTTTATCATAAGCAGGCCAAAAATACTGTATTACTTGAGAAAGCAAACTTTTTTGTATTGAAAGTGATATGTTGCTATTCCCGTCTGTCGTAACCCCGCTTTTCACCATTTATCTCATCATTACCTACGAAATAATAAAAAGCCAACCTATAGCTAAACGCCTTCAGTGCACAATTGTTTGAAAAGCTATTACTTAGTTCTTAACCACAATTTGTTCAAGTCATACATAATCTTGCGTTTGTTATCCACGACGTGCCGAGTATCACTAACAACTCTATAGACTATGACAACGCAAATCACCACTATTTTTGACAATCTTTTAAAAACATTATCAATAATACTAGTGTTCCCCGTCGAAATAGTATTGTTACGACAATACTATCGTAACAATACTATTCCTGATCGTCGTATAGTACCTACAGTGGAAAACAAAATACAAGACACCAATGATTTCACTAATAACCAGCTTTAGTTATCACAATTAATAATTTGTAATCAACAAAATATTCTCTTACAACAATTCAAGTAAAATTGTCTACACGCAATAACAATGTCAACTATAAAGAGTTCCGCACAACAACACTTCGCTACAAACACTCGATCCGCGCTAAGGAAATTGCTCACCACCACTGAACTGGCAAGCCGGCTGGCTGCTAAGGCTTTTTATAGGTAGCGCACGCCTTCTAGAATGCTTACCTCTTCAATGTGCACCCACTTAACGCTATTCAAATGTTCTGTAGCGTACTCTGGAACGTACTTGAACGCGGCCTTGATTGAGGCATCTGTCACACTAGGTCTGGGATATTCACGCATCTGTCTGTCAGGGACGGTCTGGGATATTCTAGATGGTTAAATTCTTTCAGTATATACAATCATAAGCGTATTATTATCAATGCTTATTTCGGTTGAACATTTTCAATGTATAATTTTAGAATTAACTCATTTTGTAGATAATGTTTATGCTTTATTATAAAATGGTTAGAGTTTTTATTCTGCCCGAGGCCTTTGTTTTCTCTTCTAAACAGCAGATCATATTTCCATATAAAGATAAAGTTCTCACTAAAGAAAAACCAAATTATACACGAAGCGCACAAGGAAGAAGACGGCTTTCTTCAAATTAAGTGAAGAAAAAATTGATACTGTATACTCCCGAATGCTATAGAAATGAATAACCAGACTGTTGTTAATTTAGAAAACACGACTCTACGGAGAAAAATATTAAAACAGACAGCATGAGAAGAATCGCAGTCTACAATTCACAGACGCAGATGTGGTTTAAAATCTATCGAAACGAATGAAAATAAATACAAACTCTACAATGCGGAGAATCGTTGAAAAAATTATTTTTTTTTTTACAAACTGCAACCACATAACCGCAAATGTTTATATGCGCATTCACGTAAACGCAAGGTTATAAAATAAGTTGAATTTTTATTTCAAATACTGACGTAAATTTTGTAAATGAACGGTAACAAACGTTTCAAAATATTTCTGAGGAAAATGTAAACTATATTGTTTTAATAAATTGTTTTTAATAACACAAAAAATAAATTTAGGAAAGTAAGAACTTAAAAATATGGTACAGGTTACATGTATTTTTGATTCGATAAGTAATATTAGGATTGAATTACAGAAATAGACTAAAGCAAACAAAAAACTTTTAAGTATTTGTATGAAATATTTTTAGTCAAAGTACATTACTAAATATAACATTTATCATGAAAAAACGGTAAAAATACGTAAAAAAGGATAAAAAAAGTCGAGAGTAATAGTTATTGCCATATACTTACTAATTACAAATATTAAATATCGGTATGGAGAACCATACACGACTACCATGTTCTAAGATTTATATTTAAAATCATATTTGAAATGAAATATTTCCATAGAAACTACGTCTTTCTACTTATTGCTTCAGCATTAACCACAGTACTGTGGTCACTAACGTATACCACCTCACGTTTTCGCACTCGATTTTCACCGATGATGGCAGTCGATGGCACTGCCGAAAAGTCTGGTTTTGCAGAAAACATTGGACTACGGCTAAAGAGCCCGGGAAGCAATTTTAACAAAAAACTTCTTTGTTGCCGATAACGTAGTACACATATAAAAAATTCTCCCCTCCACCTACAACTATAATTTTTAATAATAGAAAATTACCCCCACCCTGTTCACATAACCTCTTCATTTATAGATATTTCATCTACGTTTCTACAGTGGATTACTATGAGCTTCTTATCAGGATACTTTATTTATAAAAATTAAGTACTTTACTCTTGTTAAATCATAAAATGTTTCAGGTAAACTACCCCTTTTTCTTAACCGATTTTCTCCAAAATCAACAGACCTTCCGTCCTCTACAATTCAGGGAAGCATGCAAAAAAATATTTGATTCGGTTTGAATCTGCGGCAGTTATCGTTCGTCATGGAAACATTTCTCTTGTTACAACATAAAATGTTGCAGGTAAACTATCCCTTTCCCTTAACTGATCTTCACCAAAATCAATAGACCTTGATCTCTCTGCAACTCAGGAAAGAGTGCAAAAAATTATTTGATTCTCATTGAATTTTCGGCAGTTATCGTTCGTCATAAAAAAATTACCATTTTTAAAACATAAAACGTTGCTGATAAACTACCCCTCCCCTTAACCGATCTTCAACAAAATCAACAGACCATGAGTTCTCTTTAGTTCAAAAAGGTATGCAAAAACCTAGTTGATTCTGTTTGAATTTACGGCAGTTATCGTTCGTCATATAAAAAATTACCCTTGTTAAAACATAAAATGTTGCTGGTAAACTACCCCTTTCCCTTAACCGATCTTCACCAACACCAATAGGTACTGAGAACTCTACAATACAAAGCTGTATGCAAAACATCATTTGATTCTGTTTGATTTGCGGCTGTTATCATTTACTATGGAAAAAAATTACCCTTGAAAAAAACCGTTGCTGGTAAACTACCCCTTTCCCTTAACCGATCTTCACCAAAAACGACAGGTCTTGGGTACTCTACAATTCAGGCTTGTATGCAAACAATTATTTGATTCTGTTTGAATTTACGGCAGTTATCGTTCGTCACAGAAAAAATACCCTTGTTAAAACATAAAACGTTGCAGGTAAACTACCCCTTCCCCTTAACCGATCTTCACCAAAACAATAGGTCTTCAGTACTCAACAAAACAGGGCTGTATGCAAAAACGTATTTCATTCTGTTTGAATTTGCGGCTCTTATCGTTTGCCAGAGAAAATACCCTTTTAAAACATAAAACGTTGCAGGTAAACTACCCCTTTCCCTTAACCGATCTTCACCAACACCAATAGGTATTGAGAACTCTACAATACAGGGATGTATGCAAAACATCATTTGATTCTGTTCGAATTTGCGGCTGTTACCGTTTACCATAGAAAAAGTAAATATCGGTATGGAGAACCATACATGACTTCCATATTCTAAGATTTATATTTAAATCTTAATATCGCCTGCCAAGCGCGATATATTTTCTCTTATACATGATTTACATTAAAATGAAAAAATTTTAATTTTATTGCCTGGCAACAAAATTATTTTATTTTTAACAATTACCATTGTTTGAAAAAGTTTAAATAAATTTTCAAGTACTTTACTCTTGTTAAAACGTAAAAGGTTGCAGGTAAACTACCCCTTTCCCTTAACCGATCTTCACCAAAATCGAAAGTCCTTGAGACCTCTACAATTCAGGGACGTATGCAAAACATTATTTGATTCTATTTGAATTTGCGGCAGTTATCGTTTGCCATAGAAAATACACTTGATAAAAAAACGTTGCAGGTAAACTACCCCTTCCCCTTAACCGATCTTCACCAAAAACAACAGGCCGCGAGTACTCTACAAATTAGGGCAGCATGCAAAAAATTATTTGATTCTGTTTGAATTTGCGGCAGTTATCGTTTGCCATAGAAAACAAATCTACAGAAACACACACACACACACACACACACACACACACACACACACAGACACACACACAGACACTTTTCGGAAAACGACTTTTTTCATGTTTTGAGCGTAGTAGAATCAGAATCTGCAATAATCTTGAACACGATTTTTTTTGCCATCACCATACTTCCATTCCTTAAGGAATATGGAAGTAATATCGGTATGGAGAACCATACATGACTTCCATATTCTAAGACTTATATTTAAATCTTAATATCGCCTGCCAAGCGCGATATTTTTTCTCTTATACATGATTTACATTAAAATGAAAAAATTTTAATTTTATTGCCTGGCAACAAAATTATTTTATTTTTAACAATTACCAATGTTTGAAAAAGTTTAAATAAATTTTCAAGTACTTTACTCTTGTTAAAACGTAAAAGGTTGCAGGTAAACTACCCCTTCCCCTTAACCGATCTTCACCAAAATCGAAAGTCCTTGAGACCTCTACAATTCAGGGAAGTATGCAAAAAATTATTTGATTCTGATTGAATTTGCGGCAGTTATCGTTTGCCATAGAAAATACGCTTGATAAAAAAACGTTGCCGGTAAACTACCCCTTCCCTTAACCGATCTTCACCAAAAACAATAGGTCTTGAGTACTCTACAAATAAGGGCTGTATGCAAAACATTATTTGATTCTGTTTGAATTTGCGGCTGTTATCGTTTGCCATAGAAAATACCCTTGTTAAAAAAACGTTGCCGGTAAACTACCCCTTTCCCTCAACCGATCTTCACCAAAAACAACAGGTCTTGAGAACTGTACAATTTAGGGCTGTATGCAAATAATCTTTTGATTCTGTTTGAATTTGCGGCTGTTATCGTTTTCCATAGGAAATACCCTTGTTAAAACATAAAATGTTGCAGGTAAACTACCCCTTTCCCTTGACCGATCTTCACCAAAAACAACAGGTCTTGAGAACTCTACAATTCAGGGCTGTATACGAAACATTATTTAATTCTGTTTGAATTTGCGGCTGTTATCGTTTGCCAAAAAAAAAAATTTACCTTGATAAAAAAATAACCGTTGCCGGTAAACTACCCCTTTCCCTCAACCGATCTTCACCAAAAACAATAGGTCGCGAGTACTCTACAAATTAGGGCTGTATGCAAAAAATTATTTGATTCTGTTTGAATTTGCGGCAGTTATCGTTTGCCATAGAAAAAAATCTACAGACACACAGACACACACACACACACAGACACTTTTCGGAAAACGACTTTTTTTTCATGTTTTGAGCGTAGTAGAATCAGAATCTGCAATAATCTCGAACACGATTTTTTTTGCCATCACCATACTTTCATTCCTTAAGGAATATGGAAGTAAATATGGAGAACCATACATGACTTCCATATTCTAAGATTTATATTCAAAATCATTTTCGAAATGAAATATTACCATAGAAACTACTTCTTTCTACTTACTGCTTCAGCCTTAACCACAGTACTGTGGTCACTAACGTATACCACCTCACGTTATCGCACTCGATTTTCACTGACGATGGAAGTCGATGGCATTGCCGAAACGTCTGGTTTTGTAGAAAACATTGGACTATGGCCAAATATCGGCAACAAAAAGGAAAGGAAGGAGCGCTCCGAAGTCACTCATGGACCCTCAGCATCTTGCAGAGGGTTCATTCCCTAAAGACAAAAAGTCTGTCTATGAATCGTTCCTCTGTAAACACGTGCAGTTACACTGCCCAGCGATCCACAGGAAGCAAATCGCTATCCACGCTGGACACTTTTTCGGCTTGCATGCGTTATGTTGGTATGGGTTAGGCACTTTCCATTTAAAAACCGTGCAAATGTAAGAAAATAAACGTGAATGATGCCAGAAATAACGCGAATTGTGTGTGTGTGTGTGTGTGTGTGTGTGTGTGTGTGTGTGTGTGTGTGTGTGTGTGTGTGTGTGTGTGTGTGTGTGTGTGTGTGTGTGTGTGTTCCCTGCCTTTTTATTGCGGTAGTGATAATAATAAAATGGAAACGTAAACAGTACATAACTGAGATATGCTTGCCTGCCACGCACGATATATTTTCTCTTATACATGACTAGCAGAATACCCGTGCTTCGCTACGGAGTTTCACGTTGTACGTAATGAAAATGTTAGTTTAATTAATAAAGTTTAATTAAAGTAGGCTTCTTAAAAATAAATAGCTGTTGCCCACAACTTCGTTCGCGTGGTCTTCAATTTAATGCGATAATATATTTAGAACAGAATCTATTCTATTGGGTTGCCATAGTAACCAGATCGAATAGTTTTTTAAGACCGCAAAGGACCCCCCAGAGGATCGTATCGAAAAAAAAACCTGTCCTATGTTGGTTCTCCCGTTGCGTAAAATATTTGTGCCAAGTTTGGTTGAAATCGGTCCAATGGTTTAGGTGGAGACGTGGAAGACCCCAAAGGACCCCCCAAAGGATCGTATCGAAAAAAAAAACACTTGTCCTATGTTGGTTCTCCCTTTGCGTAAAATATTTGTGCCAAGTTTGGTTGAAATCGGTCCAGTGGTTTAGGAGGCGATGTGGAAGACCCCAAAGAACCCCCAAAAGGATCCCATCGAAAAAACACCTATCCTATGTTGGTTCTCCCATTGCGTAAAATATTTGTGCCAAGTTTGGTTGAAATCGGTACAGTGGTTTAGGAGGAGATGTGGAAGAAACCTTCGCGGACGTGCGCACAAATCACCGAAGTTTCATCGCAATCGGATGAGTGGTATAGGAACGCATACGGGACAAACAAAGAAACATTCATTTTTATATATAAGATGTAAACTATACCACTTACTTGACATAAACCGTGATAGCTAAGCTAATGTACAACATATATGTATTAATTATACACATAAATGTTCCTCAATAGACACTCTATCTATTGGCGAAAACTTGAATAAAATCCGTTCAGTATTTCCTGAGATTAGCGATTTCAAACACAGAGGGAAAACGGCCCGATTTTACTGTATACTATGTACAGATTTACATTAAAATGAAAAAATTATAATTTTATTGCCTGGCAACAAAATTATTTTATTTTTAACAATTACCATTGTTCCAAAAGTTTAAATGAATTTTCAAGTACTTTACTCTTGTTAACACGTAAAAGGTTACTGGTAAACTACCCCATCCCCTTAACCGATCTTCACCAAAATCAAAAGGCCTTGAGATCTCTACAATTCAGGGACGTATGCAAAAAATTATTTGATTCTGTTTGATTTTGCGGCTGTTATCGTTTGCCATAGAAAATACGCTTGATAAAAAAACGTTGCAGGTAAACTACCCCTTTCCCTTAACCGATCTTCACCAAAAACAAAACATCTTGCGCACTCTACAGATCAGGGCTGTATGCAAAACATTATTTGATTCTGTTTGAATTTGCGGCTGTTATCGTTTGCCATAGGAAACACCCTTGTTAAAACATAAAATGTTGCTGCTAAACTACCCCTTTCCGTGAACCGATCTTCACCAAAAACAATAAGACTGGAGAACTCTACAATTCAGGGCTGTATACGAAACATTATTTAATTCTGTTTGAATTTGCGGGTGTTATCGTCTGCCAAAAAAAAAAATTTCCCTTGATAAAAAAACCGTTGCCGGTAAACTACCCCTTTCCCTCAACCGATCTTCACCAAAAACAATAGGTCGTGAGTACTCTACAAACCAGGGCTGTATGCAAAAAATTGTTTGATTCTGTTTGAATTTGCGGCAGTTATCGTTTGCCATAGAAAAAAAATCTACAGACAGACACACACACAGACAGACACACAAACACTTTTCGAAAAATGACTTTTTTTCATGTTTTAAGTGTAGTACAATCATATTCTGCAATAATCTCGAACACGATTTTTTTTGCCATCACCATACTTCCATTTCCTTAAGGAACATGGAAGTAAAATATCGGTATGGAGAACCATACATGACTTCCATATTCTAAGATTTATATTTAAATCTTAATATCGCCTGCCAAGCGCGATATATTTTCTCTTATACATGATTTACATTAAAATGAAAAAATTTTAATTTTATTGCCTGGCAACAAAATTATTTTATTTTTAACAATTACCATTGTTTGAAAAAGTTTAAATACATTTTCAAGTACTTTACTCTTGTTAAAACGTCAAAGGTTGCAGGTAAACTACCCCTTCCCCTTAACCGATCTTCACCAAAATCGAAAGTCCTTGAGACCTCTACAATTCAGGGAGGTATGCAAAAAATTATTTGATTCTGTTTGAATTTGCGGCAGTTATCGTTTTCCATAGAAAATACGCTTGATAAAAAAACGTTGCAGGTAAACTACCCCTTCCCCTTAACCGATCTTCACCACAAAACAACAGGTCGTGAGTACTCTACAAATCAGGGCTGTATGCAAAACATTATTTGATTCTGTTTGAATTTGCGGCTGTTATCGTTTGCCATAGAAAATACCCTTGTTAAAAAAACGTTGCAGGTAAACTACCCCTTTCCCTCAACCGATCTTCACCAAAAACAACAGATCTTGAGAACTCTACAATTTAGGGCTGTATGCAAATAATCGTTTGATCTTTTGAATTTGCCGCTGTTATCGTTTGCCATAGAAAATACCCCTGTTAAAACATAAAACGTTACAGGTAAACTACCCCTTTCCCTTAACCGATCTTCACCAAAAACAGCAGGTCCTGAGAACTCTACAATTCAGGGCTGTATACGAAACATTATTTAATTCTGTTTGAATTTGCGGCTGTTATCGTTTGCCAAAAAAAAAAATTTCCCTTGATAAAAAAAACCGTTGCCGGTAAACTACCCCTTTCCCTCAACCGATCTTCACCAAAAACAAAAGGTCGCGAGTACTCTACAAATCAGGGCTGTATGCAAAAAATTATTTGATTCTGTTTGAATTTGCGGCAGTTATCGTTTGCCATAAAAAAAAACTACAGCCACACACACACACACACACACAGACACACACACAGACACTTTTCGGAAAACGATTTTTTCATGTTTTGAGTGTAGTAGAATCAGAATCTGCAATAATCTCGAACACGATTTTTTTTGCCATCACCATACTTCCATTCCTTAAGGAATATGGAAGTAAAATCGGTATGGAGAACCATACATGACTTCCATATTCTAAGATTTACATTTAAATCTTATATCGCCTGCCAAGCGCGATATATTTTCTCTTATACATGATTTACATTAAAATGAAAAAATTTTAATTTTATTGCCTGGCAACAAAATTATTTTATTTTTAACAATTACCATTGTTTGAAAAAGTTTAAATAAATTTTCAAGTACTTTCCACAGGAAGGAAATCGCTTTCCACGCTGGACACTTTTTCGGCTTGCATGCGTTATGTTGTTATGTTGGTATGGGTTCGGCACTTTCCATTTAAAAACCGTGCAAATGTAAGAAAATAAACATGAATGAGGCCAAAAATAACGAGAACTGTGTGTGTGTGTGTGTGTGTGCGTGCGTGTGCGTGCGTGCGTGCGTACGCGCGCGCGCGCGCGCGCGCGTGTGTGTGTGTGTGTGTGTGTGTGTGTGTGTGTGTGTGTGTGTGTGTGTGTGTGTGTGTGTGTGTGTGTGTGTGTGTGTGTGTGTGTGTGTGTGTGTGTGTGTGTGTGTGTGTGTGTGTGTGTGTGTGTGTGTGTGTGTGTGTGTGTGTGTGTGTGTGTGTGTGTGTGTGTGTGTGTGTGTGTGTGTGTGTGTGTGTGTGTGTGTGTGTGTGTGTGTGTGTGTGTGTGTGTGTGTGTGTGTGTGTGTGTGTGTGTGTTGTGTCTTCCCTGCCTTTTCATTGCGGTAGTCATAATAATAAAATGGAAATGTAAACAGTACATATCTGAGAAAAAAATACATAAATGAAAAAACTATAATTTTATTGCCTGGCAACAAAATTATTTTATTTTTAACAATTACCATTGTTTGAAAAAGTTTAAATGAATTTTCAAGTACTTTACTCTTGTTAAAACGTAAAAGGTTGCAGGTAAACTACCCTTTCCCCTTAACCGATCTTCACCAGAATCAAAATTCCTAGAGTCCTCTACAATTCACTGACGTATGCAAAAAATTATTTGCTTATGTTTGAATTTGCGCCTGTTATCGTTTGCCATAGAAAATACGCTTGATAAAAAAACGTTGCAGGTAAACTACCCCTTCCCCTCAACCGATCTTCACCAAAAACAATAGGTCGCGATTACTCTACGAATCAGGGCTGTATGAAAAAAATTATTTGATTCTGTTTGAATTTACGGCAGTTATCGTTTGCCATAAAAAATACGCTTGATAAAAAACGTTACAGGTAAACTACCCCTTCTCCTCAACCGATATTCACCAAAAACAATAGCTCTTGAGTACTCTTCAAATCAGGGCTGTACGCAGAAAATTATTTGATTCTGTTTGAATTTGCGGCTGATATCGTTTGCCATTTAAAATACCCTTGTTAAAAAAACGTTGTAGGTAAACTACCCCTTTCCCTTAACCGATCTTCACCAAAAACAAACGGTCTTGAGAACTCTACAATTTAGGGCGGTATGCAAATAATTTTTGATTCTGTTTGAATTTGCGGCTATTATCGTTTGCCATAGGAAATACCCTTGTTAAAACATAAAACGTTACCGGTAAACTACCCCTTTCCATTAACCGATCTTTACGAAAATCAACAGATCTTGAGAACCCTACAATTCAGGGCTGTATGCGAAACATTATTTGATTTTGTTTGAATTTGCGGCTGTTATCGTTTGCCATAGGAAATACCCTTGTTAAAACATAAAACGTTACCGGTAAACTACCCCCTTCCCTCAACCGATCTTCACTAAAAACAATAGGTCGCGAGTAATCTACAAATCATGGCAGCATGCAAAAAATTATTTGATTCTGTTTGAATTTGCGGCTGTTATCGTTTGCCATAGAAAAAAATCTACAGACACATAGACAGACACACAGACAGACACACACACAGACACTTTTCGGAAAACGACTTTTTTTCATGTTTTGAGTGTAGTACAATCAGAATCTGCAATAATCTCGAACACGATTTTTTTTGCCATCACCATACTTCCATTCCTTAAGGAATATGGAAGTAAATTACCCTTGATAAAAAACCGTTGCCGGTAAACTACCCCTTTCCCTTAACCGATATTCACCAAAAACGACAGGTCTTGAGAACTCTACAATTTAGGGTTGTATGCAAAATATTATATGATTTTGTGTGAATTTGCGGCTGTTATCGTTTGCCATAAAAAATACCCTTGATAAAACAAAAAACGTGGCAGGTAAACTACCCCTTTCCCTTAAACGATCTTCACCAAAAACAATAGGTCTTTAGTACTCAAGAAATCAGGGCTGTATGCAAAAACGTATTTGATTCTGTTTGAATTTGCGGCTCTTATCGTTTACCATAGGAAATACCCTTAAAAACATAAAACGTTGCTGGTAAACTACCCCTTTCCCTTAACCGATCTTCACCAAAAACAAAAAGTCTTGAAAACTCTACAATTTAGGGCAGTATGCAAAACATTATTTAATTATGTTTGAATTTGCGGCTGTTATCGTTTGCCATAATAAATACCATTGTTAAAACATAAAACGGTACCGGTAAACTACCCCTTTCCCTTAACCGATCTTTACCAAAATCAACAGATCGTGAGAACTCTACAATTCAGTGCTGTATGCGAAACATTATTTGATTCTGTTTGAACTTGCGGCTGTTATCGTTTGCCAAACAAACAAAATTACCCTTGATAAAAAAAAACCGTTGCAGTGTGACGATTTAAATAAAAGAAATAAAAAAAAAATTTATTAATTAAGGTTGCGAGCTCTTAAGCTATTTAAATCTCACTGTTTTAATATAAAATACCTGTATGTACTCAGTATGAGAGGAAGCAGTAATTAATTAGTTATAAGATACTCAAATAAAAAGATAAATTGTAAAGCGTTATTAATATCGTATTTAACCCTTTGATTGTAAGCAAGCGCTGTCCTGTTGATTCCAGACTCGACATGCTTTCAGAGTCTTGTGTGAGTAAGAATAAGATAAAAAAAACTAATGTTAATAATAAAAAAATCTGAAGACATAAATAGTCGCTAAAACAACTGATTTAAATTATGTGTATTTGTTTAGGGATAGTTTGCATAAATTAAAAATGTTAACTTAAATATAGTTAGGAACTATATTCTCGCGCGGAAGTTGTCCCACTAACTTTTGTCCAGTACCTGGCGAAGGGAGCGTAAATTCTTTCTCTTGCAATGGTGACTCCGTACAGTGTAGACGTAAGAGCTATGCTCTTCAAATATGTGTATCATATTTGGTTTCATCTTCAGAAAGTGTACCAGATGTAGTTTGTTTAAAGCATCTGGATGTATTAATTAATGTAGTCATGTGAATAGACAATAAGTTTAAAGTTATGTAAAACAAAAAGTATTGAAACGTAACAAAAAGTGTAACACAAGATGACTACGTACTTCAACGAATAACAACTATTCCAAAGTAATACCCGGAGATGTGAACTAGCAGAAGCCACAAACTCTACTGCACGTGACAGAATATGCAGATCAGGACATCCGAGAATCTACATGATCATCGTAGATAACTACATGACCAAGTGTTCTCCCTGCTAACTTTTGGAGCCCTTTACAGAGGAAAGCCAGACCGAGATGACGACGTAGCTGTTCCTGTTTCCCAAGGCTGATACCCCAGGAGGAGTCTTCTGCATACCAATTAAAAGGTGACTCGATAGCCTGTCTATCGAGGGTTACTAATATTTGTCACACAACACATCTTGAAAGAGACTTTTCAGAAACTAATAACTTTGTAAAGACTTATAAATTAAATCTAAGAATTTCATGTAACTATTCTAACTTCATACGTTGTAACAGTTTATATGCTAATGTAGAGTAATATAACTCAAGCAATAATACCATTCTTAAATGTTGAATTAAAAGAAAGTCTTGCAAGCTAATATCATGAAATGAGTATAATTAAAAGTCTTAATTACAGAAATACAGAAAGTTGACCCGGATCCGAGGTATAACTATATAGAATCTAGTTTGATCCCAAAGTTTAAAGAAACCTTTCGCTAATTTGATAATTGAATTAGTAATGCCATGGCATCTGTCAGTATATGTTTTTTTCTTAAATGTTGAATAAAGAGAAGTCTTCTTGTTACACACATATGAGGAGTGCTTAAATCAATTGTATACCTTGCCATTGTTTCCTTACACAGTTAGTAAGTAATTTGTTACATTATTTATTTGTGATCAATTCTGTTACAACGTAGGCAGCCCATCTAATTAACGGAGTTTAATTACGAGGGGTTCCCTGGATTTGTAACGCGGCGAAAAGCAGTTACAGCAGGTAAACTACCCCTTTCCCTCAACCGATCTTCACCAAAAACAATAGGTCGCGAGTACACTACAAATCAGGGCTGTATGCAAAAAATTATTTGATTCTGTTTGAATTTGCGGCTGTTATCGTTTGCCATAGAAAAAAAATCTACAGACAGACACACACACACACACACACACACACACACACACACACACACACACACACACACACACACACACACACACACACACACACACACAGACACACACACACAGACACTTTTCGGAAAACGACTTTTTTTCATGTTTTGAGTGTAGTAGAATCAGAATCTGCAATAATCTCGAACACGATTTTTTTTGCCATCACCATACTTCCATTCCTTAAGGAATATGGAAGTAAAACAATATTTTTTTTGTAAATTAAAAGGAAAACATTCTTATGAAACTGTCAAAAGAGCTGAGTCTTGATAAGAAACTGCTCCAATAAATTTTAAATATTATCCCAGTGGTAAATTATAAAAACGAAATACATAATATTTACTGTATTACCTAATTTTACTTCCATATTTCCTTAAGGAATGGAAGTATGGTGATGGTAAAAAAAATCGTGTTCGAGATTATTGCAGATTCTGATTCTACTACACTCAAAACATGAAAAAAGGCGTTTTCCGAAAAGTGTCTGTGTGTGTGTGTGTCTGTGTGTGTGTCTGTGTGTCTGTGTGTCTGTGTGTCTATCTGTGTGTCTGTAGATTTTTTTTCTATGGCAAACGATAACTGCCGCAAATTCAAACAGAATCAAATAATTTTTTGCATACAGCCCTGATTTGTAGAGGACTCGCGACCTATTTTTTTGGTGAAGATCGGTTGAAGGAAAGGGGTAGTTTACCGGCAACGGTTTTTTTTTATCAAGGGAAATTTTTTTTTTTGGCAAACGATAACAGCCGCAAATTCAAACATAATCAAATAATGTTTCGTATACAGCCCTTAATTGTAGAGTTCTCAAGACCTTTTGTTTTTGGTGAAGATCGGTTAAGGGAAAGGGGTAGTTTACTAGTAACGTTTTATGTTTTAACAAGGGTATTTCTTATGGCAAACGATAACAGCCGCAAATTCAAACAGAATCAAAAGATTATTTGCATACAGCCCTAAATTGTAGAGTACTCGAGACCTATTGTTTTTGGTGAAGATCGGTTAAGGGAAAGGGGTAGTTTACTGGTAACGTTTTATGTTTTAACAAGGGTATTTCTTATGGCAAACGATAACGGCCGCAAATTCAAACAGAATCAAAAGATTATTTGCATACAGCCCTAAATTGTAGAGTTCTCAAGACCTATTGTTTTTGGTGAAGATCGGTTAAGGGAAAGGGGTAGTTTACCTACAACGTTTTTTTAACAAGGGTATTTCTTATGGCAAACGATAACAGCCGCAAATTCAAACAGAATCAAATAATTTTCTGCATACTGCCCTGATTTGTAGAGTACTCAAGACCTATTGTTTTTGGTGAAGATCGGTTGAGGGGAAGGGGTAGTTTACCTGCAACGTTTTGTATCAAGCGTATTTTCTATGGCAAACGATAACTGCCGCAAATTCAAACAGAATCAAATAATGTTTTGCATACAGCCCTGATTTGTAGAGTACTCGCGACCTATTGTTTTTGGTGAAGATCGGTTGATGTAAAGGGGTAGTTTACCTGCAACGGTTTTTTTTTTATCAAGGGAAATTTTTTTTTGGCAAACGATAACAGCCGCAAATTCAAACAGAATCAAATAATGTTTCGTATACAGCCCTGAATTATAGAGTTCTCAAGACCGCTTGTTTTTAGTGAAGATCGGTTAAGGGAAAGGGGTAGTTTACTTGTAACGTTTTATGTTTTAACAAGGGTATTTCCTATGGCAAACGATAACAGCCGCAAATTCAAACAGAATCAAAAGATTATTTGCATACGACACTAAATTGTAGAGTTCTCAAGGCCTATTGTTTTTGGTGAAGATCGGTTGATGTAAAGGGGTAGTTTACCTGCAACGGTTTTTTTTTATCAAGGGAAATTTTTTTTTGGCAAACGATAACAGCCGCAAATTCAAACAGAATCAAATAATGTTTCGTATACAGCCCTGAATTATAGAGTTCTCAAGACCGCTTGTTTTTAGTGAAGATCGGTTAAGGGAAAGGGGTAGTTTACTTGTAATGTTTTATGTTTTAACAAGGGTATTTCCTATGGCAAACGATAACAGCCGCAAATTCAAACAGAATCAAAAGATTATTTGCATACAACACTAAATTGTAGAGTTCTCAAGGCCTATTGTTTTTGGTGAAGATCGGTGAAGGGAAAGGGGTAGTTTACCTACAACGTTTTTTTAACAAGGGTATTTTCTATGGCAAACGATAACAGCCGCAACTTCAAACAGAATAAAATAATTTTCTGCATACAGCCCTGATTTGTAGAGTACTCAAGACCTGTTGTTTTTGGTAAAGATCGGTTAAGGGGAAGGGGTAGTTTACCTGCAACGTTTTTTATCAAGCGTATTTTCTATGGCAAACGATAACTGCCGCAAATTCAAACAGAATCAAATAATTTTTTGCATACAGCACTGATTTGTAGAGTACTCGCGACCTATTGTTTTTGGTGAAGATCGGTTGAGGGGAAGGGGTAGTTTACCGGCAACGGTTTTTTTTATCAAGGGAAATTTTTTTTTTGGCAAACGATAACAGCCGCAAATTCAAACAGACTTAAATAATGATTCGTATACAGCCCTGAATTGTAGAGTTTTCAAGACCTATTGTTTTTGGTGAAGATCGGTTAAGGGAAAGGGGTAGTTTACCTGTAACGTTTTATGTTTTAACAAGGGTATTTCCGATGGCAAACGATAACAGCCGCAAATTCAAACAGAATCAAACGATTATTTGCATACAGCCCTAAATTGTAGATTTCTCAAGACCTATTGTTTTTGGTGAAGATCGGTTGAGGGAAAGGGGTAGTTTACCTGTAACGTTTTATGTTTTAACAAGGGTATTTCCTATGGCAAACGATAACAGCCGCAAATTCAAACAGAATCAAATAATGTTTTGCATACAGCTCTGATTTGTAGAGTACTCAAGACCTATTGTTTTTGGTGAAGATCGGTTAAGGGGAAGGGGTAGTTTACCTGCACCGTTTTTTTATCAAGCGTATTTTCTATGGCAAACGATAAAAGCCGCAAATTCAAACAGAATCAAATAATTTTTTGCATACGTCCCTGAATTGTAGAGGTCTCAAGGACTTTCGATTTTGGTGAAGATCGGTTAAGGGGAAGGGGTAGTTTACCAGCAACCTTTTACGTTTTAACAAGAGTAAAGTACTTGCAAATTTATTTAACCTTTTTGAAACAATGGTAATTGTTAAAAATAAAATAATTTTGTTGCCAGGCAATAAAATTAAAATTTTTTAATTTTAATGTAATATAATATTTTTCATTTAATACGGCAATAAAAAGGCAGGTAAGACACAAACACACAATTCACGTTATTTCTGGCCTCACTCATGTTTATTTTCTTACGTTTGCACGCTTTTTAAATGGAAAGTGCCGAAACCCACACCAACATAACGCGTGCAAGCCGAAAAAATGGACATCAATTTGCTTACTGGCGAAGATAGTAGTTAATGAATGGGTAGGCAAAAATCTTATCTTAAATTTTTTTAAGGAATCACTAAAAGGACGGTGGGTCAAATCGGACGCTGAGGTAGAGTTTGCTGTAACCGAATGGTTCCACAAACAGCCGTAAGAATTTTACTAGCAGGGAATCTACAGGTTAGCGCAACAGTGGAACTCATGTCTTAATGTTATTGGAGACTTCTTTTAAAATCGTTGAATAAAAAATGCTTTACAGCTCTATACGTGTGTCTATTGAACAATCCTTGTATTAGTCATACACAATAATACAACTGATTGAACTTCAAATTTTTAAACTTGGTTAGTTTCTATATATATGTTTAATGTTACAAATAATTCAAATAACAATCTTGATCATCTGTTAGTTCAGCGGAATAACAGTGACACTTTTAATAACCGCATAAAATAAACACTTAGTAACAACACAGGCGCTTTAACTTAACTGTTTGGACCACAGAAGTGAGGCATGCCTCAACGCTCTATGTGTACAGCGCGGGACAATCCCCCCTCCCTACACTTCCCTATCACACCACTACATTGCTTACATACGATGTATACAAAAAACGCTGAGGCAAGTTCAGGTTGCCTCATTCGATTTAAACGAACTATGCCGAATCTCACCTGTCACCATCTAGCGGTCGCTCAATAAAGCACGTTTCGGTTTAATAAATTTGACAGTCACAGTAACAATGTATAATCTTTACGTTATGTAGTTCATACGTATTTATAATTTTTATTCTACAGAATTTGTTAGGGTAGGCATTGCCTCAATTGCCTCCATGTAACTTCGCCACTGATATATATGTGTACAACGTTATCGGCAACAAAGAAGTAGTTTTTGTTAAAATTCCTTCCCGGGATATTTGGCCGTAGTCCAATGTTTTCTACAAAACCAGACATTTCGGCAATGCCATCGACTTCCATCATCAGTGAAAATCGAGTGCGATAACGTGAGGTGGTATACGTTAGTGACCACAGTACTGTGGTTAAGGCTGAAGCAGTAAGTAGAAAGAAGTAGTTTCTATGGTAATATTTCATTTCGAAAATGATTTTAAATATAAATCTTAGAATATGGAAGTCATGTATGGTTCTCCATACCGATATTTTACTTCCATATTCCTTAAGGAATGGAAGTATGGTGATGGCAAAAAAAATCGTGTTCGAGATTATTGCAGATTCTGATTCTACTACACTCAAAACATGAAAAAAAGTCGTTTTCCGAAAAGTGTCTGTGTGTGTGTGTGTGTCTGTGTGTCTGTGTGTCTGTGTGTCTGTGTGTGTCTGTGTGTGTGTCTGTAGATTTTTTTTCTATGGCAAACGATAACTGCCGCAAATTCAAACAGAATCAAATAATTTTTTGCATACAGCCCTGATTTGTAGAGTACTCGCGACCTGTTGTTTTTGGTGAAGATCGGTTGAGGGAAAGGGGTAGTTTACCTGCAGCGGTTTTTTTTTATCAAGGGAAATTTTTTTTTTGGCAAACGATAACAGCCGCAAATTCAAACAGAATCAAATAATGTTTCGTATACAGCCCTGATTTGTAGAGTTCTCAAGATCTTTTGTTTTTGGTGAAGATCGGTTAAGGGAAAGGGGTAGTTTACTTGTAACGTTTTATGTTTTAACAAGGGTATTTCCTATGGCAAACGATAACAGCCGCAAATTCAAACAGAATCAAAAGATTATGTGCATACAGCCCTAAATTGTAGAGTTCTCAAGACTTATTGTTTTTGGTGAAGATCGGTTAAGGGAAAGGGGTAGTTTACCTACAACGTTTTTTTTAACAAGGGTATTTTCTATGGCAAACGATAACAGCCGCAAATTCAAACAGAATCAAATAATTTTCTGCATACAGCCCTGATTTGGAGAGTACTCAAGACCTGTTGTTTTTGGTGAAGATCGGTTGAGGGAAAGGGGTAGTTTACCTGCAACGTTTTTTATCAAGCGTATTTTCTATGGCAAACGATAACTGCCGCAAATTCAAACAGAAGCAAATAATGTTTTGCATACAGCCCTGATTTGTAGAGTACTCAAGACCTATTGTTTTTGGTGAAGATCGGTTTAGGGAAAGGGGTAGTTTACCGGCAACGTTTTAAGTTTTAACAAGGGTATTTTCTATGGCAAACGATAAGAGCCGCAAATTCAAACAGAATCAAATACTTTTTTGCATACAGCATTGATTTGTAGAGTACCCAAGACTCTTCGTTTTTGATGAAGATCGGTTAAGGGAAAGTGGTAGTTTACCAGCAACATTTTTTATGTTGTAACAAGAGAAATTATTTCATGACGAACGATAACTGCCGTAAATTCAAACAGAATCAAATAATTTTTTACATATGTGCCTGAGTTGTAGAAGACTCAAGGCCCATTGATTTTGGTGAAGATCGATTACGGGGAAAGGGTAGTTTACTTGAAAGATTTTTTGTTGTAACAAGAGTAAAGTACTTAATTTTGATAAATAAAGTATCCTGATAAGAAGATCTTAATAATCCACTGTAGAAACGTAGATGAAACATCTATAAATGAAGAGGTGAAAGTGGTGGGGGTAATTTTCTATTAAAGAAAATTATAGTTGAAGGTGGAGGGGAGAATTTTTTATATGTGTACTACATTAACGGCAACAAAGAAGTAGTTATTTGTTAAAATTCCTTCCCGGGCTGTTTAGCCGTAGTCCAATGTTTTCTGCAAAACCAGACGTTTCGGCAGTGCCGTCGACTGCCATCATCAGTGAAAATCGAGTGCGAAAACGTGTGGTGGTATACGTTAGTGACCACAGTACTGTGGTTAAGGCTGAAGCAATCAGTGGAAAGAAGGAGTTTCTATGGAAACATAACATTTCTTAAATGATTTTAATTATAAATCTTAGAACATGGAAGTCATGTATGGTTCTCCATACCGATATTTGTTATTATTATAACTAATTACAATTTAAATTACGAGTGATTATTTTAATGAATGTATTTAATTAATTATTTTATTTATTTATTAACTTAATCTACCGATTAATCTGGCTGCCACTATAATCTATGAGTTTGTTAATGTTTTGTTGTTTCCAGAAATAAAATATTATTTTATATTTATAAAATATAAATATATTTTGATTCTTTGCAAACGCTGTGTGTTTTATGTTTAAACATAAAAAACTTTTAACAATTATAAGATACAAAAAATTCAATAGAAATATGTTGCTAACGGGTTGCAAAGTTCTACCACACTCTTTTGCATCCTTCGTTTACAATTAAATATTAAAACGCCCGGAGTTATATAATTAATAATTCATTTCTACATAAGGATACAAAGAAGAAAAATTACTAAACAAAGGTTGGATACTTTATTATTTAAAAAGAGTAACTGACCGCGTTTTATAATTAACTATAATATACGGTTGTGATATTTATATTTTTCCTGTGTAAACGTTACTTTTAATTAAAAATGTTGAAATAAATATCCTATAATCACATTTTACTTCGGCGCAGTAAAATGTAGGTTTTTTTGACCGTTTTTTAATATAACATGATTTCTATTATATTCAAAACCTTTTTCTACAAAACTTATAACTATTAGACTTTTAATATATTTTCATAACTTCTTTCATTACAAAATTATAAATTCAATTTTTTTTTCAAAAACAAAATATTGTTATATTTTATTTTACTTGTGTTTAAAATGTATATGGAATCGCAAAAAAATTCTCAAATCAATATATTGTTTTTTTAAATGTAGTAAATAATATGTTTTAAACTTTTAAAAGGACTATTTGTACCCCAAAAAAACTAAAACGAGGTCAACGGACCATTCCAGTTATGTGATCTCAAAGTCGGTTATCGTTTGAGAGTTAAAATTTATAACTTCGATTAATGTACTAAATTAGCATACTTTCTTTATAATTTGCAGTATAGGTAGGTTGGAACATTTGTAAGTTTTAAAGTCTTTATATTGTAATACCACTTACAAAACATTAGCAAATGATACGCGTAGTTTTACATCGTCGTAGAAACCAAAATAAAGTATTAAAACATTTACAGTTTTAATAACATTCTCTTTACACCTTTGCTTTTTATAATTACATTCCAATGATAAAATATTTAAGAAATTAAACTTAACGTACCTGCTTCATAATCACCCGACATTAACCCGTATTGGTGTCTCGACGACCTCACCTAATACATGTTCTCGGCTCCGACAATTTGTCTAGATCTTACCACCCCATGTCTAACCGTAGTACTAGACTGAAGTACACATTTTTCATCCCTCTAAAATAATGTAGCCTGACCCCGTAAGCCTTGCCAAGGATACAAAATGGATAAGCCTAACTTAACTAACTTTACCACTACAGGACGTAACCTACCTCTGGCATTCATTACATTCACTTTGAAAACCATCCACTTTACCAGCGAAATTTATTTTGAAATGTCTCATGAATGACTAAATGTTTTTATCGCTGGTTCTCTGTTTTCCAGATGCTTAATAACTTGATACTTGTAGGTCTGTCTACCTATCTACATCTCTCTCTCTCTCTCTCTCTCTCTCTCTCTCTCTCTCTCTCTCTCTCTCTCTCTCTCTCTCTCTCTCTCTCTCTCTCTCTCTCTCTCTCTCTCTCTCTCTCTCTCTTTCTTATTGTTTCTTACTTCCTTATCTCTTGTAACACACTAGCTATAAACATCAGTGGAAAGGCAAAATAAATTATAACTAACCGAATCATGTTTCTTAGTAGATTATATTATCAAACATAAAACACAAATGATAGAAGATATAACAAAATACAAAAGATAAACGATATTGTGCCTACGCTTAAAACATAATGTACAGTTGTAAAGAGTTCCTAATATAACTTGTATAGATTTAAGTTTACTTACAAACGAAAGAGTTATATTAGAGAAATTCTCGCACCGTTACACTTTCAATCCGTTACCGTTTAAAATGTTGCAATCATCAGATCGCTAAGAATGATAAAATTGATAGGTAATGTACTTGTATGATGTACCGCTCTAAGCACTATATTTTACATACGGCTACAGTTTTTCAGTAAAACAATGTAAAGTTCTCTTAACATACTGATACAGGAGGTCAAGTTCATCAAAACCAGCAAACATGACACAACCGTTGTTGCTACCTCAATTACTGTACAAAATGTTTGAATGGTATTTTTTTTTTAATAAATTAATACATTTTTGAATCAAAAAAAGGAAAAAATAGTTTCCAAGGCTTACACGACCGGAGTCGATGTTGTTAAAATTTTCTGGTTCCGGGCTGTTTGGCCGTAGTCCAGTGCTATACACGTTAGCAGACGTTTCGATCGTACCATTGACGGCCATCATCAGTGCAAATTGAGGTTCGTCTAACGTAGGTGGCTGTCACTGGCACCGCCGAAACGTTTTCTAACAACGTTTCAAAGTTATCAGAAAATTTAACAACTTAAAAATTATTTCGTAGGCGTACACGTCCGGAGTCAATTTTGTTAAAATTAATTCCTGGGCTGTTTGGCCGTGGTCCATTGTTTTCTACAAAAATAGACGTTTTGGCACTGTGATCACTAACGTCTACGGCCTTATGTTAGCGTAACTCAATTTTACACTGATGTTGGCAGTCGATGGCACTGCCGAAACGTCTGCTTTTTTAGAAAACAATGCATCATGGCCAAACAGCCCGGGAATGAATTTTAACAACAACATAAAAATATCGGTATGGAGAACCATACATAACTTCCATATTCTAAGATTTATATTTAAAATCATTTTCGAAATGAAATATTACCATAGAAACTACTTCTTTCTACTTACTGCTTCAGCCTTAACCACAGTACTGTGGTCACTAACGTATACCACCTCACGTTATCGCACTCGATTTTCACTGATGATGGAAGTCGATGGCATTGCCGAAACTTCTGGTTTTGTAGAAAACATTGGACTACGGCCAAATATCCCGGGAAGGAATTTTAACAAAAACTACTTCTTTGTTGCCGATAACGTTGTACATATATATATAAAAAATATGCATAAAATTAATGGCTTGTATAAGTTAATGATTGATCTCCATTAAGTAGTGCTCAAGTCTCCAAAGTTTTAATATTATGATGTCCGTAATTAAAACATCAGAGCAGGTTTAGTGTGAATGAGGGTACACTGTGGACAAACATTTTCAACATTTCCTATTGAGCGTTGCTTAGAGTAAAACTGCGAATCTACAGTTTATGTTTCACAGAACAAACACGCGAAAAAGAAGGAGCGCTCCGAAGTCACTCATGGACCCTCAGCATCTTGCAGAGGGTTCATTCCCTAAAGACGAAAAGTCTGTCTATGAATCGTTCCTCTGTAAACACGTGCAGTTACACTGCCCAGCGATCCACAGGAAGCAAATTGATGTCCATTTTTTCGGCTTGCACGCGTTATGTTGTTGTGGGTTTCGGCACTTTCCATTTAAAAAGCGTGCAAATGTAAGAAAATAAACATGAGTGAGGCCAGAAATAACGTGAAGTGTGTGTGTGTGTGTGTGTGTGTTACCTGCCTTTTTATTGGTGTAGGCATAATAATAAAATGGAAACGTAAACATTACATAACTGAGATATGCTTACCTGCCACGAACGATATATTATTATATACATGGAGGAGTTCAGTGACATACACACATACAGAAGGATTATATATATAAAGATATTAACTCATACATAATTTACCTTAAAATGAAAAATTATAATTTTATTCCCTGGCAACAAAATTATTTTATTTTTAACAATTACCATTGTTCCAAAAAGTTTAAATGAATTTTCAAGTACTTTACTGTTGTTAAAACGTAAAAGGTTGCAGGTAAACTACCCCTTCTCCGTAACCGATCTTCACCAAAATCGGAAGTCCTTGAGATCTCTACAATTCAGGGATGTATGCAAAAAATTATTTGATTCTGTTTGAATTTGCGGCTGTTATCGTTTGCCATAGAAAATTACCCTTGATAAAAAAACGTTGCTGGTAAACTGCCCCTTCCCCTTAACCGATCTTCACCAAAAACAACACGTCTTGAGTACTCTACACATCAGGACTGTATGCAAAAAATTATTTGATTCTGTTTGAATTTGCGGCTGTTATCGTTTGCCATAGAAAATACCCTTGTTAAAAAAACGTTGCAGGTAAACTACCCCTTTCCCTTAACCGATCTTCACCAAAAACAATAGATCTTGAGAACTCTACAATTTAGGGGTGTATGCAAATAATCTTTTGATTCTGTTTGAATTTGCGGCTGTTATCATTTGCCATAGTAAATACCCTTGTTAAAACATAAAATGTTACAGGTAAACTACCCCTTTCCCTTAACCGAGCTTTACCAAAAACAATAGGTCTTGAGAACTACATAATTCAGGGCTGTATGCGAAACATTATTTGATTTTGTTTGAATTTGCGGCTGTTATCGTTTGCAAAAAAAACAATTACCCTTGTTAAAAAAAACCGTTGCCGGTAAACTACCCCTTTCCCTCAACCGATCTTCACCAAAAACAATAGGTCGTGAGTACTCTACAAATCAGGGCTGTATGCAAAAATTATTTTATTCTGTTTGAATTTGCGGCAGTTATCGTTTGCCATAGAAAAAAAATCTACACACAGATAGACAGACACACACAAACACACACACACACACACACTTTTCTAAAAACGACTTTTTTTCATGTTTTGAGTGTAGTACAATAAGAATCTGCAATAATCTCGAACACGATTTTTTTTGCCATCACCATACTTCCATTTCCTTAAGGAATATGGAAGTAAAATGTTTAAGTAAATCCCAAAGTATTTCCAGTACATTAATACGTTGTAGGCCTATTATGTACGCTTACGTAACATCGGTTGAGTTTTAATATTGTCGTGTATCGACTTCATTTTAATCGAAGACATAAGAGGGCACCAAGTGTAGATACGATAACGTTTGAGGAACTAGAAGGGATATTTTTATCCATGAAGAATCAGAAGGCCAATTGATGAGGCAAACTCATAACTGCTGAAATCTTCAAGTACATTATTTAAGTTTAGATGACTACATTTGCTAAATATTTGCTGAATGAGGTGCACGATCCTAGATCAATGAGTGGTAAAAGTTTTTTTGTTTTGTTTTTAATACAAGTGACAACACTTTGTCATCAAATTATATAATTACAAGTTTTATAAATGTAACTTACAACTTATATAGGAAAATTATCAGTAACGGACTATGATCTACCTCCGATTGTTTATTTATTGACCAAAAGGCAGGGTTTTTTCGTAAGAGCTGTGATGACGTATTGTCCTTAAAAATATTGATTGAGGAAAGAAGGAAATTTAATCTGAAGACACGCCTTGCCTTCACTGACTATGAGGAAGCGTTTCCTAGAGTGAACAGATCCATCTATGGGACATTTATGTGTAAGAGGGGTTATCCTAAACATCTTATAGACGTTACAAAGAGATATTATCGAACAAAAGTAGTATTTTTTACAGAAGAAGACTTGACAGAGAAGATTTACATTAATCATGGAGTGCACCAAGGCATACATCCAACATTGTGTAATATCAACATTGATAGTTAGAGAGTGGACATTTTTCGTAGATCCATGATTACAAATAAAGAATAAAACATACTTTAATGCAATGCTGTTTACACATGATCAAGTAATTATCCAAAACAATGAATGCGAGCGTCAGATATTGACGTTTTAGTTAACAACAAGCCTGTTCAAATTACAAGATAAAAATGTTTGTGCAGAAGAAAAGTAATTAACACATACATATACATTTTTATTTGATCTCACTCTAGATAAAAAATACATATAATTGTCCATGTGAAAAACAGGGAGTTCGAAGATCTATTCCAGTAATACTCATTGTTTGACCTTGAGATTTGTTTATTGTCATTGTAAAAGAAAGACTGACAGGAAATTGAATGCGTTTAAATTCGAATGGAAAATTATTTGGAATAAGAGGTATGCGAGGAATGAATACACTCTCTCCCTTTCCTGATCCGGTTAATATAGTAGCTTCTATGACATTTCTTTGCAATTTGGTGATTCGTAATGTCGTACCATTACAAAGTTTAGGTGGATTTAAATTTCTTAATAAAATTACTGGAGCCCCTATTTTTAATTTAATTGTATGTGATGGAAGTCCTGGTACACTTATTGAATTTAAAAACTCAACAGTATAGTTAGTCGCGTCATCTTGGTTTACCGTAGTATTAATAGATGTATACACCATATCATTTGCCTCGAACTTGTCTATTATAATGTTATTAATATGAGCCACCATTTCATTTTTTGGACATAAAATAGCTCTCTCTGATAAGCATGAGTCCTCTTTATTTTTAATATCCTTTATATCTGGATATACTTTCTCTATAAGGTCTTCTATAGAAGGTACTACTTCACATAATTCCTTCGATAGAGAAACTTCTCCATTTTCATCAGTTATATTTCATTCCCCTATATCGAGCAATAAATTTGAAAACAGAAGAGCACTCGGATCTCTTGACGGACACGCATATTTATTGTTAATGACAATTTTTTAACATCATTCCAAAGATAAGAACGTTTAAGAGACGCATTTACTTCATCAGCTCTTGTAGCTCTATTAATTACTGGTAAGGTTTGACGAAAATCACCAGAAAATTAAAACGTTATGCCCCCCATTCTGCTTTTATCGTTTCGTAAATCTTGTAATGTTTTATCAACAGCTTCTATTGCTTTTTTGTTAGCCATTGTACATTCATCCCATACAATTAAGCAAGCATCTCTGATTACTTTCGCTTTATCACTGTTTTTTGATATATTACAAACTGGCGTTTCATGTGGCGTTTCATGTCTGTCGATATTTATAGGTATTTTGAACATTGAATGAGCCGTTTTACCACCGGGTTTAAAAACTCTAGGTATAATACTAACATTACTTTTATATTTCATATTTTACATTAAATTACCCAACCATTCTGTGTGTGTGTGTGTGTGTGTGTGTGTGTGCGTGCGTGCGTGCGTGCGTGCGTGCGTGCGTGCGTGCGTGTGTGTGTGTGTGTGTGTGTGTGTGTGTGTGTGTGTGTGTGTGTGTGTGTGTGTGTGTGTGTGTGTGTGTGTGTGTGTGTGTGTGTGTGTGTGTGTGTGTGTGTGTGTGTGTGTGTGTGTGTGTGTGTGTGTGTGTGTGTGTGTGTGTGTGTGTGTGTGTGTGTGTGTGTGTGTGTGTGTGTGTGTGTGTGTGTGTGTGTGTGTGTGTGTGTGTGTGTGTGTGTGTGTGTGTGTGTGTGTGTGTGTGTGTGTGTGTGTGTGTGTGTGTGTGTTCAGGATGCGACGTAAAAGGTCCTCACTATGCACACTCGAAATCTATGAGTCAGTATAAGAAAAAACTTCCTATTAAACCTAGGCCAAAAATGTATCATTTCCTCCACCTCTCCCCCGTTTTTGTGTTTTTAAAGAAAACTTTATATCTAAAGAGGCAATAGAGATATCTTAATGAAATTATTACACGGATTTTATGAGCTCAAATTTCAAAGCGGTAGCTACTTTAATTTTTTAATCACTAATAGCTCTGAACATTTTATCATGATACTGCATGTTTGTAAATATCTACTAAATTATCAAATTTCGATTTTACGTATCGAGGAAACATGAATGATGGATCTATTTCTTCGCACTTTTTGGATATTCATAACTTACAATATAAGAATATTATTAATATAGATGTACCATTAGCAATTTACCAACTCGACAGTTACCACAACAATCATATACAAATTTTCGCGATCGAAGCCGCGGGTTTAAAAAAATGAGTTTTTTGCAATAACTTCGGTTCTTTTTAACCTATCGTTATGAAATAAAGTGGAAACCTTTCGTTGGGTACCTGGTATCAGCGTGCAAAGTTTCATTGAAATCGGTTAAGTACATTCTGAGATTACCGCGGACAAACGTAGACCCCCCTAGCGATTTATTAATATAGAAGAAGTATAGAAAAAATGTATTTATATATTTATATATATATTATGATAGAAAATCGATGTAAAAGATAGCCTATATTTTAAGATAGAGTGTCTTCTATATGTATAAAAAATTTCATCTTAATCGAATCTGTAGTTAATGAGTTATAAAAAGAAAAACAGACAGAGGGACAGACAGACAAAAATTTTAAAAATGGTCAATATAGTATGAGTGGGTCATAAAAATAATATTTAACACAAAATTTGATACAAAATCACAATGTGCAGACAGAGTCTACAGATTTATATAGTAGTATAGATAAAAGTATATAACAAGAGTCCAATTTCTGCTATCTTGGCTGTGACATCACGAACGACGTTTATAGATCATAACTTGTCCACGTTTTAGACAATCTATAAAACAATTCGTCAAAGGTTATCGAGGAAAACAAGGGAAGAGACTCGACTAAACGTTTACAAGGTAGTGGCTGTGACAATGTTGTATGGTTTTTATACTTGGGTTCGTGTAATCATCTGAGTAGGATACAGAAATGAGATTCTTGCGATCTGTAAATGATACTCTACAATGAAAACATACGCAAAGAGTTAAACATGTTTGATATCCTAGATCGCATTGTGGAAAACAAAAAGAGATGGATTGTTCGTCTAAATAGAATTGCGGATGGAATCTTGCTTAAGGAAGTTTAACAATACAAGTGTATTAAACAACGGAGTATAGAAGGTCTTAGGAAGCGTTGGAGAAATGGATGTATTTCCTTTTCGACCGGAACAGGCGATTCGCCTATTTCCTGATAGAAGAAGGAAAAAAGGTCAATTATATTCACTCCGTTACTAGATAATAAAAAAGTTACATTATACAGCAACTACTTTTTATTTCGACAAAATAAAATTGAGTACACTATAGTCTCAATACTGTATACATACAAGTAGTTTTTATTCAATTACAAACGACTATACCTACTGATCGTTGGTACTAACGACAATTAGAAAAGCTATAATCATTCATATTGTTGTATGCCTACCTGAGCTAAACAATACTTTCATGGACATCCAAGAATTACACAAACGTTCTAATGATAAGTTATCCATGTATTAACCATTATCTATTCTCCATCTGTTCCTATAGCCTCACATGGACACAATCCCTGAGAGATAAACGATTACTTGTACATCGATCTTGTAATTTCCAATTTAAAGTTAAAATTTACAGCTTAAGTAAATAGATGCGTTTACATTTATAAAACCTATTTCTTTTTGTAAAAAGCACATAAAATATTCTACTCTGTACAATCGCAAATTGTATCTCCAATAAACTTTAGGTTTCGAGTATTTGAAAAGTATTTGGTTTGTACCCTAGAATACGATTCAGAGAAACCTGTTTTATAATTCATGTTTGACATAAAAATAACACATATAATTTGTGTAACGGTGACATAAAATTAAAAAACATAAATGTAGTTATGTAAAGTGTTTTTTATAGTTTTAAACTTACATTACAGCATAAACTACAATTTCGTAAACTACACGATCAGGTAAAAACTGTTTACTGGTGTTTTGTCTTATGAAATCAGTAAATAAGTATGTAATAAAAAATGTAATATCTAATTGTTGATGTTGACTGACAATAGATAGTGACATTTTTTAGAAATGTTTGATCTTTATTGTATGATGCCAAAAAAATATTTGTTTATGCGTTTGTAAATGTTATCATTTAAGTTTTGTTAGGAATCAGCAAAATTTCAGCCTTGTTTTTTGTGTTAATTTAGTACGTGTGTTTCCGTGTATTATGTAGTTGCAGTTAAAGTACTACTAAATTTTTTACATCTGTTACATGTCCTGTCAGCTACAGTGTGATTTTATTACCTGCAATATTTTTGCACCAACGTGTGCTTACTATGTACATATCAGGTACTGTCATCATTCAGGCATTTTACATCACCGTAATATTTATTTTCTATGCGAGAACGTCTACTGATAACAATAACATGCTCTACATATTTTTTCATCGTTGTAAATTCAAAACAACACAGACGCTTAGGTATGTGTATTAAAATTCTATTGTGTATATGTTTATATCAATGTTCCTATTGTGTCCTACTAATAATTGTGGGATATTATAAAAAATATTGTTTAAAGCTTTTTGTAATATACACCAGAATATGGGTATTTTGACAGAAGTTCACAAACCATAAACAGATTATAGAGATCACAGATTTTTAATTTGTGTAGTACATCTGAATAAAATATTGTTGGTGTAGATCTGTAATGGAATTTAATCAATATATTTATTAATTTCGTCTTTTAAAAACTCACAAAAAAAGAAATAAATTGATATAACTAACATCACTTCTATATTTAAAAAAAAACTAACTTCGTTCTAACAAAATATGTATGATAATTTTTTCACAATATTAACTATCAATCTTGTTTGTTTGGTAGTAATTAACAGTGCATTTTATGTAAGATTTGCTTTAAAACTGTAATATATTTTAATTTATGTACTGTTATTTACATATTAGTGAGATAATAGGCGTATATAAGGGAGGGCGGGGCATGGAGGACCATGTAAGACAATTTTGTTTATAAAAATTTTGTAATTAATTTGTTTTAAACTTTTTTACATTGGTCATATGCTCTCACAATATCTCTTTAATTCTGAAGTGTAATTAGTTAATTTAATTATTATTTTAAATATTTTTTTAAACAAAAATACAACTTCGACACGTGGTCCTCCTTACCCCCTGGTGCGGGGTAAGGAGGACCATATGGTCCTCTTTACCTCATATTGGAATAACAATTATTATAACGACAAGTAAATATTTATTTTACAAATTATCATAATTACTAATACACAAGCTTTACAAATACAGACTCACACGAAAACAAATGAAGTGATAATTAGTTAAAATAGTTGTTATAAAATATTCACACAATTATTATCACATTAACTACCGGTAGCTGTTATTATTATTATTGCTAATATAGAAACAAATATTATTGTACAAGTAACAAACTTAGAGTTACACGCAAACAACAAAAACAAGGTAAAAATGGCAATCAGTTTAAACACTTCTTATAAAATATTCATGCAAATGTTTAAAAAAATACAAACAAAAACAAGGTAAAAATGGTAATCAGTTTAAACACTTTTTATAAAATATTCATACAAATTTTAGTACGTAGGCTTTCACGGCCGGTGTCAATATGATTGGATAAAACTTCCGGGCTGAAAGGCCGTGGTCGATTGCTTGATGCATTGGCGCTATACGTTTCGGCCGCACCACCGGTGGCCATCTTCAGTAGCAAAACTTGTTCGAATAGATGTACGCCGAACACGTCCCCAATGTACTGGGAACAAGCAACAGTGAGTTACGGCTACGAATCCTCTATTTATAACTTTTTGGCCGCTTCAGGTGTATCGCGCGGACCAATGAGAAGCCAGCTCATCATTCTTGATTCTGATTGGCCATGGAAAATAGACCATGCCAGACACTATTTAAGGAGATGCTTTCTCCTCGGCGGTTCATAGCGACAGACGCATTCTTATGAATATGGATGGACTCCAGATGTAGGCGAGTGAAGTAACCCCGGACAGAAGACAACACGCGGGCTTCATCAAACATCACCCGGTGATCGTCGTGGGAAAGAGCGTGTTCAGCAACTGCGGACTTTTCCGGCTGGCCCAGACGGCAATATCTCCGGTGTTCAGAGAGGCGCGTCCGGACACTACGCTTCGTGGTGCCTATGTAGACCTGGCCACACGTACAAGGAATACTGTACACCCCGCACGACGAGAGTGGATCCCTGGCGTCTTTCACCGGTCGCAGGAACTGTTGGATCTTCTTGGTTGGCTTGAAGATCGTCCTGACGCCCCGCTTACTCAGCAACTTCCCGATGCGGTCAGTCACGCCACGGATGTAGGGCAAGACAGCAGAGCCAACAACCTCAGGCGACACCGACTCGTCCAGCCTACCAGATCTTCTCGGCCGGGCAGCTCTCCTAACCTCCGCAGCAGAATAGCCGTTGGACTGCAGTGCTTCCTCGAGATGCCGAAACTCATCTTCGAGATACTGGGGCTCACAGATTCTTTTTGCCCGGTCTACCAGAGTCTTCAGCACCGCCCTCTTCTGCCTAGGATGATGATTGGAGGCTTTATGCAGATATCTGTCGGTGTGCGTTGGCTTCCTATAAAGTTTAGACATATGCGTTGGGACATAAAGTTTATAGGAAGCCAACGCACACCGACAGATATCTGCATAAAGCCTCCAATCATCATCCTAGGCAGAAGAGGGCGGTGCTGAAGACTCTGGTAGACCGGGCAAAAAGAATCTGTGAGCCCCAGTATCTCGAAGATGAGTTTCGGCATCTCGAGGAAGCACTGCAGTCCAACGGCTATTCTGCTGCGGAGGTTAGGAGAGCTGCCCGGCCGAGAAGATCTGGTAGGCTGGACGAGTCGGTGTCGCCTGAGGTTGTTGGCTCTGCTGTCTTGCCCTACATCCGTGGCGTGACTGACCGCATCGGGAAGTTGCTGAGTAAGCGGGGCGTCAGGACGATCTTCAAGCCAACCAAGAAGATCCAACAGTTCCTGCGACCGGTGAAAGACGCCAGGGATCCACTCTCGTCGTGCGGGGTGTACAGTATTCCTTGTACGTGTGGCCAGGTCTACATAGGCACCACGAAGCGTAGTGTCCGGACGCGCCTCTCTGAACACCGGAGATATTGCCGTCTGGGCCAGCCGGAAAAGTCCGCAGTTGCTGAACACGCTCTTTCCCACGACGATCACCGGGTGATGTTTGATGAAGCCCGCGTGTTGTCTTCTGTCCGGGGTTACTTCACTCGCCTACATCTGGAGTCCATCCATATTCATAAGAATGCGTCTGTCGCTATGAACCGCCGAGGAGAAAGCATCTCCTTAAATAGTGTCTGGCATGGTCTATTTTCCATGGCCAATCAGAATCAAGAATGATGAGCTGGCTTCTCATTGGTCCGCGCGATACACCTGAAGCGGCCAAAAAGTTATAAATAGAGGATTCGTAGCCGTAACTCACTGTTGCTTGTTCCCAGTACATTGGGGACGTGTTCGGCGTACATCTATTCGAACAAGTTTTGCTACTGAAGATGGCCACCGGTGGTGCGGCCGAAACGTATAGCGCCAATGCATCAAGCAATCGACCACGGCCTTTCAGCCCGGAAGTTTTATCCAATCATATTCATACAAATGTTTAAAAAAATACAAACAAAAACAAGGTAAAAATGGCAATCAGTTTTAAACACTTCTTATAAAATATTCATACAAATGTTTAAAAAAATACAAACAAAAACAAGGTAAAAATGACAATCAGTTTAAACACTTCTTATAAAATATTCATACAAATGTTTAAAAAAATACAAAAATATTTAACCTGTAAGGTTTTGCAAAAGTCACAAATAAAATTGTCTTCTCCTTCATCAACACCTGAACAAGCTTCATGTGCCCATTCTTTACAAGAAGCACACATTATCCATCCTTCACCTTTCTTAGAATTACTATATTTTTCTTTACAAAATATGCAGGACGTATTTTCATCTTCACTGTCATCAGAGCTTTCAGTATGTTTTTGCACTTTACAAGATTTTACTTTCTTACATTTTTTGCTGTTATTTGTTAATTTCTTACGTTTTTGTTTCTCTTCCAGAACATTTTTGTTTGGTGAACTTGTTAATACCGATGAACTCTGTGATGTCTTCTTCTTCCTCTCATTTACCTCTTCCTTTTTTTTTTGGAACTGGGGATAATTTGTTCAACGTTGATGAAAAAAGATTTCTTGTCAAAGTGGTTGTTTGTTTTGTAGAAGAGAGAAGATTATTAAGCCCACTGGTTCCAGGGGTAATGCTGTTATCTTTCCCATTACTTTCAACAATGTTGCTCTGTTCTAAATTATCTGTTTTATGTCGTCATAAATGATGACAACCAGTCTTTCCCTGCCATTTTCTTATCTTTGTTAAAATTATGTTTTAATTGTAACTGTTCTGCAAGTTCATAGGCGATTTTTCTAACCTCCATAGGTGATAAACCATAAAACCGTCTTTGCATATCTATTAAATGTCTTACCAACTCTTCTTCTTCAGATTTGTTGAATACCGGATTCAGTGGTCCTTCGACTGGTCCTTGAATTTGTGTTGGGTTTTCTTCTTTCATTCGCCTCAGTAGACAGGTTTTTGGTATGTTATACCGGACAGCAGCTTGCCTAATCGAAAGACCTTGTCTAACAGCAGCTACAGCAGCCCTGGCATCCTCTGCAGTCCACTTTGGTGGTGAGCTCTTTCGCTTATAATTTCGCATCTAAACAAGAAAAGTAAGGTTTTAAGTTTATGTAGCAATACAAACTGAAAAGTAAAACTAATTGTGTCAATTTAAATATATACAATAGTTACTTATGTCTTAAAAGACAGAACTCCATAACTGTAGTAGCATTTAGGCCAATTCCGCACAAATGTGTATAATTCCCTTTATCAATAGTACATTCATCAGTAAATTTTTACAACTTTGATATTAAGCACAGGCTATAAACTCATAGCTAGGTTCGTGCTTGATATTCAAAATTCAAAATGATTTTATATTTATTTTTTTAACATGGGATTCTGGCTGTAAGTTATAGGAATATTAAATTAGACATTAAATTTATTGTTAAAACTTTAAGATACACAATCTGTTTACGAATAATAAACCAATGGAAGTTATCAAATTATTAGTTTGTTACTTATTGTAGATGGCTTATAAATTTTATTATTATCTTTAATTTCATAAGAACTGGATTTTCATGTAAAATTTCGTAAAATATTTCATTTCGTAACATTTAGGGCAGTGTTTTATTACCAATATCGTTAAAATAACATTTTAAGAAATTTAAATTAGATGGGGCATGCGGGACCAGGGTGGGGTAAGGAGGACCATGGTGGTCCTCTTTACCCCACCATGCAGCATTTAAGAAATATGAAAGTAGAAGATATAGGTTATGAGAAAGGATAATGGTGAGCTTATAGATGTAAAACACACATAATACTTTATACACTTACGCATTTGTTTTTATATTATCACTACAACACACTCAGTTATACAGAAAGAGTCACCTTGAAAAATTTACAACACTTACCTTCAAAACAACTTTTCAAAGTGTAGCGTCACTATACACGATAATATGGCGGCTTCTTCTCCACGCTTCAACTGGGAGAACTGTTACCAACATAACAACACAATATTATTGTCGTATCTTCTGAAATATCGTAGTTATTGCTTTGGTCCTCTTTACCCCGCTGGTCCTCTATGCCCCGCCCTCCCTTATTTACATTACTCGTTTAGTTTATTGTAGTGTTTTTTTATTGTACGCCATAATATTATATAATTACAAATTACCCCATACGGTATAATTACAAATAGGCCTATCGATTGCCGTACATAATCCGTTTTACGTATCTTAAATTGATTTTATTAAAACGTTTTGTAACAACCAAAGAGTCTATTTATACAACGTTAGTGTTATATTTATTATAGCAAACCATTTTTAATGTAAAAAACTCTTAAAACAAAACCTAATATAGGAGAACTAAAAAACAATAATAAATGTTATGTGTTTTCTAGGATACATATACTCTTAATTATCCTCTACAACAGCACAAAACATATAACAGACAGTAGTACTTCTTCTTCTCTACAAGGACTAGGTTACAGAAACCTGTTTCAGCACCCATTTTATCCTTGAACGACCTACAACTCTTCTTTTAATAGCTTTATATTTTAGCCCTGTTTTTGGCAGTGGATTGTTCGCCATCCTTTGGAAATTATCACACCCCTGAACAAACAATAATACTACTCTTTATATCAGTGGAAACTAAACATAACTTAAGGAATTCAAATATGTAAGAAATTTATTACTTGAGCAATATGATACAGCAGGCGTATACCTGAAGTAAATAAAAGAGTATTACTTACTAAGCAAGTTTTTCTATATGAAATGAATCTGTTTGCAAGTCATGTGTTCTCAATTTTTTTACCTTTAACACTAAATTTATATTTGTTAGATGAGGCATACAATCGCCTGACTTTGTAGGGTAATACGTTTTCTTACTATCCTTGGAAAATACCAAAGTGGTATTATAATAAGATAATAACCCGTTTATAATTTTTAAGAACCTTACATTTTATTACAGTTTTTTTTTATTTCTGACTTTACTAAGAAAAGGAAAATTTTAACATCACCTTCAGTTAATAAACACTGATACAATTAATAGTCATTATCAAAATTATTAATGTCGTCTCATAGTGATAACGACTAATATAATATGAAACCAGGTAAATGTATAAAAAATGTCTAGTAAATTAGACACAACAACCATTTTGGACAAACCATGAAGTCACAAATAACAACAGGATTTTCCCCATGAAGTCACAAATAAAAACAGGATTTGTGTATAATCAAATAAAATATACGAAAGAAATGATATCAACACGTATTTCTGCTATTACAAGATAACTCCTTATTAAAAAAAAATGTGTGTGCTTGCGTTAACTATTAACAATGTTTGCAGAACAAAAAAAACAAACATAACCAGAATGGAAAAAGTAGCGTCGTGCAGAAATAATTGGGTTTGTCAGTTTGCTCGTTCGTTCCAGCTGCAACAATTGGGGTTTGTCAGTTCGCTCGTTCGTTCCGGCAGCAACAATTGGGTTTATCAGTTCGCTCGTTCTTTCCGGCTGTAACAATTGGGGTTTGTCAGTTCGCTCGTTCGTTCCGGCTCCAACAATTGGGTTTGTCAGTTCGCTCGTTCGTTCCGGCTGCAACAATTGGGTTTGTGTTAGTTCGCTCGTTCGTTCCGGCTGCAACAATTGGGGTTTGTCAGTTCGCTCGTTCGTTCCGGCAGTAACAATTGGGTTTGTCAGTTCGCTCGTTCGTTCCGGCTGCAACAATTGTATTTGTCAGTTAGCTCGTTCGTTCCGGCTGCAACAATTGGGTTTGTCAGTTCGCTCGTTCGTTACGGCTGCAACAATTGGATTTGTCAGTTCGCTCGTTCGTTCCGGCTCCAACAATTGGGTTTGTCAGTTCGCTCGTTCGTTCCGGCTGCAACAATTGGGTTTGTGTAAGTTCGCTCGTTCGTTCCGGCTGCAACAATTGGGGTTTGTCAGTTCGCTCGTTCGTTCCGGCTGCAACAATTGTATTTGTCAGTTAGCTCGTTCGTTCCGGCTGCAACAATTGGATTTGTCAGTTCGATCGTTCGTTCCGGCTGCAACAAGTGGGTTTCTCAGTTATTTTATAATAATAATAATAATAATAATGGCTCCCATATATACCACCGAAGCAGCTTACGAGTCAGGGAGGGTTGGCTGCCATATGCGAACCATACGGCATACAAGGAAGGCAGTGTGGCCAGCACTACGCTTCAGCCGCCCATGATTATCGCCGGGATGTTATACCAGGTATTTTCAACAAGCTGAGTTGAGCTGAGGGCTGAAAAACGCACTTTGATTTTATGCTGCGGACTCGGGAATCGAACCCGGGACCTCTAGATTAGTAGCCAGGTGCATTAACCACTGGTCTACTGAGCCGCATTGTTGACTTCATCCAAAGAAAAAATGACAATGGTATGGACACACGAAAAGAATGGCACAGGAAAGATTGGCAAGGAGAGTTATGGAATGAGGAAGAAGGAAGAAGGTAAAGAGACAGACCACCTATCACCTTGATAGAAACAATTCAGACTATATTGAGGGAACTAGAAATTGAAGAAGATTTTTGGATGGACAACCAGCAGTGGAAGATGAGAATTCAATCACTTCTGTAATCTTTGGTTCCGGAAAATGTGTAAACATTGTACAGCCGGAATAATAATAATGATTCGGGTTTTGATGGTAGAGGAATTTCTCTACGATTTGCTTATTGGTCTATTTTCCTTCATCTTCTCTTGGATGGTTAGTCTCTCAGTACCACTGCGTCGGACAAGATTTATGGTTTTGGATAAAACATGGCAGTATATACTTCTTAGTAACGAATGTGGAGCTCTCTGTAAATTGTAACTGAAAACTGTACTGTTTGTTGTTTGGTATATATTATTGGTATTATTTTGACAACGTAATTTCTGTCCTTTTAGCTTCATGTTGGCGACTCCAGTAGTCCGAAATTTTTAATTTTTAGACACGCTGGTACGTGTATCACAACTAAATATACAAGGCGGTTCTGTCAGGAAAATTTAAATTTTGTGCTTATGTGACGAGCGAAGTACGTTATACGTGTAAAAATTAATCATAGCAGACAAGAGGCTAGAGAAGTGTAACAACGACATATATCTTGGTTTAGGATCTGAAACTGGCTGGCTGGGAATGAATTTTAACAGAATAACTTAAGCTGTTGCAAATACATTATAAGTTACTCTGACAATCTTCAACTTTTTACAGAAAGTGTAAAATGAAGAAAATTACTTGAATACTAACTGTAACTGGAGAAAAAAAAATGATACATTATTACGACAATTGTTCGTATGACGTCACTTATATTGTATCACATATCTGCAACCACGAAGGATATATTTTTACGATGTCGGCTGTCCGATGTTTGTACAAGAAGTATATTCTGGCTGTAGACTTAGAATTTTACTTAAAATGCTTATTGATTTAATCTCTTATTAAATTCGAGAGAAACTAATAAAAGAAGAAGAAGAAGAAGAAAGAAGAAGAGGAGAGGGTTGGCAAAGGGGGAGAAGGAGTAAATAAGAAAAAGAGGTGGAGAAATAAGGAGGAGAAGAAAAAGTAGGTGGTGGAGGACAGGCGGGGCGTGTTTAGAATAACGTGAAATCTTTTATTTTACACTTTGATTTCTAAAGAAGAAAACAACGGAAGCTATAATTTTAGAAGAAATTCAAATTGTTAATAGTTTAAAAATGTAAGCAGTAATTATAAAATTTCTGTTTTGAGTCTAGGCGGTATAATTACACGACGCGTAGGGTCCGGTTACACAAACTTTTTTTTCCAGCCGTGCTGGCGCGAGGAGTATGGAATAACGCCCAGTGGCCACACGTGCGTTTTCTTCCTCGTACGTGCGCGGACGGAAGTATAGTCACATATGCGGTTTGTAATCGGACGGCAGCGTTGGGACGTCTTGGACGCGCATTCCTACAGCTCTCAGTATCTATCTATACAGTATATACATTTGCCATTGCGCTGTAAAGGTTAAATGTGTATATACAGGTTAAAACGCAACTTCACAGAAACGTCCGTGTTTAGATCAAAGAAAACATTGTTTATCAGCAGTAAATAAATTTTAATTAAGATTATTTTTTACATTACATATTATTTGATAAAGATGTCATCAACACCATGGGGACAAAAATTAATTATCATAGTAACAAATTTAAAAAAAATGCAATTTAGCGGCATCTTTGAACAGTTTGTGTGACCACCCTCGGGCGTATTAAAAACGGACTAGAAACGCAGCAATTTGCATTTCGATGCAGGAGACCTTTGAAAACGCAGCAGAGTTGACGACCCGTACGTGTTTTCCTTGTCTGTGTGACCAATTTCATTGCCGCCTATGTGTTTCCCAAACGCATGCAAACGGGGGGGAATAGAACGATCGTGAAACGTACCGTTAGAAAAAGCTGACTTATCTATTGCAGTTGTGAAATTAAAAAAAAAAAAAAAAAATGTTAATAAACTAATAGGAAATGAATATTATGATACCTATTTAGAAGTGATAAAGCCTTTAGTCTACCTATTTTTTACAAAACGACAATGCACGCCATTACAATTTCGCAGGTGTGATAACAATAGCAGTGTCCTCTGTTGACAAAATGGTTTACGCATCCAAATTCATTTATGTTGTTTTTGATAGGATCACAGTATCGATACTTCCTATAGTGCACTCATGGAATTGAATTGTTCCGACGGAAATTGCGTGCTTTATTCAATTGCTGCAGCCGGAAGGAACGAGCGAACTGACAAATCCAATTGTTGCAGCCGGAACGAACGAGCGAACTGACAAATCCAATTGTTGCAGACGGAATGAACGAGCGAACTGACAAACCCAATTGTTGCTGCCGGAACGAACGAGCGAACTGGTTCGCTGGTTGTTACTGTCAGTTCGCTCGTTCGTTCCGGCAGCAACAATTGCTTTTGTCAGTTCGCTCGTTCGTTCCGGCTGCAACAATTGGCTTTGTCAGTTCACTCGTTCGTTCCGGCTGCAACAATTGGGTTTGTCAGTTCGCTCGTTCGTTCCGTGGCAACAATTGGATTTGTCAGTTCGCTTGTTCGTTCCGGCTACAACAATTGGATTTGTCAGTTGGCTAGTTTGATCCGGCTGCAACAATTGGATTGGTCAATTCGCTCGTTCCTTCCGGCTGCAACAATTGGATTTGTCAGTTCGCTCGTTCGTTCCGGCTGCAACAATTGGATTTGTCAGTTCGCTCGTTCCTTCCGGCTGCAGCAATTGAATAAAGCACGCAATTTCCGTCGGAACAATTCAATTCCATGAGTGCACTATAGGAAGTATCGATACTGTGATCCTATCAAAAACAACATAAATGAATTTGGATGCGTAAACCATTTTGTCAGCAGAGGACACTGCTATTGTTATCACACCTGCGAAATTGTAATGGCGTGCATTGTCGTTTTGTAAAAAATAGGTAGACTAAAGGCTTTATCACTTCTAAATAGGTATCATAATATTCATATCAATATTCACGTTATTCTAAACACGCCCCGCCTATCCACCACCACCTACTTTTTCTTCTTCTCCTTATTTCTCCACCTCTTTTTCTTACTTACCCCTTCTCCCCCTTTGCCAACCCTCTCCTCTTCTTCTTTCTTCTTCTTCTTCTTCTTTTATTAGTTTCTCTCCAATTTAATAAGAGATTAATTCAATAAGCATTTTAAGTAAGATTCTAAGTCTATTGCCAGAATATACTTCTTGTACAAACATCGGACAACCGACATCGTAAAAATATATCCTTCGTGGTTGCAGATATATGATACAATATAAGTGACGTCATACGAACAATTGTCGTAATAATGTATCATTATTTTTTTCTCCTAATTACAGTTAGTATTCAAGTAATTTTCTTCACTTTACACTTTCTGTAAAAAGTTGAAGATTATCACAGTAACTTATAATGTATTTGCAACAGCTTAAATTATTCTGTTAAAATTCATTCCCAGCCAGTCGTTTCAGATCCTAAACCAAGATATATGTCGTTGTTACACTTCTCTAGCCTCTTGCTTGTCTGTTATGATTAATTTTTACACGTATAACGTACGTCGCTCGTCACATAAGCACAAAATTTAAATTTTCCTAACAGCACCGCCTTGTATATTTAGTGGTGATACACGTACCACCGTGTCTAAAAATTAAAAATTTCGGACTACTGGAGTCGCCAACATGAAGCTAAAAGAACATAAATTACGTTGTCAAAATAATAACAATAATATATAATCAAATACCAAACAACAAACAGTACAGTTTTCAGTTACAATTTACAGAGAGCTCCACATTCGTTACTAAGAAGTATATACTGGCATGTTTTATCCAAAACCATAAATCTTGTCCGACGCAGTGATACTGAGAGACTAACCATTCAAGAGAAGATGAAGGAAAATAGACAAATAAGCAAATCGTAGAGAAATTCCTCTACCATCAAAACCCGAATCAATCAAAACCCGAATCATTATTATTATTATTCCGGCTGTACAATGTTTACACATTTTCCGGAACCAAAGATTACAGAAGTGATTGAATTCTCATCTTCCACTGCTGGTTGTCCATCCAAAAATCTTCCTCAATTTCTAGTTCCCTCAATATAGTCTGAATTGTTTCTATCTAGGTGATAGGTGGTCTGTCTCTTTACCTTCTTCCTTCTTCCTCATTCCATAACTCTCCTTGCCAATCTTTCCTGTGTCATTCTTTTCGTGTATCAATACCATTGTAATTTTTTCTTTGGATAAAGTCAATAATGCGGCTCAGTAGGCCAGTGGGTAATGCACCTGGCTACTAATCTAGTGGTCCCGGGTTCGATTCCCGAGTCCGCAGCATAAAATCAAAGTGCGTTTTTCAGCCCCCAGTTCAACTCAGCTTGTTGAAAATACCTGGGATAACATCCCGGGGATAATGATGGGCGGCTGAAGCGTAGTGCTGGCCACACTGCCGTCCTTGTATGCCGTATGGCTCGCATATGGCAGCTTACCCTGCCTGACTCCTAAGCTGCTTCGGTGGTACATATGGCAGCCATTATTATTATTATTATAAAATCAACAATTAAATTTGTTACATTCATTCTGTCCTTAATGACTTCATTTCTAATTTTCTCACGTCCGAATTCTCTTGCCGAACATCTCCAAAAGTCCATCTCCGCTGTCATTAATTTTGTCTTGTGTGTTTATTAGTAGTCCAAAATTCTAACCCGTAAGCCATGATACTTCTTACAATAGTTTTAAATATTATCTGCTGTAATTTTTTTATCCCACAGGATACCATTTAATGTAGATACAGCCTTCTTTCCGAAATTAATTCTGGGTTGTATTTCGTTGTCTTCCTTCCGACTAACCGCAATTTTCAGCCCTAAAACCTGAATCATGATAAACACAAAAACAAATACCACTGATGGAAAATCACAAATTCTTACTGTCACATAAGCCACAGTCAAAAGATTCGGAATGAATATTGAGACTTAAGCATACGTTGACGGCAATATCGTGCGTTTTATAATCAGCGACTTGCAAACAGTTGGTTATTATTTAAACAGAACAGTAGGATAAACTTTTTTTTGATAGGCAAGATCAGTCTGACAAAAGTTAATATTTCGTTCGTGTTACGATTTAACAACTACTAACGAAGTACTACTAACCAAAAAATAATAATTTTTACGACCGTTTCTCGTGTTTACAGCCATGTAGCAATGTCGATTATACAGTTGCACTATTGTTTGGTGCCACTCGTACTCTGCCTGTTCATCATGTTTGCAAATTAAATCATTTGAATTTTTCTGTGCAAAGGTATAAAAACTTGGATCATTATTTGTTGTGTGCACATACATGTATTGAAAACAAAATATCTCACATTTAAAAAAAATATAGTGTCAGTTCGTGTACCTCTGCTATGCTACATATTCCGGTTTTATTTTCTGTACTGAGGCGTGTTTTATACTGCGTACGTATCACTGACAGCATACGGCAATATTTGGATTCGACGAATTTTTCGTTCTACATACTACTTTGATGTGTTTTATTTTTCCTTAAAAATTAAAATTAAAAATTGATTTAAAATTTAAGACTAAACATTGTTTGTAGTATATAATAATAGTTTTAATAAATATTCTATAATAACAAGACAGCCACATGATAGGGTTATTAAGATTTGTTTTAATCAAAACGTTTGTTGTCTTTTTTTTTTGTAAAGCTCATCTTGACTTTCTGCTGCTAATCAAACTTACGTTCACGTTGAAAATTGTACTATTTTGTCTATATGAATTAGGTAGATACACTTATTACGTTTGTAGTATATAAATAGATATTAATATAATTTTTTATCCATTTAGCTAAATAATTATTATTTAAATTATACCGTTTTGGAATTAGACATTTACAAACAAATTTAATAACTTCTAAAGGGTTAAATGCAAGAAAATAAAATAAAAAATTTGACATAATACCTAGAACGCAATGACAATCAACCCTTTGATACGAAAAATTTCCCTACGGTCACATCAGATAAAGTCGATGCTTACGTTTAACGAGCAAAAAACAGTGGATTCTTACACATTTTGTTAAATTGTACATCAATAAAAACTGCAAACAATTTATAACTACACAGTACAATAGAAAAATAACCAAGGATTTTTATATTGTATTTATTTAATTTTTGTCTTATATACTGTAAAAATTGTAACGTTTTAAAGTTAAGGTTTTCCTTTAAACAGAATATAAATCTAAACTTTGAAATATGTTTTCAAAAAAATACATATTTCGAAATATATTTTGAAAAAATACATATTTCGAGAGCCACAAAGATTCATATAGGAAAAGCTTTTGTTGAATCAGTTCTGACTTACGGCTGTGAGGTATGGACGTTGAGCACGGAAATTATACGACATTTGAATGCCGTGGAAATGGATTATCTCCGTAGAAGTTCCAGAGTCTCAAGAAGGGAGAGAATAACCAGCGAGGAGATCAGAAGAAGGATGCATGCAGAAGACACAATTATGAACAGAGTAGAACGAAGAGGCCTGAAGTGGTTCGGTCACTTAATCCGAATGGATGAACAGAGATGGCCAAGGAAAATCTTTCAGTGGAAGCCCCCAGGCAGAGGAAAGAGGGGAAGACCTAGACTGTCCTGGTATGAAAATATGAGGAAGGTCATGGAACATGATAACTTGGCAGAAGAAGACGCACAGGACAGAAATAGATGGCGGTTAGGTGTGGGTATGCGGCAATATCCGATGAAAATCGCTTTGAGAGATTGATAAATAAAAATTGATATCACTATTTTTTATTTTTGACACAATCTTTGCCTCATTTTAATTCCACCTCTTCCGCTGTAGAATGTTCTCCATTAAATTTTCCATGTTTCTCTTGGTGCAACACTTACTATTCATTCTTTTTTTTGATCTCCTACATTTTCTTCGCCTGTCTGTTATTGTTTACGTAAGTGACTTTAGAGCCAACTTCCTCTGCTCTATATATTCGAAATTCATTATTTCTATGTTTTTTTCTTATCGTTAGTTCTTAACTCTGCTACTTTCCATAAAATCTATCACTATTATTGGTCTGAAATATTTTTATAACTGCGGCCCGTATTTATTGTTATGGTTTGTAGTTAATATTTTAATGTCCTTGTGTTATATCCGTTCGTTAGTACGTTTTTGTACATTACTCTACAAACTTTAAGTGTTTCTGGACTCCTTTTTTCTATTTGAAACCCGATAACGCAAAAACAAGTCTTAATTGCTTTTTAAACCCTTTTTCTGATTTCTGATTTGCGTCTTTCTATATCCTTAATTATTTCTCCTAAATATTCGAAACCATAAACTTTCTCAATGTTATGCTCTTTACTCTAGTTCTTTTTTGCGTATGAGCCAGTTTAGTTCAACTGGTTCCTCCCTTCTTCTCCTCTCTCTTTCACCTCTCCCACATATCCTTCATTCTTGATCGATGTCTCTCCCTCCATTCGTCAGTGGCACCTGTCCTCTTCTTGGGGTTTTCCTGAAGAGGAAAACCTTGGGCATTTTTAAATTTTTGTTTTGAGTTGCAAGCATTCTTCAATGCCTTCTTAAGTAATCCGAGGTTCTTCTATGTCTTTTTCTGTTTTTCTGAACCACGTATTGGACATTTTGAGCCTTTTGAAATAGTTAAAAAGCTTCCCTGTTAGTCTGTCAGGATTCATTCTTTGAACATGTCCGTAGAAAGTAATTCTTCTTTTTTTAATTACGCCTGTGATTTTTTCAACACGTATGTATAGCTAATTAATGTGGTGTCTTCTATACTGTTCTCCATCTTTTATTGATTCCAAGATTTGTCTTAATATTTTCCTTTCTGTGACTTCCAGTTCTTCCATCATTATTTTCTTGTTCTGCATAAACTACTTCCAAGAAAATTACCGTTTAAAAATGCCTAAGTTTGGCACAAATAGATATTGACTTCTTGTAATATGTGTCTTTGGTTAGATGGTAAGCAGCTTGCATCTTATTAACTCGTGTTTGAATGGCTTCTTTCTCTGAGACATTGTGTTCAATAACTTCTCCAAGATATACTTACATTTGTCAGTTCCATAGATTTGCCCGTATTGAGTTTTCATTTTCATGTATATTGTCTTGATGTTGTCAAGAACTTGGTTTTTTTTTTAAAGAAATTTTAAACCCACTCTTTCGGCTTGTTTCATCAGCAATTCCACATGTCTACTGGCTGTTTCTACTGAATCTGACAGGATTTCTAGATCGTCTGCAAACGCTAGACAATCCATTGACAGGTTATCTTTGCTATAGCCGAGTCTAATTCCCTGGCTGATGTGATTTTCCTTCAATGATTGTCTTTATTCTCTTATTTTTTTCAGAATTCAGTTAAAAATTAACGGTTTCTGAAACCGTCAAAAATTGATTTCCATCCACATAAGATTACTTGTTTCCTTATGAACCACATAAGCTTTTTTCTTTTCCACCGTCATTACCACATTATCTACAAAGCCACATTCTTCCGACATTTCTGATCTTTGCACATTCATATGTACAAAAACTACTTGTCTTCTTATTGCACCTCTTGATTATTTCATTCATAACCACCATGAAAAGTGTAGTACTTAGTCCTATTGAACATAATATATTTAACCGTATTTCTAAAAACATTTTGTACCGCTTTGATTATTTTAATAATTTGATACGCACTTCCTTTCTACACCATGATATCAGAAATATCATGTTGCAAGAGACCTTGTCAATTTTTTTTTACCAAATCTATAAAGATAAAATAAGCCCTCGGTCATGCGTTTTAGCTGTATCTTCTTTGATGGTCTTGTCTACTTTTACCTTTCCCGAAACTACATTGAGCTTCTTTTAAAGAATTACACATAATATTCCCTTCTAGTATCAATAGTTCCCTATTATTATTGCTGTATAGTTGTTACAAACTTTTGTATCACTCTCTTCTGTATAGGTTCTACAAACCCATTTTCTTATAGTTCTCTTCTTCGAAGTTTTATTTTACTATTATTTCCGCCAGTACAGTGTTCACACATTTTCCGGAATCAAAGATTACGGAAGTGATTGAATTCTCCTCTTAGGTTTTGTCGTTTACCTTTACTGAAACCATCCGGCTGCAATCTATTTGGTTTTTTAACATTTACTTTTTTCCAATGAATGGGGTGTTGGCCCATTGCATTAACCTCCAATCTGGAGGACCAGGCAATTTTTAATCAAGGTTTACGTCCTTTAGTCTTTGATAAACCAATATCCAACTACAAGCCAGCAGCTGCTAGTTTTGGTCCGCCCCGGGTATTTTATTTCCCCGGTACTCACCACATCTAGTGAGCAATCCCCTATCCGCCACCTGGGGAGACGCCCGATGAGAGACTAGCAACTTCACACAGGCAGTTCTATTTATTTTTTCTTTTAAATTCATAATTACTGTACTCCATTTGTATTTTGTTTTATTTGCTTAATGGAATATTTCATTTTAATTAAAGTAATATTATTTCTCTGTTTCTTTAATCATTACGTAATACATAATAAATTCTTTAATCTTAATATTTATTACCGTACAAATAAACACGAGTTATGTAAATCAGAGAATACGGGATATTTTATAAACTATTAGTAGGCCTCATCTCACTGTCATTTAGGTGGCGACGATTAGTCAGAGGGAGAGAATAATTGCAAAAGCTTAAGTTGAAATATCATAAATAAAATAAAGTAACATGATATTCAGTGACAATGAATACTCGGCATAATATAGAAAATAAAGGTGTATCTGTGGCCAAAGCTAAAAAAAATGTATTATTACAATAAAAATAGACGTTTAGAATGTATTTGCATATATTTCTGTGATGAGGCGTTTGAGTTTGTGTTGGTTGTATTTTCACGTTTGGAACACACAGAAACAAACAAAACCGTATTACAAACTTCATTTATTCTGTGCGCTAATATAGTTTGAGTACAGTTTGCTTTTGTTTGACTTTATACAATCGAATAAAACGCGCAGAATGGAATAGCTAAACTTGCTCAATTTTATCACTACAAAACAAAATATCGGTATGGAGAACCGGACATAACTTCCATGTTCTAAGATTTATATTTAAAATCATTTACGAAATGAAATGTTTCCATAGAAACTACTTCTTTCCACTTATTGGTTCAGCCTTAACCACAGTACTGTGGTCACTAACGTATACCACCACACGTTATCGCACTCGATTTTCACTGATGACGGCAGTCGACGGCACTGCCGAAACGTCTGGTTTTGCAAAAAACATTGGACTACGGTAAAACAGCCCGGGAAGGGATTTTAACAACAAACTACTACTTTGTTGCCGATAACGTAGTAGGGGAGACTGGGGTAATGACGGTCGTCGGGTAATGGCGGTCACTAAGGTATAAACAAACTGCTATGTGGTAGGAGCACTCTAGCAAGTGCTACTACCTAGTGGCCATCTAGAGAACTACTGGTGATAATGCCGCCATATTGGCAGTCTGTCTCTGCAGTTGTAGTGCAGTGAAGTTGTATTCCGAGAGTTTTAATCTAAGAAATCACAGTTTTTAAACCAAGGTAAGTGCTCAAATTTTACTGAGATAATCATTCCAACTACCGTGAGCTAAACTGTAATAAGTGCACTATTCAGTAGTATATTTGTTTTCAATGTAGATTATTTCGTTAGTTTGTATGAATGTTCCAAAATATCGGTAGCTGTGGGGGTAATAGCGGTCATTTGACTCGGGGTAATGGCAGTCAGTTTCTTTTCCGACCGGCATTACCCCAACTTGACAGATCTCTTCTGTCTTTGTTCCAGATGCCTAGAATCGCATTAGAACAACTGATAAAGCTAAGTGGACGTCAGAACAGCTACAGCAGGCTATGAAAGCTGTTAATGAGGGAACTTCTATACGGAAGGCTTCAAAACAATACGGAATACACTTTAGTACATTACAAGAACGACTTAAAAGTGGCATTGTTGATGCTCCCTACCTTAGGAAGAAAGTGCGATTTTCCTCCAAACCACGAGCAAGAATTAGCTGAGCATGTCAAAATGTTGTCAAACGTTTTTCATGGTATGACAACTGTTCAGTTGAGGCGACTGCCTACGAGTATGCTACACGGAACAATATCAAACATAGATTCAACCATGACAATAAAATGGCAGGGCTTGATTGGCTTTATGGCTTTTTAATGAGGCATCACTTCAGCGTAAGAAAACCAGAAGCTGTTAGTATTGGCAGAGCAACTGGGTTTAATAAACAAGAGGTGTCAAAATTTGTTGAAAACTTAGAAGGAGTTATTGACAAACACAAATTTAAGGATATAAATTTGTGGAATGTTGATGAAACTGGAATTTCAACCGTCCAAGATCCAGGATCAGTTTTAGCAGAGAAGGGGCAAAAGCGAGTTGGCTCTGTTACTAGTTGGGAGAGGGGCAAGAATATTACTGTTGTCTGCACTTTGAGCACTGGGGGGCAGTATGTACCACCAATGTTTATTTTTCCACGGCAGCGAATGTCTCCTTTGTTGGGAAAAAATGGTCCACCAGGCTTTATACCATTGCTCCAAATCAGGTTGGATTACACAAGAACTATTTATGATTTGGCTTCAGCGTTTTTCTGATTTTACACATGTAAGTACTGTGAACAAAATGCTCTTGATCAACCATGCCGCACATTGTACTTTAGAAGCCTACAACTTTTGCATGGAGAGAGGCATTGTAATGCCCTCACTCCCTCCACATACTTCTCATAGGCTTCAGCCATTAGATGTCACGTTCTACTCTCCACTAAAGGCTGCTTATCGCAGAGAATGTGACCTTTTCTTAAAATGTAAAAACCTGGTAAAAATAGTTCCCTATGATGTAGCTGAGATTTTTACAAGACCTATTCAACTGTCGCCACTATTTCTAAGGCTACCAAGGGTTTTGAAATAACTGGGATCCACCCCTTCAATCTAGAAAATTTCACAGATGAGGACTTCTTAGTGGAGACGATGTTCGAAAAGTCAACTGACCTACCAGTTACCATTGATGATTCTGTCAACACCTCATCTAGGCTTAATAATGCACCACTGGTAACTGATCCAAATACTGACCAGATCACCTCACCTAGTACCCAGTCTCAATTAGAGTTTGAACAAAATATTCCAGTTGTTAGCAGCTGCATTGCAGTACTAATAGAAGTAGTGTCACCATTACCTGGTTGCCTGGTTGTAGCACTTGGCCAGATAAAGTAACTTCCGAAGCGTCAAGACCTAAACAGCACTCAGAACTTCTCACATCGACACCAATAAAGGAAAAACTTGAAATAAAACAACAAAGAAAAGAAAAAAGTAATAAAAAACAAGAAGCTAAGTCAAAGAAGCCAAACAAGCGTAAAATAGTTGAAACCAACACCAAAACTGAAAAGAGAAGACAAGCAAAGAAACTAACCTAGAAGAAACTGTTTGACTCAGATTCTGACAACTCCAATGAAGGAGAACTACTGTGTCATAACGAATCTGAAAATGACGATTTACGAGAAAAGGAAGAAGTTTGTTTTTACTGTGAAGAGTTTGGAATAGATGGAGAACTCTGGTTTCGGTGCACGTTTTGTGGAATATGGGCTCACCAAGCATGTAGCAGATGGGACAGTGCTGATGGCTACAGATGTGACTCATGCGATAGGAAAAAAGAAATTAAATTTTATTGGACTCTTTTTTCTTACACTACATTACATAATTTTATATTTTAGTAACAATGATGTTGTAGCCTACCATTGTAAAATAAATACAATACAATGATATAACTGTGTTTTTAATGACTTTTACATAAATGATGAAATTTAACATGACTTTAAATGGGTTTAACTACTGACTGCCATTACCCCAAGGTGGGGGTTATGCCGGTCAAAGGTATATGTTTGTGAAAAAACTTTTTTTACTGGTAAAATAAACAAGTTGAAAAAATTTAAAAATTTTCACTTGAACTACATGATTTGAAGTACATGATTGTTTATGAAAATGAAGTGGTATCATCAAAATATCTTTTTATTTATAAGAATACTATCGACATTTCCTTATGTGACCGCCATTACCCCAGTCTCCCCTACACATATAAAAATTATCCCCTCCCCCTACAACTGTAATTTTCATTTATAGAAAATTATCCCCATTCAACTACCCTCTTCATTTGTAGATATTTCCTCTACGTTTCTACAGTGGATTATTAAGATCTTCTTATCAGGATATTTTACTTATCAAAATTAAGTACTTTACTCTTGTTACAACAAAAAATGTTTCAGGTAAACTGCCCTTTCCCCGTAACCGATCTTCACCAAAATCAATAAGCCTTGAGCCTTCTACAAATCAGGCGCATATGTAAAACATTATTTGATTCTGGTTGAATTTACGGCAGTTATCGTTCGTCATGAAAATATTTCTCTTGTTACGACATAAAATGATGCAGGTGCCCTTTCCCTTAACTGATCTTCACCAAAATCAACAAGCCTTGAGTTATCTACAACTTAGTGATGTATGCAAAAACTTATTTGATTATGTTTGAATTTACGGCAGTTATCGTTCGTCATAGGAAAAATTAACCTTGTTATCACATAAATTGTCGCTGGTAAACTACCCCTTTCCCTTAACTGATCTTCACCAAAATTAAAAGGCCTTGAGTTATCAATAATTGAGGAAGCTATGAACAAAATTATTTGATTCTGTTTAAATATGCGGCAGTTATCGTTTGTCATAGAAACAATTACTCTTGTTAAAACATAACATGTGGCTGGTAAACTACTCCTTTCCCTTAACCGATCTTCAACAAAATCAACAGACCTTCAGTCTTTTACAATTGATGAACGTATGCAAAAAATATTTAATTCTGTTTGAATGTGCGGCAGTTATCGTTCGTCATAGAAAAAATTACCTTTGTTAAAACATAGAATGTTGCAGGTAAACTACCCCTTTACCTTAACCGATCTTCACCAAAATCAACAAACATTGAAGTCTCTATAGCTCACGAAGGCATGCAAAACATTATTTGATTCTGATTGAATTTACAGCAGTTATCATTCGTCAAAAGAAAAATTACCCATGTTAAAACATAAAACGTTGCCTCTAAACTACCCCTTTCCGTAACCGATCTTCAACAAAAACAATAGGTCTTGAGTACTCTACTAATCAGGGCTGTATGCAAAAAATTATTTGATTATGTTTGAATTTGCGGCTGTTATCGTTTGCCATAGAAAATACCCTTGTTAAAACAAAACGTTGCAGGTAAACTACCCCTTTAAAACTACCCCTAATCAAAAAATTATTTGATTATGTTTGAATTTGCGGCTGTTATCGTTTGCCATAGAAACTACCCATGTTAAAACATAAAACGTTGCAGGTAAACTACCCCTTTCCCTTAACCGATCTTCACCAAAAACGATAGGTCTTGAGAAATCTACAATTCAGGGCTGTATGCAATATTTGATTCTATTTCTTTTATGAATTTGCTAACTGCTATAATTTTTTATTGTTCGAAAAGCTTAGTCGAACAATAAAAAATTATAGCAGTTAGCAAATTCATAAAAGAAATACTAAGGATGGCTGCTAATTTAAACAATACGAAGAATATTTGATTCTGTTTGAATTTGCGGCTGTTATCGTTTGCCAAACAATAAAAATACGTTTGATTAAAAAAAAAAGTTGCAGGTAAACTACCCCTTTCCCGTAACCGATCTTCACCAAAAACAATAGGTCTTGAGTACTCTACAAATCAGGGCTGTATGCAAAAGGAAAATTATTTGATTTTGTTTGAATTTGCGGCTGTTATCGTTTGCCATAGAAAACAAATCTATAGACAGACAGGCAGTTAGATAGACACACAGACACTTTTCGAAAAATGACTTTTTTTCATGTTTTGAGTATAGTACAATCAGAATCTGCAATAATCACGAACACGATTTTTTTTGCCATCACCATACTTCCATTTCCTTAAGGAACATGGAAGTAAAAAACGTTCTTGAATAATCGCAATTCAACATTTTTGCAACGGCGGATGCCAAAACTAATTTAGCTGTTAAGCCTGTTATTGTACATCCATATGGCAATCCCATATTGATGCTGTCCTCTCAAATAACACAGTGTAAAGAATAAATAAATTTCATGTTCTCAACTTTACCACTTTCACCAGAAATTGTTAGTAAACGTCTGAGTTCTCCAACTGTCCCAATCGATAGGTCTCACTATGTTCAAGTATAAGCGTCCTTATGCAGCGTCTCCTTGTTCTGACAGACACAAATAGGGGATCCTGTACACTTCAGCTAAAGCCAATGGGTCTCACCATACCCTTTTCTTATCTTAGACTTTACTGGATGTTCCAAATTGGCGTAAAGACGCTCTTCATTCTACATCTGTGCAGCAACTTTTTTACCCTGTCCGTTACTTTATTTGCACTTGAGATAAAACCTTTATCCACTTCCGTCTAATTTTCAGCACTGGTTGAACGGCAATATGTCCTTGTCCTCATGACACCTTTTCCCTCATTAACCGAGTAGCCATTAGCTAGCGGGTCAGTTTTGATTTGTAGCTGAATACGAGTTGCTGAAGCAGCAGGTAAAGCCGTTGAGAGTTACTATCGTAGAAGACCTAGCAGAGAACCACAGCCTATTAGCCCAGGAGAGAATACTCACAGTTTAACTTCCGTCTAAAGCTTGCACGGCCGGTGTCGATATTTTGGGACGCAACCAGGTTAAGGCTCAGTGATTGACTGATACCTGGTCAGCGAGGTTATAAAGGTGACCTTTGTTACCTGACCGCCTTGTTGCTTTTACCTGATACAGGTATCGGGTTTTGTTCTGCGTACATCTGCCGCTCTTGTGTTCTTACGGTAGGTCGCTTTTTGGCTGCCTGAGGAAGATTCCCGAGATGGAATCGAAACGTTGCCGACGTGATAGCGTTTAATAGTAACCAACCACGGCCGAAAACATCCCGGTTTTTAGATATAATTTTGAATTCACAAAGTTTGTCAACATATTTTGTGTAAATGTCCCTTTTGCGTCCAGACAGTGTAGTCAGAGTGTTACGTATTATAAGTATAGTCATAATTAATGCAAAGATTTATAATCCAATATTTCAATTTAATTAAACACACACGTACTTTTACTTAAAACAAACACAGTATATATTGTAATGTGACAGAAGGAGGAAGGACCAAAAAAGCGAATAAGCCCAATATAAAGTTACCCTTAATAAAATAATTCAGCTACTTATAAAATAAATAAAATAGAAAATGACCACAATGTCTAATAAAGAAGTACCATACAAAGTATAATCATAATTAATGTATGTAACTAATGAACAAAGTACTATCTGTCAATATACCTAAGTGAAAGGACTATCAGTTGTGCTAAGACACAGAATGGATAATAACTTATTCACAGGGATAAGAATCCTATTATTAATGTGTAATCATAGTAGAGGACAGTTCATAATAGACTGACACTAGAGAAAATATTAGTATTAAGTATTAGACAATTGTTGGAAGTCTAATTTTGTAGTTTAATGTTAATTAGAGTTTTAGCCATAATGGCATAATATTGTTTTAATATGTTTGTTTCATGTTTATGTTTTTATTTTTTATTTCATGGAATAATTATAATTAATCAAACTGTATTACTGTATTAAGCCAACAGGCTACATAACATTTATAAATTGGAACATTGTACAAAGGAAGTACCAAGATATAGGCCAATATCAACATAATATTATTGGCAAACTATCAAATTATCAAATTACTGTAAATCAGTAAGAAATAGTAAAATTACTAAGATAGGCCCTATTTTTATAGTGGTAATAACATTTTAAATAGATTAATGAATTGTAATATAATTTTGTAAATTTCAAACTGCTTGAAGACCTATAAAATAGAATTTTGTAAAGATGAAAAAATATCTATTAGGACACTTACACATATCAAGTGAGACATCAAAATGTTTGCCTTTGTATCAGGAAGATCACTTTGAAAATCAATTTAAGTCCAGTTAAGTACTAAATAGGGAGTAATTTGGAGTATAAAATGTAAAAACTATGTATTTTAAATAATCAGGGTCACATGACCCCTGAACCCAACGGTATTGACCAATAGGAATTTTGTTAATTTTGGTCAAGCCAGTTGAAAGAAAAAGAAAAACTCAACATTCTATTGTTAGACACGAAAGTATTCAGAACACCTCTGTGCAGCTATGAGTCACAAAGTATAACAAAGAATAAAATCTAAGTGGAAGAAAAAAGTAAAAATGTTATAAAACATAGAATCAAAACAGAAGGAAGAAATGAAGATAATATAAAATAATAATAAATAAAAGAAGACCAAGTAAAAAAATAATATATTAAAAAAAAAAACAAAAAATGAATAAATATCTCCACAAGTCGGTGAGACTTAACCTTTATATAATACCACTTTTGCAACTGCACGACAACAAGATTAACTCAACTAACACTTTTTTCAACAGAACACTAGTGGAAAGAAAAAGAAAACTAATCTAAACACAGTGAACATTTTGTGTAATTTATTTTATTTGAAAAAAACTGGTGATGAATACATTTCACACAGAATTAATTGGAAAACAAGCCGCCATCTTGAATGTTACTTTGAATGCTGGGAAGAACCATAATGCATTGCATTGGCAATTTAACTTGAATTATTATTTTGTCACACTTTATTAAAATTAATTTTGTTTGTATTAGTCAATAAGAATTATATAATTGTAATGTGGACATTATATACTTCTTGTGGACATTTTCGAACTTTTTAATAGCAATGTAAAGAACCCGAAAGATTAATATAATAACCGAAGGTAAGAAAGAAATCGAATTGAGAAGACGAGTCGATACGGGGAATTAACAACTTCGACCTTAGAGTCATTAAACTGAATTCATGAAAATAAATGTTAATCATTATTCCCAATTAATGGTAAATGTGTTTTATTTATAGAGTAAAATATAATTACAGTGTTAGTCTAGTGTTTAACAAAAGAAGAGTAAAACATTTTCGGCGATTTGAACTTCTTCATAAATAAAAGATCACGAAGATAACCTCCAATAGGCAACTCGATACTACAATCGAATGCAAACATTGACAAGCCTAGTCCCGCCATATAAACGAAATAATTATTAATTTTTTTTTACTAAACCATTAGACAAATAATAATAATTTTTTTCTTTAATAAAATCAAATAAGAAGGAGGAATTCAGGCTTACAATCGCATTATTACGCTACGGTAATTAAAATCGTTGATCTAAGTGAACCCTATAACTCGCTAACCCATCGAGGTTAATAATTTTAATTTATATAAAATAAATAATTTAAATAAACAAAATACAAATACTAAATAAATATTATAAGAAAACGAAAACAGTAAAGTTACAGTTTGACACTTCCAACGTGGGGCGTAAAAGTATTTTAACTTAATTCAACCATAAAAAACGAATCATACATACAAATAAAAACAGAAAGGGAATCAGAACCTACTCGTTACAATATTCATATACTGACTTGCATAGTTATTTATCGTCACTTGTAAGTTTTTTAAGTTATCGTACATAATAAATAACTGATTTTGCTTTTACAAAACAAATCATTTTTTGTTGAAAATATCGTTACCAAAATAGTTTTTTTCAAACTCAGAAGATACTTTCTCAAAAAACATGTATCGATCGAATACTTGGTAATGATAAAGCCTTTGCTACAGCTGACTGAAAGCTTGGAAATTGTAGTTGGTTGTAAACTAAAAAAACGTTTTCTTAGAGGTACAGTTTTTAAATGTAATATAAGTGTCTTTATCACAATTAAATTAAATACACACGTGCGTCTGTACGCGTCTGCATCACAAGAAATTATTATTTTTCCCTTCAAAACTTTATTTCCATTAATTTACACGACGGCGGTGTAGCCTGCTGATAAAAGGTTAACAATAGAGAAAAAACTGTAAACTGTGAATGTGCGATGACGTGTCATGATGCAGTCCCCAAACAATATTCATTCCCCTTCTGATAACGAAACGGCGTATCGCCGGGTAATTTAATAAACCAATTTGTTTGACAGACCCCGTATTGTTCACACCCCAGATGTATTTTTTGTCGAAACGACAAATATCTACACCTGCCGAAATGGTTTTCGACAAATTTATCAAACAGTAATTCCCAGGCCGTTTGTACATTAAACTGCCATCCCACTCTCTCTTCTACTGACAGGTATGTTCTGCGTGCTCGTTGCAAAAATGCAAATGAATAATATTTAGAAGAGGTCGTAAAAATAATAACAGTAAAGCTAGTGATATCAGAAAATTTTAACTTGACTGGAATTGTTTTGGTGGCGAGACGAAGTAAAGTAGATGTCGTAAAGTAAAGACGATGTAGATGTCGCCAACGTTTGAAACAAGGATATTTAACTCCTTACATGTGGTAGTTGGAAATCGACATGTGGTAATCGACAATTACATGTGGGAATCGACCTTGAGATTATATAAACAATAGAAGCAAGATGACTGAATTGGTTCGGACACCTAGAAAGAATGTCGGATGAAAGATGTCCAAGGAAGGTGTGGGAATGGACTCCACCCTTCCCACACAAAAAAAACAAAAACCTAAACATTCATGGAAAATGGATGTCGAAGATGCAATGAGTGCAAGAGGACTTACAGAATAGGACTGTTTAGACCGGCGCCAGTAGAAGCTAGGATCCGAGAGGCGGCGCCAGCCGTAATTAAATCGCCTATAAAAAAAAACATGTGGTAGTCCAGTAACTTTCAAAGCAACCCTTTGGGCTCACGGTGTACATAATTCATGTTCTTCATAAAGGCCCATCTAACAGTGTGTAAATTGTTCTTTTTGTTAGAAAAATGTAATTTTAAATAGTACTAACGCACGTCATCTTTTTTTGTAGGCGGCATAATAGTCTAAGTGTACAAAAAAATTACATTTTCAAATATTTATATTTTGTTTTCATTCATGTTTCCAATTTCCCATCGCCCACCTTCTCATGTCTACCTTCCACCACCTACCACCGCCCACTCTACCTTCACTTTCCACCTTTTCTTCTTCTTTTCCTTCCCTCCTCTTCTTTACCTCCTTCTCCAATTTCTCTTCATAATTATGTATCTCAAGATAACAAAATATGTATTGTACAGCATTTTTACAATTTAGGATTGAAAAAATTTAATGAAACTGGGACTTACAAGCACGTAAACTGCGAAGCAGAAACTTTGTTGGGCATCGACTCGTAAAATGTAAAATGTGCCAAATCAACAACGGACAAAACATTTGGAACATTCTTCTGACACTTGTCAAGAAATAAGTGCATCCAATCTTAGAAAACTTATTTCAAATACTTTTTTTTATTCTGAGGGTAATACTTCGTTACCAGATACAGTTTTTTAATAATCACGTTTCTGTTCAGGAAAGCTCATTTTAGTGACCATCTCTTAACAACACACACCATAAACAATAAATTGTGCCGACTCTACAATAAATGCAAAGACTGATGGGGCAATTTTATATCCTTAACGTCCGATAGGTGTATAATATATATGTACTTCCGATATAGGAATTATATATAGGTATTATGTATCTACTTACGAGAAGAACATGTTCAAATTCTGAATTGCGTGACTTTATAACTACCAATTATGATCCAAAATGAGCAGAGCTTTTCTGTAGTATGTCTTTACATATTAAAACAAAGATAAACCAATATTTTTTCATTTAGGTAGATGCACGATGCAACTCGGCAACTGCGATATCTAGTTGCAATGTGATCTGGTGAATGCACAAACTATTCATAATCTTCAATTAAATCGTTTCTACATACGCCGGCGTGTTGTTTATATTCTTGATTAAAGATTATCAATATCCCTGACCGCTTCAAATCGTAATTACCAGACCCGCCATTGTCGCGTCTATCTAGAAAACCGCAAAGCGTAATTAATACCTTGTAACTAGATGCCTATTTCTGTCACTAAATCGAGTGTTCATTACACGGATATATTGGAGGCTAGGTGGGACGTACGTAGAATGCAATTATAACATCTCTGACACCAATCGCTTTGCTGATAGTTCTATGTCCATTACACAATTGATTATTAGTTAATTATAAAATTTGTTTGGATAGTACTGATATAGTGTAATCCGAAGCACTGGTAAACATATGTTCCCTTATTTTTATGCATATTTAGCCACAAATACTGGTTTCCACGATTGGTCTTTAATTTTTATACTGTTTTCTCCGACTTTTAAGGACTTGTTCTGTTGCTAGCTGTATTTCGTCTACCGCCACGTACAGAGAATGGACAACGTTATACTTCAAATTATTGTTTGAAATTAAAAGCACAAAGGAACAACAAACATTGGGCATACTTATGAGACGATAATACAAATAATAGGAACCACAACTGATCTTTGAACCTAAACCTTGCAGAAGAACAAGAGAAGAAGTAGAAGAAGATGAATTAAAAATGGAAAAGAAATTTTTGATTCAGCAATTTTAAAAATTTACTCAGTTTCAAAAAATTGTACTACTTAGTCGCAGTATATACAATACTACAGACAAAAAACTAGTTTGCAGAATGTTACATTGGAGCGTAGTATTTTAAGGTACAAGGAACATGGGTACTGAGTAAAAAAAATTAATTTTTAAATGGTTTTAATATGGGAATGTGCCTAAGGATGCAAATACAAAAACATCTGTTGATGACATCCACACTATGGTCATTTTACTTAGATGAATTTCTGGGTTTGTTTTTACATGACCCAGAAACTAAAAACAAAACAAAGAAATACAAAAACAGAAACCCAGAAACAAAGAAATACAACCCAGAATTAATTTGGCTATGTCTACATTAAATGGAATCCTGTGGGATAAGCAAATTACAGCAGAAATTAAACCAAAATATTTAAAACCATTGTTAGAAGTATCATGACTTACGGCTCAGAAGTTTGGACTACTACTATACACACAAAAACAAAATGACAGCAGAGATGGATTTTTCAAGACGTTTGGCAAGAATATCCTGACGTGAGAAATTTAGAAATGAAGTCATTACGGACAGAATGATTGTGAAAAATTCAATTGTTGATTTTATTCAAACAAAAAAATTACAATGGTATGGCCACACGAACAGAATGCCACAGGAAAGATTGCCAAGGACAATTATGGAATGGACCCCACTAGGAACAAGGAAAAGAGAAAGACCACCTATCACCTGGATAGAAAAAATTTGGACTAAATTGAGGGAACGAGAAATTGAAGAAGATCTTTGGATGGACAAGCCGCAGTGGAAGATGAGAATTCAATCACTTCTGTAATCTTTGGTTCCGAAAAGGTGTAAACATTGTATAGCCGGAATAATAATAATTTTTACATGACCACGTCTGTGAGAATTTTGAAACGTAATTGTACATAGATAATAGTAACTGAAGGAAAAGCATGACCGGTAGGAAGAGGATGAGGTTGTTAGACGATGTGCAGGACGGCAGCCGTGAGAGTACAGAGAGCTCTTTGCTAAGAGTCAATAGACAGTTCTACTGAAGAAATATGGAAAGTGCGCTAGTTAAAGTTAACGAGTTTGGGAAAGTCAAAACAAAAGAAATATTATTACAAATAAAGCCAAACGTTTGGTAAAAGGGTCTACTAGTCAACAACGACTAAAACCCATCAACAAAAACAAGACGTTCTTCACTGGTTCGAATTTTTCAATATGAATCCTACCATAAAATCACCTTAGTTTCTCTTAAGGAACTCTATTTCCACAATTACCACTCAACTAGTTTTCTTTAAATAACTTTAAAGGTGTCATTGTAATTTTGTGATGACTGGAAAGTACATGATGAAAACTATTAAAATAATTTATTGATTCTTCATACTAAAAAAGACGAAAATGTTCTTTATCGTGTTTTTTTCTGTAATTTTCTGTGATGATATTTACGATGGGATACCAACATTCTGATTAAAGTGGTTTGTTGTTTATTATTTTGTAATAAGATAAACAAATGGTTGTTACCAGGACTAGGAACCCAATGCAGCCATGTGGACCGGATAGTCATACGTGCATGTACCACAAGGCTCCACGCAAAGATTAATTGCTAAGAGAAAAGAACAACATAAAGTAAACTGCAAAACTACAAAGACATTGGACTGTATACCCAATCGTATAAAACCCGATCAGTTGCGACCGAGGTAGAAATTTGAACCCGGTCAACTGCGACAAATTACATTTTCATGTTATGGTATTATAGTAATACAGAAATTACCGTTATGGTTCCACTTATTTCTAGCCTAACCTAACTTAACCTAACCTAACCTGACCTCAACTCACCTATCCTAACCTAACAAAACTTTTAGAAGAAAGAGGTTAATCGTACAAATGAAAACTTGCAGAATTAAAATCTCATCGAAATTAAGAATAGTAACGTTTCTAAATGACAAATTGAGTCAGTAAGTAAAAATGCGAGGCGCAGAGGCGCAACTGACCGGGACCGAAGACATTTGCAACTAATTAAACATGAAACTAATTTTATGAGTGATAATTAAATATAGAAAACGATTATGCGACTGTGTAGTGTCACCGAAGAAGAATAGAATTCAGAAGTGAATAATGATCACCCAAAAGACAAGTTGACAAAGGCCTTAATCCATCACGGTATGATGATGATGATGATTGTTTTGTAAAACTAAAAAGGGGTGTAAAGTATTAGGTAAGGAATTGACCTAACCTTTAGACCAGCACAAAATATATATAAGCAAACTTCCGTTTTCTTGATACGCATTAAATTACCGTCTATCTGTAAAACTAGAGGTAGGTTTTGTTTTAATTATTAATACCCACAAAAAAGTTACAGCAGATAGTTCAACAAATGTATAACAGTCCAGTCGTAACGTTAATAAACTTCCGGAAGCAAGAAAAACGACGAACGGATCTGGCGTTAAATTAATAATACGATCGACTAAGGAAAACACTAAAACTGGGAGCAAACTTTCCTGCAGTCCGCAAGTAATACGCATTTAATATATATGCTTGTAGCCATTTTCAGACTATACAATGCGGTAAAATTTTAGTAGGAAATACTTTTTGTAATAATGCAATTGCTCATGTGTACATAAAGTGCACCCACGCGTGCACACAAACATATACACGAGACCATGTAAAATATGTCTCGTAAAAATAATGGCTAACAATATTTATTTAATAACAATATTATTTCCCAGTTCAGGGAAGTATTGGTAGAGCTCCACATCTCCGACCTCGCGATTCCCTACCTCAGCTATGTACTGTATTTACGTACGTGACAAACTCAATTACTTTGCAGTGCCATGGTAAAGATAATCGAAAGTCTGGGAAAGATTTCTCATTAGTATAACTAGCAAACACATTGATTTTAATCATTGTTCCCAAGCGTAGGCTTATCAAAATTTAGATAAACACGTCTTAGTTCTAGATTTATGTTTTGTTTTTCAGGTGGCTTACTCAAAGTGAAACAAGCAACCAGTTATTTGAATTCCGTCGTAGTCCAAATACACCAACAGATACTCCATACTATGCGTATATGGGAACGTTGTTTTGTATTAAATAGAAGTTAGGATAATGGATTGAATGGACAAACATTAACACTATATAAAAAATGAATTAGAACAAACTTGAAATTTACCAACTTATGTAGACACATGAGTTCCAGACGAAATTTTCAAAACCAAATGTAAGTTGGACGTAAGTCTCATCCATAAACAATGTGGCCTACTTTCAGTGGCGGCTCGTCCATAAAATTCAATGATTCAGTGAACCCCCCTAAATAATTTAAATATGTTTAAGAATTTGTTGAGATAATGGTTTCTTATTTAAATAACAAGATTTGCGGGATTAATTTTGTTGACTGAACAGTAATGGATTCTCGTAATAGACAAAATGCTCGCTACTACTGCTTGGAGGTGCAAAGCAGCTCTCAGCACCTCCTGGACTGTGTAAACAGTTTTGGAGGGGGAAATCACTATACGCAAAATTAGATTCAACAGTCACTAATCCCAAGTGTTAGCAATAAAAACGAATACTTCCGACGAGGGCCGAACCGCACTGACCGGAAATTTTAATATTTTTCATAATACCGCCATTCGCCATTATTATTTTTTTACCACATGATTTGTCCATTTACCATCAGTTTTGTGTCAGATTTCTCTATTTCATTTAGAATCCAATGACAATGTGTGCAGTAAACTCTTAAAATCAAAACAGTGAAGTAATTGTATTCCTAAAATAAAGTGTGTTTAATGTGGTCATTAAATGATTGTATTAATGTTAAACTGATCGAAGCGTGTATAACCTTCAAAGTGCTTGCTGTATTCTTGTGTGTTAAAGAGTTCAGGTATTTCTTATTTTTATGTTCAGTTCATTGATTTGGTAAAATAAGTAGTGTTCAATCTATTTGAAAATTAATTTTTTTTCTCTCTCTCTAATAAAAATAAATGCAAAATTAAGGAACTCGTCAGTTTCTGTTTTAAATATTAAACAGAAATATTTAACTATTCTTTTATTTTAACTATACATTTTTAGAATAATTTACAAACACCATACACAACTTAATATTAGGCCTACTAAAAGTTGTCAATAGTTATGTCTTCATGTTGAGACCCACCACATGTGTTATATGGGATAATTGCTCTTATCTTAGTAAAAACATTCAGACATTGAACCCCCAACTGTCAGAACCACGAGTCGCCACTGCCTACGTTTCTGTCCACAGGCACCCGTAAGTTGAGTCGAATGTGCTTGGAAGTGTTTTACGTAATATAAGATGCTTATGTGAGCTGATTCTTTAGCACACAAGTAAGGTAGCATGGCCAACATTTCACTTCAGATTCTCATTATAATCTTTTTATATATATATTATAGTAGGCTGAGTCCAACTTCACCATTTAGGACATCGAGCATGCAGGCCCGGAAGGCAGTCTTCGGCTGCCATGGCGACCTTTTTATTTGTTAAGAATCGGCCTTTTGTCAGTGGGAGATGTCCCGTTCTTAATAAAGACGAATTCAAACTAACTCCCCGAGAGGTGGAGGGCCCCGGGCGTCGGGTACGCTCATCACTTGCACGGTCGGGCATAGGCGTGGGACCCGGAGTGATCGGAAGGTTTCACCACACTTGGTGTTGAACTCGTAATGGTTTGCGGTTTCGGCCCCCTGGCATTGCCGTGGAAGCTCCAGATGGTGTATTACCGTTGAAATGTTATAGACTCTTAACTCCTAGAAAGTAGATAATGCGAACCCAACGGAGGGACTAGACTTACTCTCATGTGTCCACCGGTTACCCACCATTCCTGCGTCTATAGCGTTTTAGACAGTAGACACCACGTCCATAGGGACCAAGGGTTGTAGGTAGGACTACCGTCCTGGGTCTTTCCTTGAAAAACGACTTCTTTCTTTCTGTTCGACCATTGTTCGCGAAACCGCTGTTATCACCATGTGCATTACTTAACGATGCATATGTCAGGATTACATATCCACTGGTTTACCAAGTCCCAAAGAGAAAAAATTGATAAAATACTGCAAATGCTACGGACATTTGGTGTCAACATTTATAGCTTTAAGAAAGTAAGCGTTTGCTTTTAAAAACCACTGCGTTAGCGTAGCCACTTAAAAATATTATTTTACATGTGTTCTATGTAATGATATGTTCTATTACTTTTAGTACATAAATTTTTGTATTCATACTTTCATGAAATGGAAAATGAAAAATCTCAACGGTCTGTCAATAAACGTTAATGTATAGACAGTCTTTTCAAACGACATATTAACTAAAACTTATAAAAATTAGTACTATATAAATATAAAATATTTAAAATCTATAAATAAATATTATATAAATATAATAGAACGAAGTAATACAAAAGTTATGGCTACGTTCGATAAACAGTGAAGTCACTGATAACAATAATTAATTTCGCCAATTATCAAACGAAATGTATAAACAAAATTATTCCATAACCTAAGGTTTTGTAAAATATATAAAAACACTTGGTAAGTTTCACAAATTTTTTTTTTTAATTAACTCTGACAGCTGTTTCGACTAACTTAAGCCATTGTCAAAGAGCTAGTGAATGAAATTACTGAACACAGGATGTTAGTAGAGTGTAGGTGGTGGACATCTGTTTAGGGCGTATCTGGAACATCTGTGTTGTGATGGCGAGGGGGAGGGAGTGTGTGCATGAGACAAGGGAAGGTCAGGTGTCTTTAAAAACTAAATACAATCATGAATGCAAAATATAAAATTAACTGAACTAAATATAAACTGAATGCAAAATTTAAAATAATGATGAACATTCAAAATAATATAAAATAAACTAAACTAAATAACAGATTTTAATAAAGGGGATACATAAAATTCAGTCTGTTCATTGGTTAAATTTTTATTGCTTTTTTAATTTCTAAAATTTCTAACAAATCCATTTTTTTACCTTTTTGTATGTTGTGGAGTAGTGTTATGTTTTTTGTGTCTATGAAGTGATTGTGTTGTAAGCATTGATCTGCAAAACCTGTATTAGATGTATTAGTTAAAATCGCCTTCTTATGTTCAGAAATGCTATGTTTCAGAGCACGGCCACATTGTCCGATATAAATAGCATCACATTCTGCACAGTGTATTTAAAAAAAAAAAAAAATTTGTGAAACTTACCAAGTGTTTTTATATATTTCACAAAACCTTTGTATTAATATGTTTCACCAAGTGCCCAACGAGTCATCAATTAATATCGATTCCATAACCTATTTGTGCCGATACAAAAATGATTGTTCATTAAAATCTTGGTGTATGTGTGTGGTATCAGAAGTATTCAAAACGCAAATAAACAAAAAAACAGCATGATAAGCGTGGCGTTGTGCGTTATTAATTAGGTTTATCAGTTTGCTTGTTTGTTTCGGTGACTACATAATTGAATGAAATACACATGTTAGTCAGAATAAGCTGTATTTGGGACAGGACGTATCGACAATGTGATATTAAAAAATGCAACAAATGAATTTGGACACGGCACAAATTTAATTAGCAGTAGACATAACACCTCTCGTTTCTGTTAAAATGTCCTTCGTGATATGAGCATTGATGGTCAGCTTTGTTGTTTTATAGGCAATCATGTCAGTTGGTATATGGATCTCTGTGGTCTTTTTCTCTAAAAACCATTTTCTCTTTGGTCGTTTTATCTTTATATTTATCATCCTCTATTAGTCATTCTGTGACCCACTTTGTATCTCTATATTTCTCTTCCTCTATCTTTCTTCTCCCTCTTATTTTCTATTTTCCTTTTGTCTATCCTCTCTAACTGAACGTTTATTCTTTGTTTATAATGGTTCTCTCTTATAGGCGATTATAAATTGTCATAACGGTATTATGTTTTTTCACTAGCACTAAATATTTGATGGACAATCAATTCAGACTCAGCACTCAAGATTTTAAGTCAATAGATTTGTCAATTTTATTTTCACTCCTCCCTCTATAATGAATCTTACAATTTTATGCGTTATTAGTCAATACACTGCTAAGTCAGTTTACTGTTTTGCATGTATTGAACGAGCTTTATAAGCTTTATGTATCAGAAGTAGACCCGGCATTCTTTAACGACACCATAAACTAACTTTCTAATTTTTTCATATCTGGGTGTTTACGTCCAATTGCTAGCATGATGTAAAAGTACTATATGTAAAACAAACACACACAAAATATAAACATATAGCACTGATACTTTTTACAGGTAGGCAAATTTGATTTAGTGTTTTGAAAAAGAGGAAAAGAAAGTAAAATTATTTCAATAAGAAGGGACTTCTTTGGCCTCTTTACTCTTAGCGCTACTGACAAATTTTATGTTCCGTTAAAGATGCTTTCTGGTTTTTAGAACAGCGTCTACAATTTTAAATGACAGAAATGCAACAACAGAATAAAGTGAATTTTCTTTCACTGCAAACAGGATAAATGTCTCGATACTCCAACATCTCCACTTTAATTAATGGCATAAAACAAACACGTTGAATATCAACAACATGTTCCCTCCTTTATAACTAAGCCAACTGTATGCAAAGGTAGTAGGGTGACACCGTTTGAAGTGGTAATAAGAAACTAACAAACAACGAATGTTGTGGCCCAATCACGCCGTGGTTTTACTGCTGCATTCAAGGGTGTAATCTCTCTTTTTGCCATTTTTCTAAAGTCTTTTAGTCTAGACTAACATTGTTTCTAATTAACATAGCTCGCCTTTCTTTGATCTTATCTCTCCTGTAACTGGTTGCCTCTTTCAAGTCCCGGCACTATTAAAATATTTTAGCACTATGGAAGCACTTTGCATTCTTTCCTATAGGTATTTTCCTTTGACAGTAGCGCGTGAAATGAGCCCTTGAAGCAGTTCCACAAAGAGATTAATGTCCCTTTACCCTCGAGCTCCTAGTTATGCTGATACGATATGTAGTTAATGGCGAATGATCTCCTTTCACAGAGTTAACTGTGAAGACCTTATAGACTTTTTGTGCGTTAAGGAGTCTATTTTTCAGAGAGCAAGATAGAACGTAGAGACCTACCTACAAGGAAACATGGAGGTAGTCCTTAACGTTCCATTAATATTTTGTCGGAAGAGACATCCACCCTTTGGGTTACTACAAATAACAGTTATGATGGGTAGCTACAAGACAGCAGACCTTGTAACACATCTGAGGTAAGTGTTTAATACCCTGTACTTTCAAAGACGTAAGTCGCTGGAAAGATTAATGTTGAAGCTGGAACAGCCTGAAAGTATAATCCCGTAATCAATAAAATTAAAGATAGGACACAAGAGAAGATGTAAGAAACGAAAAATGAAATTAGTTACTCAGCAGATTTCTTGAACTGCCAATGCTGTCAATCCTAACGATCCCAGTAATGGTGAGGTATTGGTGAGGTCTGCTGAAACACAAACACTAACACCGTAACGAGCACTGACACAGAAACCACGTGAATTAACGTTGAGATCCCTATGCAGGCGGCCTGTGAACTGTTGTTTTAGAGTCAGCAGACGTACAAAATCAGGTGATTGAAACGAATAAACAATACCATAGTTTTAAACTTAGTTTTTTGTTGCAGCTTCAGCGTGAGCAGGAAATAATATTTTATTTGTAACTAGTATGGATGTCCTATTCTGAAACAAACAAACAAATGTAGCAGTTTTTACGATTGTACCTCATGTTTACAGGTATATAGCGTTGATGAAGGAGGGGAGAGTTGTGTACAAACGTACTGTGTCTGTTCGTCACGTTTGCAAATTAAATCACTTGAGTGTTCCTGCGCTATTGTAAACATTGCAGTCTTTATTTGTTGCGTGCATATACTGTATTGAAAATTTAAAAAAATCGTTATTTTAAAAAATAAACATCGTTTATCTATAAATGTAACTCTGTTTGCCGTACAGTCTGGTTATATCATCTGTGCTGGACCGTGTTTTATTCTGCATTCGTATGACTCGAATCGTATGTAAACCTTGCAACGTTTGGATTTGAAAATTGTTTTGTTCCCTATGTAATTTTTGTATGTATGTGTGTGTACATGTGCGCGTTTTTCCCAGTTACTATTACAATTTGCATCCACTGAGGCACAAATTTAATTAATTTAATTAGAAATAATATTTTTAAAAAATATGATGCGAGATAACTTAATTAAAATATTACGTTGAATGTAGTTTTTATTAATTTTAATTTCTAAATTTACAACGTCATTTTCATAACCCACAACGTCATCAATAGATCTAAGATGACAAGAAGTTCTCATGACACAATTTAGTAAAGTAAACAGTTGACAACAGTAAACCTCTCGTTAAGCTCAAACTAGTTCTAAAGTTTGTTTTCTTTTCAGTCTTCTGGTATCATTTTAGCAACGGCATAATGCACCAGGCACCAGGATGAACTTAAGCAGCAGCATCATCCACTAGGACAAACTTTTAGTGAATAAGAATTTAATGGCGTCGATTTGAATAACTTCTGGGGCTAGTGTAAAAGGTTTCGAGATTGACATAGGCTTGAAAACTAAAGTTATTGTTAAAAAACCTTAAACGGTAATCCTGCTATAAATGTTTAACCTTCACGTTGAATTTCATAATAAAATCACGCTCGACGTTAGCTGATCTCTTGTACGTCTCTATGACAGTGAAGTGTTTAAAAATAAATACCATTTTGTTTCGCTTGATAAACTTCTTCGGTTTAATTAACATAATATTTAGAAAATACTAAAAGGTAAGTAAACAAAAATACCGTTAGGATAATTAGGGACGCTCTCGAACAGTGGAGACTTTCGTTTTACAGGTTTCTCGGCCAGCCGAGCAGGTGCGTGTCTCTGTCAAGGCCATGTACTAAAGTACTCTCTAGACCTTTTGAGTTCTTGTTAACCACCACACTAATTATGCTGGCATGGAAAATTATTCTTGGACATCTGCACGCTAAATATAAGCAACAGCGGCCTATTAGTTAGTTAATTACGTTGGGCGATTTATTCAGTGCGGATCAAGTGGTTGTTGTTGAAAGTTATTATTGTGTTATATAATTAGTGTGGAACTCTAATAGTTGACATTATTATTACGTGTAGACAGATTTAACATGGAATTACTGTATGAGAATATCTTGTTGATTTCAAATTGTTGTTTGTGACTCATTAAAGCTGGTATTAGTGACCTCATTGTTGTCTGTATTTTGTTTCTACAATCAGTGAGACCGCCGAAACAATATTTTGAACAAAAATTAAATAAAAAAGACTTTAATAATGATTAAAATTAAAACGGTTATTGTAACAATGATGATTGTGGTTGCTCTGAAAATAAATAAAGATTATAATGGCAACGGAAACTAAATTTACAGAGGTAAAAGCAATCTATTTTGTATATTTAGTTTTATCCTTAACACTAAATAACATCGTATCTCAAATTGTACGTCCAAACCCACTAGTGAGATCTGTAAACTATTTAGTGGCTCGCCAAAAACTGTCAGTAAATAAAAAATAATAATATTAAACTTGATTAATTCTCAACAGAAAATAACAACTGTACGGAAAATTTTAAATTATCGTTATTACTATCTTTATTGCAAGTATTAGTCCATTAGCTAAGTTCCGAGTTTGTATAGTGTTTACCGTTGCCGTTTCCTTGGTCAATCGATGTCTCATTCTCTCCGGGTTATAATTTAGGAATTCCTTCTCCTTCCATGGGTTACATTTTGTATACACTTTTCTTTCCACTCATCAATCTTTACGTTTACGGCATATACAATTAAGTATATTCCAATTAGGAACTTTCCACCCCTTTATTCCTTATCAAATCTCTTCATGTGTAGCCCTTCACTTGTATCTAATCCTTCCAGAAACTATTAAAAATCGTATTCTCGCTATCGCCTGTAGCATCAGGGTTTGTTTCCTACCGACTGATGCAGACAGGCGCACGTATCAGAAAGTCTAAACGCTTTGATTTGGGGAACGAGAATGTAACATCGATCCTGATAAATCCAATGTTACAATTACGATATTGGTTTAGTTATATTTTTTTCAATCATAAAGAATATAAAATCGATTCAAAAATTGAATATTTTTTTAATTGCACAGTTTTACACATCCCATTAAGATGATATATTTACCAACATATTTGTGTAAAAAAGCTTGCTTATCTTAATTAGTAAATACTGTACCCATCGTTTAGTTTGACTACAGATTGAGACGTAACTCCTTTACCCCAGATACACGTTTATAAAACGTATAAAGTTTATTAAAAGAGCTTCTAGCTTTCAGTTATTGAGCCGCGGTCGATTGCTTAATTGTTTTGTCATTATTTTCTTACTAAACGTTTCCGCTACCCGAAAACCGGAGGCCTTCTTCAGCAGTAAAATAGTTCGATGCGGAAGGATAGGCCTAACTTTGACTGTGCTCAACGATTGATACCAAGACGCAGTGCTGCTTGTGATTGGCTATCCTGGTCCACCATAACTTACATAGGGAACCCCGTTCTTCGGGAACTGATTGCTTTGACCTCAGCCTGGGGTACGTTCGGCCTACCATCCCGAGTTGAACTATTTTACCACTGAAGAAAGCCACCTGCGGGTGGTCGAAACGTTTAGTGTGAAAATAATGACAACACAATTAAGCAATCGACCACGGCTCAATAACCGAAAGCTAGAAGCTCTTTTAATATTGACTCCGGTCGTGATAGCCTCCGTAATATACTTATAATAAAGTTTTACACTTTCCATTTATATTTTGATATTATTTTAATTAGGTGTTAATTCGTTATAGTGATATTTCTATTACAGTGTAATATATATGAAATTTCAAGTAAAAATTGTGTTATAAGTAAACCGTTTTCTATTGCTGCATACGGCAATTAACTATTATTAACATGGTTTCTATTATTAACATGCGGCTTTTCTATTAAAACAATGTTTTATTTTAATTTAAATCTTATTATCTTGTTACTTTAAGCTATAAACTAACATTATCTGTACATCTAAAATAGTTATTTTTTTTATAAATGAGCATATCATATGTGGGTCACGGAAATAAACTTAAAACTACCTAATAAATTTGTTATTCATGTCCCACTGATATTTTTGTAAAAAAGGAAACTTGATTAAAATGCAAGTCGAAACGAAAGTATTATTAAAAATATATAAAATGGCGACAACAAAATAAATAAAATGGTGTTGAATAAGAGGAATAATTTGTTATTCGGTGCAGTAACATACCAGTCTGTCCGTGATTAAGGCAGAAAGATCTGTAGTTAAAAAGTCAGAGGATTAGAATTACTTGTTCCGAATTTAATTACTTGTGCTCGTAATTAAATGTGTACGTACGGATGTGCGGGTGCGCGTAGATTGAACACAAAAAACAAACAAGGAAGTAAAAATTGTTTGTGTTGAGCATTAGATATTAGCTATTAGGCATTATTAGGTATTATTAGCATTATGTATTAGCTGAATATATGTCTCAGTCCGTTTAATTCCGTCTTGTTCCTTTTATTTCATTGATTTTTATCTTTTACCTCTCTTTTCATCTCTATTTACCTCTCCCCTCTCTTTCCCTCTGTCCGCCTGCCTCTCTCACTCTTTCTATCCAATTCTAATTAATCAAAACCAAAAAATATCAGCCCTGAGCATGAGAACTTTTTTTTTAACAGATTAAGTACTAGAAAGTCCCTTTTACTCTCTTTATTAACCTACTCTAATAACTTTTTGTCTGTTAACTCTAAAATCTTTCGACAACTACGCATTTATTTCATTTTTAAAGCTAAAGAAAGACAAGTGTAAAGACTTAATTTACAAATATATCAGTTTTGCTCTATTGAACACATTAAAAATACGTTAATAATTTCTTCTTTCCAAACGCATTTCAATTAACATTATTTGGCAAAGCACCAAAAAAATGTATAACCACTGGTACTTAAAAAATATGAGTATGCCTATATATTTTTGAAGAGATGCCAAAAAGTGTTTTTGAAAATGGTTCCTCTTCAAACAAATTGGTCGAGTTGTTATGTCAATATTATAAGTGTACTCTAACAAAGTAGAAACACATGCTCGCCCATGAATTACGAACACGTGTGTTTGCGTACACACACGCATGCACGCACAAACACACACACATTCACACACGGCTACTACAAAATAAATATGTATAATTATTTTTTATACTCTGCTGAATATCATATCAAGCAAATATTGATTATTTGTGACGGTTTTATCAGAGGAAATAGTAGTTGAATAGAAATTTTTCTTGAGCTAAAAGTTTTAAAATAATATTTATTATTAACATTTTCATTACAACACAGTATTTTTATAATTTTTAGATTGTGTGAGTGTGTATGTGCGCGCTCGCGTTTTTTTTAGTCGCGCAGTCTTAATAAAATATGATATTTCCTTCTTCTTTGAAATTTTACGTTTATTAAATTGTAAGACAGACAGGAGTTTACAAGTTACAAATGTTTCGATAATAGAAAAACCCTGTGAACAGCTGATGTTCGATAACGCGTCACGATGTGTCCCCAAACGATATTTATCTCCTTCTGATAAAGGGATAATAGTCACTAAATAAAGCAGTTTCACTGTAGCTATACTGGTCACACCGCAGGAGTATTTTTGCTAAACAACAAATATCTCAAAAAACTTAAATTGTCAGTGTCGTTTTAAAACCTATTATCGCCAAAGTCGCTCTACTGATAATGCATCCTGCTTGTGTTCGTTACAGAAATACAATTAAAATTTAGACCAGGGCATAAAAAAACAAATAATTGTAATTAGTTATATCTGGAAAAATTGGGTTATTTTGGGGAGGGGACGACGATTCCCTATAACGACAAATGATTTCCAGTCGCTGACTTCAGACACAAGGATAATTAGCGCTGTACATATGCCAGTCCTGTAACTTGCAAAGTAAGCCTTTGGGCCTGGCGGCGTACATAATTCATGTTCTCTTGAAAACGGTCGTGTGTTGTCTAATACTGTATAAATTATTCTTTATGTTGACAAAAAGTAATGCTGAATTGGATTAACATGTTAATTCTAGCCAAGACAAGAAATTATTCCATTTTAAAATATTCATTTCTTTTTTCGATATTTTTATTTCGTTATCCACCTCCTAATCATGCTACTTCTATTGTCTCTTTTAATCTTGTCAGCCCTCTTCTTTCTTATACATTTACTTTTCTTTATTTGTACGCCACCTTCTTCAAAAGCAATATCATCACTTCTTCCTCTATTTCTTTTTCTTTCCTTTTCCTTCTAATTATTTCTTTACCTTATGAGGGTCCTGACGTTACCCTATGTCAATACCTTCATCTACTACCTGTTCATCTAATATTATGTCAAAAGCTTTCATCTACTACAAGTTTTAATACGTCTAGTCAAAAGCTATTATGGTTTCATAACCATTAATTTTTATTTTTATTTAAAGATTTTTATTTATTCTCTTTTTATAATTGCGTGCAAAAAGCGTTTTACCCCTTTCTGTGTTTGTGTCGTTCTCTCTCTCTCTCTTTTTCTCTGTCCCTGTCTGTCTGTCTGTCTGTCTGTCTGTCTGTCTGTCTGTCTGTCTCTCTCTCTCTCTCTCTCTCTCTCTCCCTTCCTTTCTCCCTTTCTCTCTCTCCCTCTCACTCTTTCTCTCTCTCTCTCGCTGTCTCTCTGTCACTCAGATTCTCTCTGTCTTTCAGCTCATAAAATTTAAAACTGTACAGGAAGCTTCACCTTAAGTTTCATAGCATTATTCAACAAGTAGGATAATTTTTAAAATTTTATGATGTCACTTGTCTGAAATCAATACATCCTTTCGCCATATACTTCAATTAATTTGTTCTTGAGTACGTGCTAAAACAGTGTACTTTTCATATGGTTAATTTTATTTGTACTGATAAGGTAGCTCCATTTCAGCACGTTCCTGAATATTGTCAACGTTTTCAGTATCACCGGTATTACAAAAGACACTGGCACCACCAAAAACTCTTGGTACTACACTATCAGCTCCGAATCACTTAAAGGTTTCCTCGTCACGATGTATATAAATATGTGACGGCATCATCAGTCAGTCAGTTAGTTGTTACTTGGTTAGTGAATTAGTTAGTCAGTTAGCAAATTGTTTGACAGTGCTATAGTTGTGCGTTGTGATTCCTGTAGTCATAATAAATTTTCAATGGGATGTACTTTGGATTTATTACGTAAAAAGTCTGAGCAAAATTTTCACGTAATTTTTGTTTATTGGAATAATTAAATTCTGATTCATCTATATGTATATTGCTCGGTAGTGCAGAAAGCTTTCTAGGCGTAACAGATTAACGCTCTAGATAATACGAGACGCCTCTTCCGCACGTTTCTCGACTATTCTACCGGCTGTCAATACAACGAAATGCGCCCGAAGAATAAATACTGGATTTCGATGCGGCCAGTTCGGTTCAGTTAGACCTGGCCATATTACAAATGCGGTTCTGACTTATTGTTGCGGTTTAGCGGAAAACTCCGGACTGTTATCTAAAATAGTGGGAAACTGAAAACAGGAGGCCCATATTGTTGTGTACTGGAGAAATTTAACTTGAATTATTATATAGACCTATGAGTGCCTTTTTTGCTTTCTATCATTCTAACAGTTGTGTCTTTCTAATTAAAGTTGTAATTAGTGACTTCGTTGATGTCGGTTATTCTGTTTCCTCTGTATACCACGACGATCCGTGAGACCGTCGTATAGATATTGATCTCTCATAGTCATTCCAAAGTTTCTGTAGTTTTTAAAACATATATGTGACTTTATAAAATGTTTGACCTCAGTCAGTAGTTTCTTCTTTTCTCTCCTCAACAATAGTGAATTGTTCTCCATTAATAATTTTTCATTATGGGAAAGAGGAAAAATCGCATGCAGACATATCTAGCCGAGTACGTCGATGCAGTATCATTTATGAGTTTTTTTTATCTAACATTATTAAACAAGTAATTACTTTCAAATTGACTCTATAGTGATGCTGGTGCAATTTCCATAAATTATTCTTCCATAAACTTGCAATAGCTTTATTCAAGTAACATATGATCTTCAAATAGTTCTGTTGCTTTTTTTTTTGTTTTTGATGAAACTTTAATTTCATTTCTGGTGAAGAATTTTTTCAATTAATCGCAATGGTATAAAGGTACTTAACCTAACTTTTGGTCGTATCAGTTAAATTCCGTCACACAAAAGTCCTCTGTGCACAAAATATGTTCTTTGGGTTTGTGAAACTATTTTTCTAAGTATCACATTTGTTAAAAAATAAATAAAACATTACCGTAATTTGTTTATATTTACGAATGAAAATTAATTTTTCCGGGTCGCTTTGCAGAACACATTGGCGTTTTGTAAACACGCATTCAGCGACATTAAGTCTCGTCAAATCGTAATCCATGGGCAGGCAATTTCGCATCAAGCTATCAGACCGCAGAACGACGTGTATACCCTGTAACTATGCACCAATATTTGACTCTCAATCACTCGTTTATTGTTGACTGCGGTAAACACCGCATGGAATGTAATCAACTGTTTCTGTTGCAATCACTTTGCTGAGGATTCATTAACCTGTGACAGCGGTTAGCAAATAATGAATTGACTTCTTGTCAAGTTAATTATTAATTTGACATTTCCAATATGCTTTGATTCCTACTACTGGTGAAACAAAACAACATTTTCTATTAAGCGATGATTCCAACTGTTCTTACACATATGCTATGGTACGTCCCTATATTAAATTATTGAATCCAACAGGTGACTAATATCTGACTACAGACTGATAGACGCTTTGTATTTGAAAAAGAGTTATACAATCCAATTGCTATTCAAAGGACACGGTGATAGTGCACGAAGGCAATGAACCCATAACACTAACACCCGATTCCTACAGAAAGACATCGGAAAGAGTCTACAATACATTGGAATAAAACTTCAGCCATCACGAAACAAGCCCTCAACTCGTAAACGCCGGGAAGCAGAATCAAGGGCCGGTTGTTTCACGACCGCGTGGTACAATTTTTTCGATACTTCGCATGTCCATACGACTATTTCAGAAGTCCAGAATGGTCGACTTCCGAACGCAAAGTAGGTGTATTCAGGATCTAAGGCCTTAGGCCTATAGCTTACTTTTCACATGGACCCGGTAATGCCCGAATACCGTGCCTTTACACTCTGTCCCTCCACACAATGTGACTTCCCGGACGCTGGTCTTTCAAGGAAAGGTACACAAACGTAGCAGAACACGAAGAACCACTAGAGTTTATTGTATTTTAAATAAACATGAGAGAACTGGCGTGAAAGTCCCTCACATATACTCACCACGGAGGATGCTATATTGGCACCTTTTGCACATTGTTTCTAGGCTCTCAGGATACATCTGGACATATTTCGCGTGGTAGCACTCTTTTCTGCTAGAGCACTGATGCCGCCAAACGCCTAACCTCTTGTTCCCGAGCACATCAGCTGCAATCCAGTCGAAGTGCCGATGATGTAGTGTGCGCCAGGCAGAGTGTTCGTGGGTCTGCAGCCACTGTCTAATAGCGGTATGAGCACTTACGCCCTAATCCCGCAGCCATGAATCATGGACTAACAGAAAAGTTTTTACATTTGCATTCATGGCCTTGAAACCAAGTAGTTTTTCTGTCCTATTTTTCACTTTATAAATAAAACTAATTTCTATTTAAATTATATTTAAAACGATATTATTTAGAAACACTGAGACTGCAGAACACAAACGTTGGTAACCTAATTTGTGTAATAGCACTCGAACTTATATTGTAACAAAATAAAAATTTTGTTTATTTTTTAAAAATATTATTTGTCTTTTTTATTTATTATAAATTGTTAATTATTTATTTTAATTATATGTGTGTATTTTTAATTCTTTTAATTATTGTTTCATTACCTTGATCACTGAGTATAAACAGAATTATGTCTCTGCGTTAAATAGATTGTCTCCTGTCACTATCGATTAGCGATCTTTCTTTATACTCAGCGTGTTCTCCTTTAAAGTTGTTAAATTCTACTTTCTTTGTAGTCTATTTATCAAATATTATTTAAGATTCTATTTATATTAATTCAAATAAACAGAAGCAACAATTATAACATTCAATGATTTTTATTGACAAAAAAATAAAATAATCGATTTTGAATCGACTAATTAATTGACAATATTATGGACTCGTTCTCAGGGCATGTGAATTTATTATACAAATTATTAATATTAATTCACACGTTCTTTGAGCTGTTATTTTAGAATAGTCAGAGAAAGGGCAAAGTCTGGAAAGTATAACACTTACAATTAAAAGCTTTATGATCTAAAAATACAAAGATATTATTTACTATATAATGGTCAGTAATATAAATTATTGCGAACCCAAGCGAATGTCGAATTCTGGCCGAGGCTACAGAGAATCATGGGAAGTCAAAATGGCCGCTTCGTACTGCATATGTTGTTGGCTGCCGGCTAAACGGAATCCTCTTCAAATAAATGTTGCTTTTCCAAGGTTTCTTCGTCCCAGCAGTAGTGGTTAATTCCTCTGGTAATAGTGTAGTCGTCCTGGATCAGTGGTCAGTGATTCGTTTCAATAATCTGTGTTGAATAGTGTTTTTATTTCACTTTATCCATAAGGTCGATAATGGCAAATTTCGCCTCGATAAACTCGGATTTAGCGTTTAATGTTTTAAAGTCGTTATTACACTTTTTATTGTTCAGTAGTAGTTTTCATTAATAGTTAAACTGGTTTGTTTCACTGAATCTATTGTTTATTTAAGTTTTTTTCAAAATTCGCGAGTTTAGATTTTATAGGTTTGGTTTCTGTAAACCATCATTTTCTGCTCTCGTAATATGTGAATTAATTGATGGAGCTATCTCTGATGTGTCCTATTCAACGTATAACAATCAACTGTTTTACTTTCTTCTTCATCCGAAACGTCCTGGCCAAACTAACATTAAAATGACATTGTTTTAAATCTCTGGCATTTCCGCTTACATAATTGATTTTTACATTATGTTAAATCAATTTTATTACATTACATTATGACTGAATACATTTTTATTATTATTTAATTTTATTAAATACCTAATACATAATCTCTTTCTTTAGTTAATTCTGCGTGATTTAATACCAAATATGATACTTTTACAATGTTTTCCATCTCAAAATGCCTTATTTACAGTATTTCTGGATGTAGGCTTTAAAATTTACTTCCTGTCACTTTAAATGGTTTACCATCTTTATGAAGTTATAATTATTATTGATCAAGATCCCTGATGGAAATAAAATGTTTATTTTTCCTTAATTCCTTGTAATATTATTATTTGGTTAACTAATTTAAATTATATCATTAATTTAAATCTTCTCCTTAGGTTCCAGTGTTATTACACTTGCATTTTTTCCAATAATCTTTTATACATTTCTCCAATATCTTTATAAAGTATTGGTACAGTTAGAATACACTGTGATTGATTTACATTATATAAATTTCATCGATTTACTTAATTTGCTTAACTTCTTTATCAATTATAAGGTTGTTGAGATTTACCATTTGTCCAGATTTTGCTTTTGTTCACATATAATGTTTTATGACTATTACAGCTTGCTTATACCCCTTCTGACATTCTATTCTTATACAATCTTAATTAAAATTCCCTTACTTAACTAAATTAACATTTAGCATTGATTAATACTAATAATACATAACAAATATTTTATAACAAAAGAGTTGTCCTCAAACTCAGACATTTCAGCCTTGAGTTCATTGATCTTAATATAAACACAACACATCTGTCCTTTCATTATTTAAATTATTTCTTAATACTAATTTTTGTGCAGTTTGGGCTGTTTTTGTTTTATTGAACTTAATATAAACAAAACACATATGTCCTTTTATTATTTAAATTATTTCTTAAAACTAAGTTTTGTGCAGTCTTGGCTGTTTTTGTTTATTTTTGGGGATGTACCCTTGGTCACTTCACTTATTTATTGCTTGCTCTTATTTTATCTTTTGTCATTTTGATAAATGTTGTTAGATAAAGAGTGGCACTTACTTAGAAACATCTTTAGTCCATTTTCATAATAATATTCTACAAAATATTATTTCTGAAGTCAATACAAAAAACTTTAAAGTTGTGTAAAGACACAAATGTACTTAGTCTAAGACTTTAAACACTGACACATGAAGTTTATTTAATATAATAAAATAATTTGCACTGGTACTTTTTGTAATTATACTTCTAGACACTTTTCTTTATATGTACTTTACATTAGTATTTATTCTATGTGTCATACTTTTATCAGTGACATTTAATCTCTTTTGGGGTTTTATTTTTTTTATTACTTTGTTTTCTTTTGGGTTTTTCCCTAATTCATCTTATCTTATCCTACTACTGGGTTTCTTCCAATAGCAGTCCTTTTATTATGGATGTCGGTTTCTTCTGGGTATTTCCTTACTTACTCCTGTCCTACCTGGGTATTTTCTTACTTTATCTTAGTTTTTTGTATTATTTTTTATCACTCATCATATATTGCATAGTTGGTTTTAATTGAGATTCTTTCTTCAGACTATGAATGGCACTTTACGGTGGTTCTTAATTGATTTTTAATGTAGTTTTCTTGATTTAATTTTATTTTTAATTTATTTATGATCATTTTTTCATTCAGAACAATGTGGATTATCTGTCATGCTACAATATCCGTTTTCTTCTTTTTCTTTGGCGTTATATTTCTGGATGAGTTTTAGCTTTCTGACAACTTTCTTCTATTTAACTTGTTACCTGATTTCTCCTTTACTTTCGTAGATTGTATGTTCACATCCACCCCTTCATTTCCCGTTCGTTTTTGGCTTCCACTGGATTAACTTGCTTCTTCTATTGCACATACATACCTGAACCATAAAATCTCTCCGCTTTTAGAAATCTATGTTACATCCTCCTACAACTATGTGAACCTTACAGTTCATCCTTGAGCTTCACATTATGTTTGTTCTCGGATTAGCCTGTGTATTCTTTTAAAAACTTTGTTTTCAAAATTCTCAAACTTACTTTGCATTTAGCAGCCTTGCCCATCCTACCTTATCTGAGCAAAAACTTTGAAATTTTTCTACCTTATATCTAATTAAGTGATGGTTATTATTGTAATTATAGACGTATGATAACAACAATTTTTATAATTAATTTCAAAGTTAGTGTTGTTTATTTGTGACCTTAAATGTAAGAACTTTCCGAGAAGTGCTGAAATATTACAGATTGAATATTACTGTCGCAATTTCTTTAGCCTTAATGGCTTCCATGTATTTATTTTTAATCCGATTTTTTTCAATCCGCTTTCCAACATCTCCCATCTATTTAATCACAATTTCCACTAATGTGTTTATATATGATGAATGCATTAAAAAATTGTTAAAATAAACGTTGAGGTAGATCATATAATTACAATTCAGCATATAGAAATATTTAATGAGTCCGATTACTCTAACACAAAAATTTTAAACATTTAATTGTTTTTCTACTGTTTTGAAACCGCTATTCATAAACATGTGTATACATTGCTTTCTCATACAATGGTTTGAATGAATAAAAACAGGAAATTGAAAGTTACAGCGCACACACAACAAAGTAGTTACTCCTGACGTTAAAAAATATTCTGAATGCAATAAAAAAAGACGAACGGATCTGGTGTTGAATTAATAACTCGGCGCAACGGAGGAAAACATAAAAACAGAGGGCGCAACCGACCCCGCAATCCGCAACTCACATTTAAAATTTATCAAAGCTCGCGTGTAGCCAAACTCTATAATACCGATAAATGTAAAAAAATATATATATTTTGTAACACTGCAAGTATGCACTCACAGAACCGCAGCTTATATAATGCCTTTCACCACAACACTCTCACTCGTAATAATAAAATTAATTATTATTAAAACTTTTTTTAAACCTTAGAGAAAATTTAATTTTAAAACACGTAATACAAATTTAATTTTACAAATGTCTCAAACATTATCTGTGTTTATGATAAACGCATTATCTGTTTTTAATAGTACTGTCTGTTTTCATGTACAATTACGTTTTTGTTCACACCAGTGCCTGCCATATTATTTTACTCTTAGAAACCTAATTTGTCGCTTCGTCTTTCATACGTTTCACAGTGTTACTCTGCAGAAGCTACGACATATCTACCTATATGAGTAAATTGCGAATTGTATATAGGTGAAACAATAAAATATTTTTATAAGCGTAAAATAGACTTCTGTCTGTTTACTATTCTTTGTATCTAAAGTAATTTAGTTGCTCTTAGAGGTACAAAAAAAAATCAAGTCATGTCTGGCGTAAAAAATATAGTTATGCAATAACTCAGCGTTATGGGTTCAACGAACTGGTCCTGGAATCTACTCCCCGATAATTTCTCCGTTAACACTCTGCTGTTTGCTGACAATCAAGTTATCCTACAAGAAAACAAAATTGGATTACAAAAAGTAGTGTACCGACTCAGTAAAATTTGCCGTGAAAAATGACCACGACAAAGACTGAAATAATGGCGTTTAAAGGAAATTTTCCATTACTCTCCAAAGTAGTAATACACAATATTAGACAAATATCCCGCAACTAGGCTGCGACGTAAGCTAAGAATACGAAAACGATATCGATAGTAAAATAAACAGATACCAGAGGATGTGAGGCATAATTCATAAGACTCTGCGAAAGAAAGTACGAAAAGATGTAGAATTGACATTTTATAAATTAATGGCGGCACCAGTATTGATGTACGGGAGTGAATCGTGAACACTCACCCAAAATCAGAGAAAACGAATTCAATCTGCTGAAATGAAATTCTTAAGGAGAGTCAAAGGATGCACCCTAAGAGATCACATAAGAAATGCAGGCTTAAGCGCTGAATATATACTCGATAAAAGATAAATTTAAATAAAATAAATAAAACTGAATACAACCGATAAATAGAATGGCTGACTCTAATATACCAAAAAAAAGATAATCCAGTATAAGCCTCTTGGAACGAGATAGAGACAGACCACGAAAACGGTGGCTGTGAAGATGGACAGGCTGCAACCCTAATTCTTGAAGTAAAGAAGAAGAAGAAGAATAACTCAGAGCATGACGACAAGAAAAACATTTTTAATAATGTACGCATATTAAGTTAACATATCCGTAATTCATAAATTCGTAAGTGTTATTATGTCAATTAATTCGTAATTATGAGTAACGTCTATGTTGTTTTCATGATTCTTACAGATGCTTTCTTTCTTCATTTAAAGGCGGGCTTTATGGTTTCAACCCTAAACCTGTTCTCTGCCATTTTCAAGAGGTCGATATACCCATTATCTTTCATATTCATCAGTATATCGTCAAATATTTCCCCTTCGGTCAATCTTTCCTTGCCTCTACTCAATATTTTCACTTAAAAATTTATCAGAATATATCCAACTTGTTTTCTCCATCTTTCTTTATTTTCTCATATCTAGCACATACATGCCACGAAGTCTAGGGTTGACTGTATTCAGTAAGGTTTTCCGAATATTATTACGTATGACTGCAAGTATTACCAAATATTACTTCAAAATGATTCCAAGTGTTACTAACACTTTAAAATGTTTATAAGGTTTATATTTATTATTTTTCTCAAAAGCTTTCCCAACTCATAAGTTTGTATAGTAATTTTTTAGCAAATTTGTTTTATTCTGAAAGTTTAAATGTTTTAATTTTCTATATGGTACCCCTCCTTTCATTTCTGACATATCCCTTGCCAGCTGTAAATAATACTCTTATTAAATCAGCAAATACAAGCAATGACGTTGTAAGTTACATAAGTCAACCTTATGTGCGGAACCACCAGGCGAACTCTTAAGTCAGCAAGTAAAGAAACCCGCATGCAATGCGATGGATCTTCCCACACTGGTTTATGGGTCTGAGAATTGGACTTTAACAAAAGGCCAGAGCAGTCGTATCCAAGCGGCTGAAATGTGATCAAGGCACGTGGCAAGGTATATTCTCCATTATCATAGAAGGAATACATATATACGGCAGGAACTGAATATTATGAGTATACTCGAAACGATTGCCCAATATCGACTGAATTGGTGGAAATATCTTTACCGAATGTATGACTGCTGCATCCTCAAACAAATATGGAACTATAAGCCGAGGGGACGGAGAGGTGTGGGACGTCAGAGGAACCGCTGGAGTGACCAGCTCTGATCTTTACCTGTTTGAGACCGGAACAAACCACCTTTGGTTTAATCCTTGCAGTTGATGATTATGATGATGGTGATTATTATTATTATTATTATTATTATTAAATCGGCAAAATTGCATTTCGTTTTTTAATTTCTTGATTATTCAAATACATTTTTTATCACTCCTTCATATCCCCTTTACATAAAATTATCACTTTAGTCACTTAACGTCTAGTTGGTTTAGAATAATGGATAAAATGTTTACCACATTATTCCTTTTCTCTGAATTACAAAGTATTACAACATTTTCTAAAAACTAGTTAACCTATTTTAATTCTATTAATTTTTAATCCTGCCTCTATTACAATCTGTGACCTTTAAACCCCCTCTATTATCGTTTCATGGGAAATTCCTAAATATTATTCTCTAGGTGTGTAAATAAGTATGTTTACAATATTGAATCTAACATTTTTGTTCGCTAATATGTTTTGTCTACTTTATATTTAACTGCTTAAATTTAAAACCAATCTTCTTAATCCTAATCTTACGTCTCTAATTATTAGAAATTTTATTCTCTATGCCCAGAACGTTACACATATAACTGATTGCGTATATGGAAATAAATATTAATTCATATAGTGTTGCAATAATTGTTAAATTAAACTTTGTGTGCGTGTACGTGTGTGTGTTTGTGTGTGTCTGTGTGTGTTTGTATATGAGAATGTTTGGCTGTCATTACTGTTTTCAGACACAAGGAAAGGAGCAAACACTATAAACAACACAAATATCGCATTGTGCAATAATGATTGAGTTTGATCGTTCGAATCAAATAAAATACGAATGTTAGACAGAAACAAACTAAATTAACACACAGGACAGTAGGTATCGATTTTGTGATGCGAAAAATTACACGCAGCGCAATTAAATTTTTCCGCGTATAAAAAATTTAGCCTGCAGTCGACAAAACAATATTCGTTTTGTCGTATTTTAACAAAGCGTAGTAATTCTATTTTAAACGATAATATTGTCAAGCTGTGATGGAAAATGTATCGATAATTTTTCAGTTTGTCTCAATCCCAGTGCGGCTTTCTGCAATACCGTCTGGTTTCATCTTGTTTCTTTTACTCCCAACAGTTCTACCCATATAATTGATCGATCTCACTTCCAAGGCGTAACAAAGTGCTCATGCTCCAGTAGCTCATCTATCTCCTAGTTGTTATTTTTTATTATTTATTCTTCTTTAAGCGGGCCATAAACACGTCATACAATCTTTTTTTCAAACTTATTTAGTGTTTCTTGTTTCTTTTTGCTTAATGTCCATAAAATCAGGACATCTGTATGGGAAAAGATTTAGGGAAATACCACTGCTATTTTATATGTATAAGACTATGAAAAACGTGAGCTGCAAGAGAATTAACTTAAAAGGAATGGGGAAAATGTAAAGTGTAGTGATACGCTACCAACTGAATTGCTGCCATCCAGCCTTTGGAATGATCATCAAAGGATGAGACTTAAAATAACGTAAATTCAGTCTCCAGTATTTATCGTATGGTACGGATAAACTGCGTTATCACAGAAAGTAACAATGTATTGAAATGTTATGAGACTATATTGGTACATTGAGACATCATTACATAGATGCTACACAAAGTGATGTCACACTGAAGCTTAGTCCTTACCACACTGCCTTTGTTGTATGTCGTGTGTCGAATTCTCTGTCTCTTGCACACCATGTTGATAGTGCAAAAAGTAGTCTAATGCCACACAACAGATACTAAAACGAAAAGACAATCTGAATTATGATATTGTTACGACGGTCTCCTTGATCGTCGTATGGTGAAGTGGAAAACAAAATACAAGACACCAAAAAAATCACTAATAACCAGTTTCAATTATCACAGTTAACAGTTTGTAATCAACAAGTTATTCAACAAGATTATACTCGTACAATTATTCAAGTTAATTTGGCCACACAAATAATAATGTCAACTATAAAGCATTCCGCACTATAATCACTTTTCACTAATACACCACTTGAGACGCACTGTGTAAATCGCCCGACATAAATTGAACTGAGTAATCGCCAACATCAACTAAAACTAAGCGTCACTGAATGCTTACATTTATACCCCGCTGAGATTCCAGAATAATCTGTCACTTTGGATGATGTGTTAAACCAACAGGCGGTCTCGACTCCACGTAACCTATCTCAATACATACAACTCAACGTACACAATGTGCAAGTAACGTAGGATATATATGTTACAACTTTAATAGATTGTGTGTCAATTATTTTAATAGTTTTCTGTAAACACTGCACTCGTAGAAAGATTTTTCTTGTAATACAAAATCTTTGACTCTACAAATAACAACTCCACTGCTTCTTTCACAAACTCCATAGTACAAACTAATAATGGTGCGCATACGTGACAACACATACTATTCACAAACCATTAACTTGACCGTGAGCTCTAATTAAAAAATATATATACTATGATAAATAAAGGTTATAAAAAATTACTGAGCTGAGAAAAAGTATGGGTTGAAGCGTTTGAGGGATCGTGTAAGGGGGCGGGGCGGGGAATAACCTGATCCATGTGATGACAAATGACGTACACGTGGTCGGCGTTCGACAGAGGGATAATTAGAGCCGTACGTGTGGCATCCTTGCAGTACTTTAAAATAAGCCTTTGGCGCGCACTCAACCTACATAATTCATGTGCTTGCGCGTGGGTCGTCCGCCGTAGGCTAACGCGGTATAAATTATTCTTTCTGTTTACAAACAAAAAAGTGTCGTCCAAACTTGGGGGCTAAATAGGATTAAGGTATTAACCTGAATTTCCTTTGTAACGAGGACAAAAACGCATTAATTTAAAAGGCAAAAAGACAACACATCAAATAAAAAAATCTTTCTTCTTAAAAATATTAATAAAATTGCTTTGTGCGTCGCCAAAGAATTCCGAACTGTAACGTAAAGAATTATTTTTATGTAACGTAAAATATTTGTTTATATAAAAAGTGTTTTTTCAGCTCTTCTGTTAAAATTTTTCAAAATAATAAGTACATATAACTAAATACATAAAGCACTGTAACATAGATAGGGACCTTCTAAGAGATGAAAAAAAATTAACACCAGAGAATTCAAAGTAATCATCAATTAATTTATTCTCTTTATGCTAAAATATAAATATTTATTATTTTTCATTCATATTTACAACTGATCAGAAGAAGAATGGAAACGGAAAGAAGTGGTATTGACTTATCGAAGAAAAAAGATTGGTGTGGTACGGTCATGTCCGGAGAGCCCAAAATAGGTGGATCAACAAAGTGACAGAATGCAGTCCATTAGGAAGGAGAAAAATTGGAAGACAGAGAAGATATTGGAGGGGCGAAGTGGATGAATCTATGCAACGTATAGGACTTGAGGTAGGACAATGGGATCATCGGGAGAATTCGAAAGCCAGGTTGAAGGAAGGGGTCTCTAGCTGTAACAACCCTATTATATATATTTACAACTACTACTATTAAAGTCGCAAATAAAAACAAATATATACTTGATCGTACAAATTGTAGTGTGCAATTATTATCATCGTCACCATTACCGCCAATCATCATCATCATCCCTTCACTACAGGTCTTAGGCCATTTACGTTACTAGGCCGTCCTAGGGCTACGCGTGTATCTCTCTTCCCTTCCGATTTATAGTTAATGAAGTTCCTATGAATTCTTCCACTTACCATGATTACTTCACTCATGAAAATAACGGAGAAAGAAGAATGCCGTTACATAAATGACAATTCAAAGTTGTTAAGATTTTTTTATGCCTATTTAAACTACAAATGAGGAAGTTTTTAGAAGAATGGATAAGAAGTAAATCCTGTAGAAACAAAAGATTGCAGCTTAATGGGTATTGAATGAGGTATGAGGGACTCCTAAAAATAATAAAAAAAGAATATGTCTTCTTCTTCTTCTTTAGCACTACAGACTAACGTTAACCCTGGCTTCCAACACCAATCTTCTCCAATATCTCCTATCCAGCGTACCCCTCACATACATTTTTTTAGATCTTTCAGCACATCATCCAACCATCTTGTCCTATTTTGTTTACCATACGCTGATCATCCATCCGCTCTAGGTGACCTAGCCATTGTATTCGTTGAGCCTTTACGAATCTTACAAAGTCCTCATGCTCCAATAGCTCGTTTGTCTCCTAGTTATTTCTTAATACTCATTCATCATCTTTTTTAACCGGACCATAAACACGTCGTACAATCTTTCTTTCTAACCTTCTTTGTGTTCCTTGTCCCTTTTCTCTTAATGCCCATAAAACCGGGACATGTGTATGGGAAAAGATTTAGAATAATACCACTGTTATTATATATGTAGCCTACCGGATTATGAAAAACGTGAGCTGCAAGAGAAATGAGGAAAGAGAGACTAAATTAAAAGAAATGAGAAAAATGTAAAGAGTAGTGAAATGCTACGAACTGAATTGCTGCCAACAAGCCTTTGGGTTGGTCATCAAAGAAGAAGTTTCAAAATAACGTAAAATCCGTCTCCAGTATTTATTGTATAGTATGGATAAACTGCGTTATTACAAAAGGTAACAATGTATTAAAATGTTATAAGACTATATTGATACCAGCATCATTACATAGGTATTTACACAAAGTGATGTCACAATGAAGGTTAGACCTTACCACACTGCCTCTGTTGTATGCTGTGTGTCGACTACTCCATCTCTTACACAACGTGTTGATCTTACAAAAGGTAGTCTAATGCTACACAACAGAAAATACAACGAAAAGACAATCTGAATTATGATATTTTTACGACGGTCTCCTTGATCGCCGTATAGTACAGTGGAAACAAAATACAAGACACCAATTGAGTCAGTAATAACCAGCTTTAATTAATCTCAATTAACGGTATGAAATAAACAAGTTATTCAACAAGATTATACTCAAGTTAATCTGTCCACACAAAAAATAATGTCAACTATAAAGCATTACGCACTATAATCACTTTTCACTAATACACCACTTGAGACGCACTGTGTAAATCGCCCGACGTAAACTGAACTGAGTAATCGCCGACGTAAACTAAAACTAATCGTCGCTGAATGCTTATATTTATACCCCGCTGAGATTCCAGAATAATGCGTCACTTTGGTTGACGTGTTAAACAAAAGGCAATCTCAAATCCATTAGAACCAGTTTCCTTGAACTCAGTACGCTGACTGCACAGTCTTGAATACCTCAAGTGTTGACGCATGATAAGTGTCACATAATAGTCTTTTATCACACAGCACCAATATGTAGTACGCACACGCCCATTACAGCTGGGCTCTGCTGGGATAGCCGAGATACTTGTAGAACGTTCCGTATTACGTAACAATATCATAATTCTCTACTAAGGCATATGAGTAACCAGATTCTTTATATAACTCATGCGGCATGGTAAAAGTTGTACTTTATTAATAACAGTGGAAGGTTTATAAATATATGCTCGTACACGCGCATAATCGATCACACGCTGTCCAGCATTACCAACACGATGACACCATGAATATAAAATTTCCAGACCAAACATTTTGAGGCTGTATGTAAATAATACTGGAACTGACAGTGGCACCGATTTTAGTAACAAAAATAATGCCATACACGTTTTTTCAGCTTGACGGCATACATATAGGAAAATATTTTTTATCACTGGCTCGCATATGGTGAACAGTGTTTTCTAAATATTTTTCCTGCTTCAAATTCGACTTCAAAAAAAATTCAAACGTACAAAATTTAATAACTCAATAAGTGGAAAAAATGACAATATTCGTCTAGTTTGTATGGTGTATATTCAAACTTGTGTTTGGCATTTGTTAAAACAAAACGTACAATGATATGAACTTTTTACCATCACCACTCAAATGGCTCCATGGACTCCTGTTCCGGAACCCATCTCCTCCTTGGTCTACCGACATCTCTCCTCCCAATCTGGTGATAACCCATGGCAGCTACAGCTAGACGGAAATCAGGCAGGCGATTCAAGTGTTTACACCACCTCCTTCTGTGGTCTTCAATCTTCTGGTGCAATCATACAATGCTTAAATTGCGTCTAACATCCTCGTTCCTTCTCCGATCTAAGAGAGAACTACCTTGCGTCCCACTTAGAAATATGTCATATTGGCTGCCTGGGCTGCATGTCCCATGTCTCACCACCATACAGGAATGTGAGGACAGCTACAGTTCTATAAAATTTCATTAGGATATGCTTCAGTGTTTTATTTTTCAGATATGAATTTTTTCGAACAATAATTTTGAAAATTTTAGAGAGTTTAGTTTAAGTATAAGTATTTAGTATAAGGTTCAATTTGTGACATTGGCTTCAGGTTTTCTTCACTTACCGGTCTTTGCCTTTTTCCGTGTGTGTACGTCTTCGAGACAATCGTATGGTTCTATGTAGATTGCGCAGAATAATGTCTTGCGCATTATAAGAGATCTACGTAATACTACTATCCAACCTACGACAGTGGCTGGTTTTAAAATACTTAAAGCTACGGTAGCCATAGGAATTGTTACTTTATAAGGCAAAATATAGAAATCCTTACTTTATAACTCACACAATGGAAATACATAAAGGAAATTAAAATCTTAGTATCTCCATGTGTGTATCAATACTTTGCTTCAAACCTATTTCACTTATCATCAAACAACATCAATGCCATAACCATAATTGTTATTAACAATGCTGTTTTAAATTATGTTTCTGCTAAAAAAAAACTGCTCTGATTAGTACCAATAAAGTAGATCTAGATCCAGTAAACAATAATTACGGTCTGGTATAGATTCGATAGTTGACGCGTAATTGTCTTTCATCGCAAAGTAGCAGCAATATGTACGCACACACACACACATATTACAGCTGGGATAGTCGTTCCGCATTACGTAACAATATACCCTTGCTAAAATACATAAACCTACGTTTATTTGGAAAAGTAAAACGTTGTTATAACAAACAACTGCTACAGAAATCATAAAATAAACGAATTTAATAATTATATTCAAATAATTAGTCACCGGTTTAAATAATATAAAAACAAAATTGCAACAAAAATGTTACGTAAAAACTGACTTTTTGAAGATGTTAATAAACTACATAAGGCACTGAAGAATTCTGTACATTTTTAATAAGTATTTTGTGTAAAAACATACAGCCTAATTTTTAACAATTCTCCCTTGTGTAGGGCTATACATTAATCCACTTTGCGCTGTTCAAAAGAGAGTTAAGAGTCACTGAAGTGATTAACTTTACTAAATTGCAATTGAAAACAAGCAAACTAAGTCTACCAAAATGGCTTAACTGTTGTTTGCTGTTGGTGACTTGATGAATTTTACGAACAGCGATAGTATGTCTATAAGGCTTGTTTTCAATACTTAACTAATTAGTTTGTATATCCCGTAAGTTACAATAAACCTATTATTTTATAAGACAGTTAGTGCTTTTTACAATTACCAAGTGATAGTGATTAATTTCTGCAGTTCATATTATTGTAGCTCTTTATGTTCATTTTACTCCACTGTCTTCATTTTTTATTTTCGTCGCAAAGCTCTGTTTACATCCAATAAAGGAATACGTTTTTAAGTAAGCCCAATATAGCCATTGTATACTGTTTCCGTTCTTAGCTTAATCCTGATGTAAACAAACAGGCGTGGCACATCTGAAACGCTATTTGCTACTTAAATTAGAGGCGTGTCACTCTGACAGAAGGAGTACAGCCAGGGTACATATAATATTGATACTGTATCAACACACGTAGATTGTAATAATTTATCCTGAACAAAGTAAAATTTGTGTGACAGTGTCAGACCGACAGTGAAACATTTTATAACACCAGTTAATGGCTTTTTTTATTAACAATTTAAATATCGCAAAAAAAAGTAAAGTTTGTTTCAAACGAAAATAGAAGCTGTGATAATTACCAGTGTACTAAATACTATCAGTTGCTGTCAGAGAAATCAATGCTTTTCATATCTGTGTTTGAACTTGTATCATCACTTGAGTCAGCATTATTACTGATAAGATTGTTCATTGTCCACAACGACGTGCGCCGATTTAAGTAGCAACGTAACTCTCACATGACTATACAGACATCCTGCACATGCGCGTAATACATTACTGTGTGAACAGTGTCAACGCCCCTGACCAATAGCGTTTCAGATTTGCCACGTGGGTTTGTTTACATCAGGATTGAACTAAGAACGGAAAGAGTATACAATGTTAATGTGACAACGGTATATACGACTGGCCAAGAGAAAGGCATTTTTTAAGCTGAAAATGTTTTAATAAGTGAAATCTTTGGTTAATCTGTTGTTGGCAGAGGTTTATGGTTAGTTGTGTATTCCACTACGCTCGGAAATAATATGTATACGCTTATAATACTATATTTCAACAAAAATGTTAAACCTGACAGAAAAAACATACTACCGGTACTTGAATACCTACTTTATTTTCTATTGTGACGATTTCATTAATAAAAATATGTGAATTAATTAAATTGTTAATGTATAAGCTGAGAAATTTTAAAATTTTAATAAAATCTCACATTTTAAACTAAATCTTATTGCTATCATTAAATAATAATAATATTTAATAAAAAGTCTAATAATAAAATAAAAGGGAATACAATTGTACAGAAAGGGTAAAGCTTGTTAATTAATCCTGCATATACAGGCACTGACCAGAATTAACTTGTTTTCTGACCCCTAAAAAAACTAAATATAATTGTAAATTTTGTTATTATTTAAATAATTAAATAAGACCACTGTAATGTACTTTGATAACGTCTGTAACTAAGAATATCTCTATTTAATAATTTAATCAAACTTTAGTCCTTTAATTAAATTAGAAACATGGAACTACTTTTATGTTGACTAGTAATTGTCGCGAGATTACTACTCTCCCCCTTACTATTTTTGCCCACTTGCAATGGAGCGCTCACGCCGTAAGCTGCGTACAGCTTTGTTTCGCGACGCGTGTATAATTATGTGAATGGTTGGTTCAACGAATATTTAAATAACTAAATTTGTGCGGCGATGACATCTCTCTCTCAATGAATAAATAACAAACTATGTAATTCATACATTACTACAAACATGAAGGTGATATTCAACTAATCTATAATCATGTGAAGTGTATTACTGTGAAACAAACTTTCTATTTATTTATTATAACTACAAGAATTACAACAGTCGTCTAAGATGAGAGTATCCTACAAGAATTACTACAGTCGCCTAAGATGAGAGTACTTCAGCCCGAATGATATAACAGACTTCAGGAACTTCACCGTCACCGGATACTACGGCAACGACAGACCTTCAGGAAACGCACGAGGACCGAAGAACCAATTCTGCAGCAAATACTGAAAACCAGGTGACATGGAGGCTTGTCTTCCATGGTTATGAGTTACTAAAATATTTACCCACAAAAGACAATTTAACTCACCACTTTTAAGATTTTAAAAGACAGACATTATATGTAACATGTAGTCTGTAATCTAATAACACTGGTTATAGCAAAAGAGTAAATGTTTAAACTAAAAGTTTTCTTGTTTTGAAAGATTAATAAAGTCCGTTCTTCAAATGGCTCAATTTTCAATATGGTATATGGCAAGGTGACCATTATTAACTTAATATATATTCAATCCCGGATCCGCGGAATAAATTAAATAGATGTACATCATATTTTGAGGGCCCTTATGAAAGAGTAATATATATATAATTATACTGTAAACTATATATGTTGAGAACTTTAAATAGAGAACTTTATCTCATAATGTAATAAAGAGATGTCATCTGAGTACCGAGTAAACTGAGTGCATAAATCAACAGTCTCCCCTTCCCAATATCCTGATATAAGAATTGTTTTATTTGTTGTGATTAATTTTCAGCTCGTCACGACGAAAGGCAGCCTGTATAATTGGCATAACCAATTAACGCGGGTTCCCTACGTTATAACACAAGTTAAGATGTTATAAATTGCGCAACTCTGCTGCTAATTAATTTGCTAATTTGCTTAAGAGAAAAGAAAGAAATAATTGTGTCCCGATATCCCACTCACACAAGCTGTTGATCTATTCACTCGTGTATTTTAATATGTGTCAGAATTTTAAATAAGATAAAAATAATAATTATTATTATAGTAAGATAGTATAGGTAACTCTGTTTGTAAATATAATATGTGTAAAGTAATATTAACATATTGTCCCATGTAAACAAAACCATGTAGGTGCTTGTCTAAAAGTTTCATTCTTCAACGTGTCAATTTGACTACAAACTCGGACATGTAAATTTCCTGTTGCCGATTGTTTAAAACTTTCATAGTTGCTCTCCCTCAAGTTAAGTTAGACAATACGCCACCCTCTTTGTTAGGTCTATTGTTATAAGAAGCGTGTATTTTCCTGTGTTTAGTAACCGAGGATTCCCCCTTTGTAAGCAAAACAATGCCTTTGTTTAAAACTAGTCTGACCTACATTCCAGCGTAACAGCTGATCGTTTAAATAGTAACTAATGCAAATGTTTAATAATCACTGTTAATAAATGTTTACCATGTACTAAACTGTGTAGGAAATAATTGTGTATAGTATAGTAGAGCAAGTATTTTTCACCGTGACAACATTTAAATTATATTGTGACTTAAATTTTAAATAAATAAATGACTCAGTTAACCCTCCCTTGTTAAATAAAGTATTAAAACCCATGTCCCCAAAACAGTAAACTTTAAAACTGAGTAAACTAAATTTGTGTAACGTGTAGCAGTAAATAAGAGAAAAGTAAATAATAATAACAGTGTAGTTGCATAGTGTAAACACCCCAGTCGTGGTCTGTTCTAGGAAATAAAGCGTGTTAAGAATTGTAGTAAACAGCCACGCACCCTCCCTATTGTGATAAACCGTAGCGTCCCTAAACAATTGAAAACCACCCCTAGTGTGCATTACATGAATTGTGTAAAGTGTCTCCCCTTCCGCATAGTTTGTTTAGTTATTGTTAAAGAGATAAAAGAGAATTATCTTCGTGAGATTCCGCTTCTCTCAAGTAACAGTAATCTAGAGTGGAGTATGGGATCCTCTTTAGATTACATTAGAAATAAGTTTATGGTATATAATCAAGAAAGAATTATATATATGTAATGTAACAAGTCACAACGGCGCCGACTGAAAGTTGTAATGATGGGGCAGAAATGTGCCAAAGATCATTAATGAATGCTGAAAGCTAACTTGTAGTTAGAGTAGGCTGATGTCAGTCGGGCCACGATGTTGTGGGTTACGGATAAGTAGGGATCTTTCCAATCTAAGGTTTGGAAATTAGTATTAAGGTTAAAATATAAGTTAGTACTGTAAGAAGTGAGATAAAGGGAATTTCACGAAGGCGATCATTTAAATGAACAAGATCATTTAAACAGAAATAGGAAAAAACAAACCGTGCACTAATAATAAATAATAATAATAATAAAAAATTTCACACGGAAATCCCCAAACATACTCCCGGTACATTCCTGAACAAATAAGCCGGAGGCTGTGTCTTAAGCGGCGGAGTATGTGACGATTTCATTAATAAAAATATGTGAATTAATTAAATCGTTAATGTATAAGCTGAGAAATTTTAAAATTTTAATAAAATCTTACATTTTAAACTAAATCTTATTGCTACCATTAAATAATAATAATATTTAATAAAAGTCTAATATTAAAATAAAAGGGAATACAATTGTACAGAAAGGGTAAAGCTTGTTAATTAATCCTGCATATACAGGCACTGACCAGAATTAACTTGTTTTCTGACCCCTAAAAAAACTAAATATAATTGTAAATTTTGTTATTATTTAAATAATTAAATAAGACCACTGTAATGTACTTTGATAACGTCTGTAACTAAGAATATCTCTATTTAATAATTTAATCAAACTTTAGTCCTTTAATTAAATTAGAAACATGGAACTACTTTTATGTTGACTAGTAATTGTCGCGAGATTACTACTCTCCCCCTTACTATTTTTGCCCACTTGCAATGGAGCGCTCACGCCGTAAGCTGCGTACAGCTTTGTTTCGCGACGCGTGTATAATTATGTGAATGGTTGGTTCAATGAATATTTAAATAACTAAATTTGTGCGGCGATGACATCTCTCTCTCAATGAATAAATAACAAACTATGTAATTCATACATTACTACAAACATGAAGGTGATATTCAACTAATCTATAATCATGTGAAGTGTATTACTGTGAAACAAACTTTCTATTTATTTATTATAACTACAAGAATTACAACAGTCGTCTAAGATGAGAGTATGCTACAAGAATTACTACAGTCGCCCAAGATGAGAGTACTTCAGCCCGAATGATATAACAGACTTCAGGAACTTCACCGTCACCGGATACTACGGCAACGACAGACCTTCAGGAAACGCACGAGGACCGAAGAACCAATTCTGCAGCAAATACTGAAAACCAGGTGACATGGAGGCTTGTCTTCCATGGTTATGAGTTACTAAAATATTTACCCACAAAAGACAATTTAACTCACCACTTTTAAGATTTTAAAAGACAGACATTATATGTAACATGTAGTCTGTAATCTAATAACACTGGTTATAGCAAAAGAGTAAAAGTTTAAACTAAAAGTTTTCTTGTTTTGAAAGATTAATAAAGTCCGTTCTTCAAATGGCTCAATTTTCAATATGGTATATGGCAAGGTGACCATTATTAACTTAATATATATTCAATCCCGGATCCGCGGAATAAATTAAATAGATGTACATAATATTTTGAGGGCCCTTATGAAAGAGTAATATATATATAATTATACTGTAAACTATATATGTTGAGAACTTTAAATAGAGAACTTTATCTCATAATGTAATAAAGAGATGTCATCTGAGTACCGAGTAAACTGAGTGCATAAATCAACAGTCTCCCCTTCCCAATATCCTGATATAAGAATTGTTTTATTTGTTGTGATTAATTTTCAGCTCGTCACGACGAAAGGCAGCCTGTATAATTGGCATAACCAATTAACGCGGGTTCCCTACGTTATAACACAAGTTAAGATGTTATAAATTGCGCAACTCTGCTGCTAATTAATTTGCTAATTTGCTTAAGAGAAAAGAAAGAAATAATTGTGTCCCGATATCCCACTCACACAAGCTGTTGATCTATTCACTCGTGTATTTTAATATGTGTCAGAATTTTAAATAAGATAAAAATAATAATTATTATTATAGTAAGATAGTATAGGTAACTCTGTTTGTAAATATAATATGTGTAAAGTAATATTAACATATTGTCCCATGTAAACAAAACCATGTAGGTGCTTGTCTAAAAGTTTCATTCTTCAACGTGTCAATTTGACTACAAACTCGGACATGTAAATTTCCTGTTGCCGATTCTTTAAAACTGTCATAGTTGCTCTCCTTCAAGTTAAGTTAGACAATACGCCACCCTCTTTGTTAGGTCTATTGTTATAAGAAGCGTGTATTTTCCTGTGTTTAGTAACCGAGGATTCCCCCTTTGTAAGCAAAACAATGCCTTTGTTTAAAACTAGTCTGACCTACATTCCAGCGTAACAGCTTATCGTTTAAATAGTAACTAATGCAAATGTTTAATAATCACTGTTTATAAATGTTTACCATGTACTAAACTGTGTAGGAAATAATTGTGTATAGTATAGTAGAGCAAGTATTTTTCACCGTGACAACAATTAAATTATATTGTGACTTAAATTTTAAATAAATAAATGACTCAGTTAACCCTCCCTTGTTAAATAAAGTATCAAAACCCATGTCCCCAAAACAGTAAACTTTAAAACTGAGTAAACTAAATTTGTGTAACGTGTAGCAGTAAATAAGAGAAAAGTAAATAATAATAACAGTGTAGTTGCATAGTGTAAACACCCCAGTCGTGGTCTGTTCTAGGAAATAAAGCGTGTTAAGAATTGTAGTAAACAGCCACGCACCCTCCCTATTGTGATAAACCGTAGCGTCCCTAAACAATTGAAAACCACCCCTAGTGTGCATTACATGAATTGTGTAAAGTGTCTCCCCTTCCGCATAGTTTGTTTAGTTATTGTTAAAGAGATAAAAGAGAATTATCTTCGTGAGATTCCGCTTCTCTCAAGTAACAGTAATCTAGAGTGGAGTATGGGATCCTCTTTAGATTACATTAGAAATAAGTTTATGGTATATAATCAAGAAAGAATTATATATATGTAATGTAACAAGTCACAACGGCGCCGACTGAAAGTTGTAATGATGGGGCAGAAATGTGCCAAAGATCATTAATGAATGCTGAAAGCTAACTTGTAGTTAGAGTAGGCTGATGTCAGTCGGGCCACGATGTTGTGGGTTACGGATAAGTAGGGATCTTTCCAATCTAAGGTTTGGAAATTAGTATTAAGGTTAAAATATAAGTTAGTACTGTAAGAAGTGAGATAAAGGGAATTTCACGAAGGCGATCATTTAAATGAACAAGATCATTTAAACAGAAATAGGAAAAAACAAACCGTGCACTAATAATAAAAAATAATAATAATAAAAAATTTCACACGGAAATCCCCAAACATACTCCCGGTACATTCCTGAACAAATAAGCCGGAGGCTGTATCTTAAGCGGCGGAGTATGTGACGATTTCATTAATAAAAATATGTGAATTAATTAAATCGTTAATGTATAAGCTGAGAAATTTTAAAATTTTAATAAAATCTCACATTTTAAACTAAATCTTATTGCTATCATTAAATAATAATAATATTTAATAAAAAGTCTAATAATAAAATAAAAGGGAATACAATTGTACAGAAAGGGTAAAGCTTGTTAATTAATCCTGCATATACAGGCACTGACCAGAATTAACTTGTTTTCTGACCCCTAAAAAAACTAAATATAATTGTAAATTTTGTTATTATTTAAATAATTAAATAAGACCACTGTAATGTACTTTGATAACGTCTGTAACTAAGAATATCTCTATTTAATAATTTAATCAAACTTTAGTCCTTTAATTAAATTAGAAACATGGAACTACTTTTATGTTGACTAGTAATTGTCGCGAGATTACTACTCTCCCCCTTACTATTTTTGCCCACTTACAATGGAGCGCTCACGCCGTAAGCTGCGTACAGCTTTGTTTCGCGACGCGTGTATAATTATGTGAATGGTTGGTTCAATGAATATTTAAATAACTAAATTTGTGCGGCGATGACATCTCTCTCTCAATGAATAAATAACAAACTATGTAATTCATACATTACTACAAACATGAAGGTGATATTCAACTAATCTATAATCATGTGAAGTGTATTACTGTAAAACAAACTTTCTATTTATTTATTATAACTACAAGAATTACAACAGTCGTCTAAGATGAGAGTATCCTACAAGAATTACTACAGTCGCCTAAGATGAGAGTACTTCAGCCCGAATGATATAACAGACTTCAGGAACTTCACCGTCACCGGATACTACGGCAACGACAGACCTTCAGGAAACGCACGAGGACCGAAGAACCAATTCTGCAGCAAATACTGAAAACCAGGTGACATGGAGGCTTGTCTTCCATGGTTATGAGTTCCTAAAATATTTACCCACAAAAGACAATTTAACTCACCACTTTTAAGATTTTAAAAGACAGACATTATATGTAACATGTAGTCTGTAATCTAATAACACTGGTTATAGCAAAAGAGTAAATGTTTAAACTAAAAGTTTTCTTGTTTTGAAAGATTAATAAAGTCCGTTCTTCAAATGGCTCAATTTTCAATATGGTATATGGCAAGGTGACCATTATTAACTTAATATATATTCAATCCCGGATCCGCGGAATAAATTAAATAGATGTACATCATATTTTGAGGGCCCTTATGAAAGAGTAATGTATATATAATTATACTGTAAACTATATATGTTGAGAACTTTAAATAGAGAACTTTATCTCATAATGTAATAAAGAGATGTCATCTGAGTACCGAGTAAACTGAGTGCATAAATCAACAGTCTCCCCTTCCCAATATCCTGATATAAGAATTGTTTTATTTGTTGTGATTAATTTTCAGCTCGTCACGACGAAAGGCAGCCTGTATAATTGGCATAACCAATTAACGCGGGTTCCCTACGTTATAACACAAGTTAAGATGTTATAAATTGCGCAACTCTGCTGCTAATTAATTTGCTAATTTTCTTAAGAGAAAAGAAAGAAATAATTGTGTCCCGATATCCCACTCACACAAGCTGTTGATCTATTCACTCGTGTATTTTAATATGTGTCAGAATTTTAAATAAGATAAAAATAATAATTATTATTATAGTAAGATAGTATAGGTAACTCTGTTTGTAAATATAATATGTGTAAAGTAATATTAACATATTGTCCAATGTAAACAAAACCATGTAGGTGCTTGTCTAAAAGTTTCATTCTTCAACGTGTCAATTTGACTACAAACTCGGACATGTAAATTTCCTGTTACCGATTCTTTAAAACTGTCATAGTTGCTCTCCCTCAAGTTAAGTTAGTCAATACGCCACCCTCTTTGTTAGGTCTATTGTTATAAGAAGCGTGTATTTTCCTGTGTTTAGTAACCGAGGATTCCCCCTTTGTAAGCAAAACAATGCCTTTGTTTAAAACTAGTCTGACCTACATTCCAGCGTATCAGCTGATCGTTTAAATAGTAACTAATGCAAATGTTTAATAATCACTGTTAATAAATGTTTACCATGTACTAAACTGTGTAGGAAATAATTGTGTATAGTATAGTAGAGCAAGTATTTTTCACCGTGACAACATTTAAATTATATTGTGACTTAAATTTTAAATAAATAAATGACTCAGTTAACCCTCCCTTGTTAAATAAAGTATTAAAACCCATGTCCCCAAAACAGTAAACTTTAAAAATGAGTAAACTAAATTTGTGTAACGTGTAGCAGTAAATAAGAGAAAAGTAAATAATAATAACAGTGTAGTTGCATAGTGTAAACACCCCAGTCGTGGTCTGTTCTAGGAAATAAAGCGTGTTAAGAATTGTAGTAAACAGCCACGCACCCTCCCTATTGTGATAAACCGTAGCGTCCCTAAACAATTGAAAACCACCCCTAGTGTGCATTACATGAATTGTGTAAAGTGTCTCCCCTTCCGCATAGTTTGTTTAGTTATTGTTAAAGAGATAAAAGAGAATTATCTTCGTGAGATTCCGCTTCTCTCAAGTAACAGTAATCTAGAGTGGAGTATGGGATCCTCTTTAGATTACATTAGAAATAAGTTTATGGTATATAATCAAGAAAGAATTATATATATGTAATGTAACAAGTCACAACGGCGCCGACTGAAAGTTGTAATGATGGGGCAGAAAGGTGCCAAAGATCATTAATGAATGCTGAAAGCTAACTTGTAGTTAGAGTAGGCTGATGTCAGTCGGGCCACGATGTTGTGGGTTACGGATAAGTAGGGATCTTTCCAATCTAAGGTTTGGAAATTAGTATTAAGGTTAAAATATAAGTTAGTACTGTAAGAAGTGAGATAAAGGGAATTTCACGAAGGCGATCATTTAAATGAACAAGATCATTTAAACAGAAATAGGAAAAAACAAACTGTGCACTAATAATAAAAAATAATAATAATAAAAAATTTCACACGGAAATCCCCAAACATACTCCCGGTACATTCCTGAACAAATAAGCCGGAGGCTGTGTCTTAAGCGGCGGAGTATGTGACGATTTCATTAATAAAAATATGTGAATTAATTAAATCGTTAATGTATAAGCTGAGAAATTTTAAAATTTTAATAAAATCTCACATTTTAAACTAAATCTTATTGCTATCATTAAATAATAATAATATTTAATAAAAAGTCTAATAATAAAATAAAAGGGAATACAATTGTACAGAAAGGGTAAAGCTTGTTAATTAATCCTGCATATACAGGCACTGACCAGAATTAACTTGTTTTCTGACCCCTAAAAAAACTAAATATAATTGTAAATTTTGTTATTATTTAAATAATTAAATAAGACCACTGTAATGTACTTTGATAACGTCTGTAACTAAGAATATCTCTATTTAATAATTTAATCAAACTTTAGTCCTTTAATTAAATTAGAAACATGGAACTACTTTTATGTTGACTAGTAATTGTCGCGAGATTACTACTCTCCCCCTTACTATTTTTGCCCAATTGCAATGGAGCGCTCACGCCATAAGCTGCGTACAGCTTTGTTTCGCGACGCGTGTATAATTATGTGATTGGTTGGTTCAATGAATATTTAAATAACTAAATTTGTGCGGCGATGACATCTCTCTCTCAATGAATAAATAACAAACTATGTAATTCATACATTACTACAAACATGAAGGTGATATTCAACTAATCTATAATCATGTGAAGTGTATTACTGTGAAACAAACTTTCTATTTATTTATTATAACTACAAGAATTACAACAGTCGTCTAAGATGAGAGTATCCTACAAGAATTACTACAGTCGCCTAAGATGAGAGTACTTCAGCCCGAATGATATAACAGACTTCAGGAACTTCACCGTCACCGGATACTACGGCAACGACAGACCTTCAGGAAACGCACGAGGACCGAAGAACCAATTCTGCAGCAAATACTGAAAACCAGGTGACATGGAGGCTTGTCTTCCATGGTTATGAGTTACTAAAATATTTACCCACAAAAGACAATTTAACTCACCACTTTTAAGATTTTAAAAGACAGACATTATATGTAACATGTAGTCTGTAATCTAATAACACTGGTTATAGCAAAAGAGTAAATGTTTAAACTAAAAGTTTTCTTGTTTTGAAAGATTAATAAAGTCCGTTCTTCAAATGGCTCAATTTTCAATATGGTATATGGCAAGGTGACCATTATTAACTTAATATATATTCAATCCCGGATCCGCGGAATAAATTAAATAGATGTACATCATATTTTGAGGGCCCTTATGAAAGAGTAATGTATATATAATTATACTGTAAACTATATATGTTGAGAACTTTAAATAGAGAACTTTATCTCATAATGTAATAAAGAGATGTCATCTGAGTACCGAGTAAACTGAGTGCATAAATCAACAGTCTCCCCTTCCCAATATCCTGATATAAGAATTGTTTTATTTGTTGTGATTAATTTTCAGCTCGTCACGACGAAAGGCAGCCTGTATAATTGGCATAACCAATTAACGCGGGTTCCCTACGTTATAACACAAGTTAAGATGTTATAAATTGCGCAACTCTGCTGCTAATTAATTTGCTAATTTTCTTAAGAGAAAAGAAAGAAATAATTGTGTCCCGATATCCCACTCACACAAGCTGTTGATCTATTCACTCGTGTATTTTAATATGTGTCAGAATTTTAAATAAGATAAAAATAATAATTATTATTATAGTAAGATAGTATAGGTAACTCTGTTTGTAAATATAATATGTGTAAAGTAATATTAACATATTGTCCCATGTAAACAAAACCATGTAGGTGCTTGTCTAAAAGTTTCATTCTTCAACGTGTCAATTTGACTACAAACTCGGACATGTAAATTTCCTGTTGCCGATTCTTTAAAACTGTCATAGTTGCTCTCCCTCAAGTTAAGTTAGTCAATACGCCACCCTCTTTGTTAGGTCTATTGTTATAAGTAGCGTGTATTTTCCTGTGTTTAGTAACCGAGGATTCCCCCTTTGTAAGCAAAACAATGCCTTTGTTTAAAACTAGTCTGACCTACATTCCAGCGTATCAGCTGATCGTTTAAATAGTAACTAATGCAAATGTTTAATAATCACTGTTAATAAATGTTTACCATGTACTAAACTGTGTAGGAAATAATTGTGTATAGTATAGTAGAGCAAGTATTTTTCACCGTGACAACATTTAAATTATATTGTGACTTAAATTTTAAATAAATAAATGACTCAGTTAACCCTCCCTTGTTAAATAAAGTATTAAAACCCATGTCCCCAAAACAGTAAACTTTAAAACTGAGTAAACTAAATTTGTGTAACGTGTAGCAGTAAATAAGAGAAAAGTAAATAATAATAACAGTGTAGTTGCATAGTGTAAACACCCCAGTCGTGGTCTGTTCTAGGAAATAAAGCGTGTTAAGAATTGTAGTAAACAGCCACGCACCCTCCCTATTGTGATAAACCGTAGCGTCCCTAAACAATTGAAAACCACCCCTAGTGTGCATTACATGAATTGTGTAAAGTGTCTCCCCTTCCGCATAGTTTGTTTAGTTATTGTTAAAGAGATAAAAGAGAATTATCTTCGTGAGATTCCGCTTCTCTCAAGTAACAGTAATCTAGAGTGGAGTATGGGATCCTCTTTAGATTACATTAGAAATAAGTTTATGGTATATAATCAAGAAAGAATTATATATATGTAATGTAACAAGTCACAACGGCGCCGACTGAAAGTTGTAATGATGGGGCAGAAAGGTGCCAAAGATCATTAATGAATGCTGAAAGCTAACTTGTAGTTAGAGTAGGCTGATGTCAGTCGGGCCACGATGTTGTGGGTTACGGATAAGTAGGGATCTTTCCAATCTAAGGTTTGGAAATTAGTATTAAGGTTAAAATATAAGTTAGTACTGTAAGAAGTGAGATAAAGGGAATTTCACGAAGGCGATCATTTAAATGAACAAGATCATTTAAACAGAAATAGGAAAAAACAAACCGTGCACTAATAATAAAAAATAATAATAATAAAAAATTTCACACGGAAATCCCCAAACATACTCCCGGTACATTCCTGAACAAATAAGCCGGAGGCTGTGTCTTAAGCGGCGGAGTATGTGACGATTTCATTAATAAAAATATGTGAATTAATTAAATCGTTAATGTATAAGCTGAGAAATTTTAAAATTTTAATAAAATCTCACATTTTAAACTAAATCTTATTGCTATCATTAAATAATAATAATATTTAATAAAAAGTCTAATAATAAAATAAAAGGGAATACAATTGTACAGAAAGGGTAAAGCTTGTTAATTAATCCTGCATATACAGGCACTGACCAGAATTAACTTGTTTTCTGACCCCTAAAAAAACTAAATATAATTGTAAATTTTGTTATTATTTAAATAATTAAATAAGACCACTGTAATGTACTTTGATAACGTCTGTAACTAAGAATATCTCTATTTAATAATTTAATCAAACTTTAGTCCTTTAATTAAATTAGAAACATGGAACTACTTTTATGTTGACTAGTAATTGTCGCGAGATTACTACTCTCCCCCTTACTATTTTTGCCCAATTGCAATGGAGCGCTCACGCCATAAGCTGCGTACAGCTTTGTTTCGCGACGCGTGTATAATTATGTGATTGGTTGGTTCAATGAATATTTAAATAACTAAATTTGTGCGGCGATGACATCTCTCTCTCAATGAATAAATAACAAACTATGTAATTCATACATTACTACAAACATGAAGGTGATATTCAACTAATCTATAATCATGTGAAGTGTATTACTGTGAAACAAACTTTCTATTTATTTATTATAACTACAAGAATTACAACAGTCGTCTAAGATGAGAGTATCCTACAAGAATTACTACAGTCGCCTAAGATGAGAGTACTTCAGCCCGAATGATATAACAGACTTCAGGAACTTCACCGTCACCGGATACTACGGCAACGACAGACCTTCAGGAAACGCACGAGGACCGAAGAACCAATTCTGCAGCAAATACTGAAAACCAGGTGACATGGAGGCTTGTCTTCCATGGTTATGAGTTACTAAAATATTTACCCACAAAAGACAATTTAACTCACCACTTTTAAGATTTTAAAAGACAGACATTATATGTAACATGTAGTCTGTAATCTAATAACACTGGTTATAGCAAAAGAGTAAATGTTTAAACTAAAAGTTTTCTTGTTTTGAAAGATTAATAAAGTCCGTTCTTCAAATGGCTCAATTTTCAATATGGTATATGGCAAGGTGACCATTATTAACTTAATATATATTCAATCCCGGATCCGCGGAATAAATTAAATAGATGTACATCATATTTTGAGGGCCCTTATGAAAGAGTAATGTATATATAATTATACTGTAAACTATATATGTTGAGAACTTTAAATAGAGAACTTTATCTCATAATGTAATAAAGAGATGTCATCTGAGTACCGAGTAAACTGAGTGCATAAATCAACAGTCTCCCCTTCCCAATATCCTGATATAAGAATTGTTTTATTTGTTGTGATTAATTTTCAGCTCGTCACGACGAAAGGCAGCCTGTATAATTGGCATAACCAATTAACGCGGGTTCCCTACGTTATAACACAAGTTAAGATGTTATAAATTGCGCAACTCTGCTGCTAATTAATTTGCTAATTTTCTTAAGAGAAAAGAAAGAAATAATTGTGTCCCGATATCCCACTCACACAAGCTGTTGATCTATTCACTCGTGTATTTTAATATGTGTCAGAATTTTAAATAAGATAAAAATAATAATTATTATTATAGTAAGATAGTATAGGTAACTCTGTTTGTAAATATAATATGTGTAAAGTAATATTAACATATTGTCCCATGTAAACAAAACCATGTAGGTGCTTGTCTAAAAGTTTCATTCTTCAACGTGTCAATTTGACTACAAACTCGGACATGTAAATTTCCTGTTGCCGATTCTTTAAAACTGTCATAGTTGCTCTCCCTCAAGTTAAGTTAGTCAATACGCCACCCTCTTTGTTAGGTCTATTGTTATAAGTAGCGTGTATTTTCCTGTGTTTAGTAACCGAGGATTCCCCCTTTGTAAGCAAAACAATGCCTTTGTTTAAAACTAGTCTGACCTACATTCCAGCGTATCAGCTGATCGTTTAAATAGTAACTAATGCAAATGTTTAATAATCACTGTTAATAAATGTTTACCATGTACTAAACTGTGTAGGAAATAATTGTGTATAGTATAGTAGAGCAAGTATTTTTCACCGTGACAACATTTAAATTATATTGTGACTTAAATTTTAAATAAATAAATGACTCAGTTAACCCTCCCTTGTTAAATAAAGTATTAAAACCCATGTCCCCAAAACAGTAAACTTTAAAACTGAGTAAACTAAATTTGTGTAACGTGTAGCAGTAAATAAGAGAAAAGTAAATAATAATAACAGTGTAGTTGCATAGTGTAAACACCCCAGTCGTGGTCTGTTCTAGGAAATAAAGCGTGTTAAGAATTGTAGTAAACAGCCACGCACCCTCCCTATTGTGATAAACCGTAGCGTCCCTAAACAATTGAAAACCACCCCTAGTGTGCATTACATGAATTGTGTAAAGTGTCTCCCCTTCCGCATAGTTTGTTTAGTTATTGTTAAAGAGATAAAAGAGAATTATCTTCGTGAGATTCCGCTTCTCTCAAGTAACAGTAATCTAGAGTGGAGTATGGGATCCTCTTTAGATTACATTAGAAATAAGTTTATGGTATATAATCAAGAAAGAATTATATATATGTAATGTAACAAGTCACAACGGCGCCGACTGAAAGTTGTAATGATGGGGCAGAAAGGTGCCAAAGATCATTAATGAATGCTGAAAGCTAACTTGTAGTTAGAGTAGGCTGATGTCAGTCGGGCCACGATGTTGTGGGTTACGGATAAGTAGGGATCTTTCCAATCTAAGGTTTGGAAATTAGTATTAAGGTTAAAATATAAGTTAGTACTGTAAGAAGTGAGATAAAGGGAATTTCACGAAGGCGATCATTTAAATGAACAAGATCATTTAAACAGAAATAGGAAAAAACAAACCGTGCACTAATAATAAAAAATAATAATAATAAAAAATTTCACACGGAAATCCCCAAACATACTCCCGGTACATTCCTGAACAAATAAGCCGGAGGCTGTGTCTTAAGCGGCGGAGTATGTGACGATTTCATTAATAAAAATATGTGAATTAATTAAATCGTTAATGTATAAGCTGAGAAATTTTAAAATTTTAATAAAATCTCACATTTTAAACTAAATCTTATTGCTATCATTAAATAATAATAATATTTAATAAAAAGTCTAATAATAAAATAAAAGGGAATACAATTGTACAGAAAGGGTAAAGCTTGTTAATTAATCCTGCATATACAGGCACTGACCAGAATTAACTTGTTTTCTGACCCCTAAAAAAACTAAATATAATTGTAAATTTTGTTATTATTTAAATAATTAAATAAGACCACTGTAATGTACTTTGATAACGTCTGTAACTAAGAATATCTCTATTTAATAATTTAATCAAACTTTAGTCCTTTAATTAAATTAGAAACATGGAACTACTTTTATGTTGACTAGTAATTGTCGCGAGATTACTACTCTCCCCCTTACTATTTTTGCCCAATTGCAATGGAGCGCTCACGCCATAAGCTGCGTACAGCTTTGTTTCGCGACGCGTGTATAATTATGTGATTGGTTGGTTCAATGAATATTTAAATAACTAAATTTGTGCGGCGATGACATCTCTCTCTCAATGAATAAATAACAAACTATGTAATTCATACATTACTACAAACATGAAGGTGATATTCAACTAATCTATAATCATGTGAAGTGTATTACTGTGAAACAAACTTTCTATTTATTTATTATAACTACAAGAATTACAACAGTCGTCTAAGATGAGAGTATCCTACAAGAATTACTACAGTCGCCTAAGATGAGAGTACTTCAGCCCGAATGATATAACAGACTTCAGGAACTTCACCGTCACCGGATACTACGGCAACGACAGACCTTCAGGAAACGCACGAGGACCGAAGAACCAATTCTGCAGCAAATACTGAAAACCAGGTGACATGGAGGCTTGTCTTCCATGGTTATGAGTTACTAAAATATTTACCCACAAAAGACAATTTAACTCACCACTTTTAAGATTTTAAAAGACAGACATTATATGTAACATGTAGTCTGTAATCTAATAACACTGGTTATAGCAAAAGAGTAAATGTTTAAACTAAAAGTTTTCTTGTTTTGAAAGATTAATAAAGTCCGTTCTTCAAATGGCTCAATTTTCAATATGGTATATGGCAAGGTGACCATTATTAACTTAATATATATTCAATCCCGGATCCGCGGAATAAATTAAATAGATGTACATCATATTTTGAGGGCCCTTATGAAAGAGTAATGTATATATAATTATACTGTAAACTATATATGTTGAGAACTTTAAATAGAGAACTTTATCTCATAATGTAATAAAGAGATGTCATCTGAGTACCGAGTAAACTGAGAGCATAAATCAACAGTCTCCCCTTCCCAATATCCTGATATAAGAATTGTTTTATTTGTTGTGATTAATTTTCAGCTCGTCACGACGAAAGGCAGCCTGTATAATTGGCATAACCAATTAACGCGGGTTCCCTACGTTATAACACAAGTTAAGATGTTATACTATTTCTCTAGTATTTTTCTTGAGTCGAGGAAATAATTCATTATTTAAAATTTGGTACCAGTATTAGATCCATGCATCTGAAAAATTTTTATGTTTTTACAACGGTCCCACGGATCGTCGTGTTGTAGAGTGGAAACAAAATAACTGACACCAGATGAACTCACTGATTAAAACTTTAGTGAAGTTAGTAACACTCAAAAACACAATTAAAATACTCACGGACATAGTAAATGTTACCTAATCACAGTTTCGTATTAAGTAATAGTGAACCGCGAGCCATAATAAAAATACACAGAATCACACTTTAGTCTCGCCAGGTCTAAACTGAAATTTGGCCAGCCACTGACTGCTTATTATACTCCGCTGAGGGTCGAGTAAAGTCAACCACTTTCCAGTCAACGCGTTAAGAGTAACCGCGTTTTTAGAGGCGGTCTTGAACTCGCTAGAAGCCGTGTCAATGTCTGACCTTGACACACCCAGCAGACAGAATGCCGTTACCCAATGCTGGTTGCCTATCTCATTGGCATAACAGTAGCGTTCTCACTATGCGTGCAACGCGTTGCGCTTTTTCTGTGTCTCCTTAACGTAGCAACACTGTAAATCTATATTCCGGAATATTTTGCTCAGCCACCGGTTTTTGATTTTGATATCAAATGTAGTTAATTTTTTTATCGTCCTGTTTGTATTAGACTTTTCGAATGTCTGGAAAGTAATGTTGATTAGTTAAACAGGTTGTAGGTAAATTAGGCTTGTAAGTATTAGGTTTTAAAAACGCATTGCGATGTTGAAGGAATATGTGTCGAGCAGCTTTTTCTTCGTCTCGCCTACGTAGAATTTATTGGAGTCCGGACATTCTATTTTAGGTTTAAGTTTAAGTTTACTTAATTAAAAACAGTACATGTAGTTAATTTTGCATCCTCTGATCAAAAACCAAACAATCTGAACAACTATTGTTCAAGGATTGAGTGTCGTTGCAACAGACAAACACAGTGATTGAATTCCTATTCATAAAACGTACGTTGAAATTGTATTAAAATTCAATTGAAAACAAAATAAATATAACATCGTTTGTTGTTATCATTTTTGTTATTTGTATCACTGGAGGCTGTAACTACAGCGCGGGATAATTCAAACTGTGATGACTAAATCAAATATGATTTGTTTGTATGCTTGCACATAATCGAATCAAATTGTAGGCGTTTTTGTCTACAATAATCAAATAGCGATTATTATTGTTATTTGTATAATGTTTTACTGTTTACACTTGGATACTTTTATTCTTCCTTTAGGTAAACATTTTATTATTCTAGTCTTTCTTTGATGGTGTACTGCATGCTATGTGCAACAATTTGTAAATAATACAGAATATTGCGAAAGTTTAAAAAAAATAATATTAATTATAGAGAAAATTATCGTGGTACCGAGACTGTTTTATGCCCCAATAAATTTGAATACGTAAATTGAGACATGCTTTCCCATTAACGAGTTGTTTTATAGTGTTTAGTTTGTGCACGCGATTCGTTTGAAGTTAAATTAAGTATACCCATCATAATCTGTCTACGTCTTGTGAGTTTTCAAAAATTCCATTTGATACCAAAATCGCTATTTGAGACGAATGTAAAAACATAATGAAAAATAAACGAGAGGTAGTAAAAGAGTGGTAATATCCTAAAACGTATTAGACAAGAAAGAAAAAAATTCCGAGACAATGTGAAGAAAAGAGAGAAAGCAGGAAACAGGAGGAGAAAATTTGATCCATTGATAACACATTATGCATTATATTTAATTATACAATCAAAAAATAAAATGAAACAGAATATTTATTTGCAGAAATTAGTATGAGAATAAAAAGTGCAAAGCAAAAGATGTATACAGAAGACAAATAAAGACCGCTGTTTCAGATAAACATGAAACTGTAATGAGAGACAAAAGAAAGACTAAACGTGAAATCATGTTTTAAAAAGACTAATGAAAAGGGAACAAAGAGAAAGGAGGAGACAGTGAGGCTACGAAATGATAAAATATAGAAATTATATAATTATTTCCTACGAACGTAATTATTTTCCATTTAATGAAAATTTGTCTATAAACTAAACTGTCAATAAATTCGTATTGAACGAAATCGGTTTACGTTGCTTGCGGCCAACAGTTTAGCACAGATACACACAAACGCCTACAATTTGATTCCGATTATGTGCAAGCATACAAACAAATCATATTTGATTTAGTCATCACAGTTTGAATTATCCCGCGCTGTAGTTACAGCCTCCAGTGATACAAATAACAAAAATGATAACAACAAACGATGTTATATTTATTTTGTTTTCAATTGAATTTTAATACAATTTCAACGTACGTTTTATGAATAGGAATGCAATCACTGTGTTTGTCTGTTGCAACAACACTCAATCCTTGATCAATAGTTGTTCAGATTGTTTGGTTTTTGATCAGAGGATGCAAAATTAACTATATGTACTGTTTTTAATTAAGTAAACTTAAACTTAAACCTAAAATAGAATGTCCGGACTCCAATAAATTCTACATAGGCGAGACGAAGAAAAAGCTGCTCGACAGATGTTCCTTCAACATCGCAATGCGTTTTTAAAACCTAATACTTACAAGCCTAATTTACCTACAAACTGTTTAACTATTCAACATTACTTTCCAGACATTTGAAATGCCTAATACAAACAGGACGATAAAAAAATTAACTTCACTTTCTGTTTTTAATTTAGTAAAATTAAACTGAAACTGATATTAAATAATAGGAGGCGATGAGACGTATAGTTTCTAAATGTGAGCCGAAGCTTTTTTGTTACATAAGCTCTGCTTTATTATGTATATCTAATTAGATAAAGAAATATTTTCATTACTTATATTTGATTTCAATATTATTTATGTAATACAATAAATTCAATTTCAATGAAAAATCTGAAATATATATTCAAGCTTACTTTTCAAGTGTCGTATGTACTTTATTATTTACTGTAAGTAAAAAATGTTGTTAAAAATTAATAAATGCTGACAGAATTATGTAACATAATTACGACACTAAAAAGGAACAAGTTGCACAAATTATATAACTTTAATACTTCTGCGTTTGTTAAAATTAATGTTTTACATTTCTTTAAAATTAACTTTCAATAGGAAAGAGATTGGATAAAAGAAACCCATATCTACGTTGAAAATAGACCATGTTACCATAATAAAGAGCAAATTACAATCCCATAAAGGCTATCCAAAATTTTGTAAATATATCAAGAAGGTATTTAAATTTAGATGCCATAAGCAGGTCATATTACAAGAGAAAATACAAACCTGTGAAATAAAAAAGAAATGTAGGCTGGGAATGGAAGGAGCAGCAGGAGATGTCAAGAAAAGTTGCTAGCAATAATAATAATCTTCTTCTGCACTTTAAGAATTAGGTTATATAAACCTGTTCCGGCACCTATGTCATCCTCGGACGACCCAAATCTCTTCAATCCCTCACTCCGATGCTGATTTGGGTAGTATAAGTATTATAAAGTTTTACATGAATAGGTTACTGGCATGGTACACACCCCCCCTGCCAAGAGGACCAGAGACTCTTTTGTCAGGGTTACCATATCTTAGCCAAAAGGCCTCTGTTTTGGGGGACAGGAAATTCCCTCTCCCCCTTCTCTTTCTGAGATAGGATTTGGTGGCTTTGTATCAGTTATTCTGATACTGAACGTTTCTTAATATTTCCAGAGCGTCTTTATCGGCATCAGTAAGCACTCTAAGATCCTAAGCCACCCAAAATTAAGAAATTAGAATGAAAATAGAAAGACACCCTATAAGACTCCCGAGTACTCTAATAGCGTCGGGGTGAGAAAAGGACAAGAGTCAGTGAAGAGAGACTAGACAGAAAAGATTAAAGAAAGGGATCTCACCCAAGACGAGTTGAAGCGAAGTGAGAATCCGCCTAAAGCACATCGGGGGATTACCAAACTTGTATTCACAAGATGTAGAGCCCTGATGAGAATAATAATAATAATATTTTATATTTGTACAACAGAAGTAACGTGTAAGACACAGAGTAAACTCCCTAAGTAAACCGTTCGGCTCTCAAGGAAGATAATGTAGCCAGCACTACACTTCAGCCACACAGGATGTTAATCTAGGTACTCATTTGCAAAGTTCAATTTGATCTAGGTGGCTGAAGAAGTGCACTTTGTTTTTATGGTGCGTCCGAAAATTGAACGCTGGACATGCAGGTTAATAGACATATATAACCAGTTACTATATATACGACCATAGATACGCAGTTAATAAACTAAGCCGCTTAAAAGTGTGCAAAAAAAGATTAATGACTATTAACAAACTATTACATTGTCAGGTTACGCGGCTAATGTTATATAAAATCTTAACTTACACGTCTATGTCAGTAGTAGATACTGTATTCCGAATTTAATTATTGTTGAGTTTTGTGTTACCTCAGATCTAGAGAGATCTGAGAAAACAGAACAATGACTCTTAAAAACCCAACATAAGCTAAACTACTGAGAATTCACATGACATCTTGAGGCCGCTAGTCACAGCAACAGGCTATTTCATTTATCAAAATCCACTTGTAAAATGTAAATGTAAAAAATTCACTTTCATTCGAACCCAACACCGTTTCTTACAATTTTTTTTTAATTTCAACGCGGCCACATTTTTGTGGGATTTTTGAGGGATCAATCTCAAATGAAATAGGAGTCTGTGTGGTAAAATCCTACATATGCATGCCAAGTGTAACGAAAAACAGTTCGTGCGTTTAAAAGGTATGGTGAAGTAGACAGACACAGTTTGGATAGGCAGACAGACTGCCAGATTGCCAAATGTCAAGATTGGCCAAGATTGCCAATGTTAAATAATTAGAATAATTTAAAATAATTATACGAATAACTTTACAGAGTGTAGCTGTTTTGCAAATATTTTTGCACAGTCAGTAATATTAAAATTACTAGAGTATAGCAATTCTTTAGTATTTTACGTCAATCAGTATTTCACCTCATGTCATATGACTACTGAGAAATTTGGTACTATCCTGAAGTACAACTTACTGGTATATAGTGAAATTCAGAATTTAATATACGTAATAAAAAAATAATATTTATCTGCAATATTTATCTACGCACATACAGACTTTTGCTGTTTTTAATTGCTATGGAATATTTGTTTTCTATGTCCCTATTTTGTTAGTTCATCTTTCACTTTTGACTTTTCAAAAAATACACGTTTGCCAAATGTTATTTTATTTGCTAAATTTATTGTAGTTCTAAATTTAATAATTATCTTAAAAGTGAATTTTAAAACGGAATTATAAAAAATACATTGAATTGAATATTTATGAAAGGATAGTCTCTACATATCGGTGGAAGGAAAAGCAAATTTCTTGAAAGCGCGTTGGCAAATATCAAGTCTAGATTGACGTCTTCTAATGAAATTTAAAAAAATGCATTTATTTGCCTTTTTAAGTAAAGATGTTTACAAAATTACCATAATTATAGTTTAAACAAAGGTTTTAAAAAACACAAACACTTGGTAGTTTTACAATTAAATTATGGAACTACCAAGTGTTTGTGATATTTACAACCTTTGTGGTAATATGTTTCACCAAGTCCCCAACGAGTCTTCAATCAATTTTTGTTTAGTTGGGGTCAGTTTATTATTTTAGTTTAGTTGCTATTGTTTCAAAATAATAAAAACAGTCACCTTTAAATTACCAAGTTTTATCACTTACGCCAGTCTTATTTGTTCTGTACAGTTTTCACGTTAATAAATAAAGGTCATACGACGTGAATAAGATAACACGGAAAAGTAAAAGTTAAAAATTATAAAATCAAGATATGCGTAATTTATTACAATGTAATTTAAGTAGGTACTTTAAAAATACTTTAAAATACTTTAAATACTTTAAAAATGCCAGTAGCTTCTTAGGATGTTAAATTTGTTACCTCGAACGTAATCGGCTGGATTTTTCGTGAACGGGTCGCAACTTCCGCTGTCTCAAGAGTTATTAATTTTTTTATAATATTTTTATGTCTCTGTGATAATTTGTATTGAGACAAGTAGTAAAATAAATATTAAAATTCACGTAAAGTAAATAGCAAATGTTTATAGTTAAGAAAATCTAGCAAAATGCATCCGCAATGTTGAAAAGTGCAATAATGTTATCTCCTACACTGGAAAAGGATTAAACTCGCACATTATTTATATCTTTACTGGCGTATCTAACATACACGTATCGCGTACGCAATGAAAAACAGATTTATTCTGCACCATTGCAACAGCGTTTTGAACTGACATTTAAACGATATTTATTGTTCTCCTCATTATCATAACAGTACAAAGGAGATAAAACTCTGCCCATATCTGTGTGACACTGATTTGTTGTCGTGCGTCACATTGCGCTGCATTGGTTAGCCGCATCCTGCGATTTGAACTCAGCGCGTAATCGAACCCATTGTTCCTGGACGTGTTGCAATTATCGAGCAGGCGGTGATTCGTAGAATACAGAATCATGTGTCATAAAAATAATAATTTTTTATTCAATGTAAAGACTAATAATAATAATAGTAAAGAATTTTTTTATAAATGCAAAGAACTTAATGAAAAGCATAACAGTTACAATATGTAATTATGATTTAATCGAACCACCGGTTTATAACACAATGCGAAAAGGTATGCTCTACATACATATAATAGACCTATACAGAACTTGCAAGAAACATCATTTGAGTTACTTACGAAGAAAAGGTACACTTATTTGTGAGTAAAACATGAAAATTTTAAAATAATTAAAAAGGAATAAAATAAAATTCCATACATTTTATTATAAAATCTTTATGTATTACTTTTTTATATAAACAAACAATTTCAATAATATAACATTACGTGTTTAAATTACTGTTTACTCTTAAATTACAAAAGGCATTGTTTGTAAGGTAGACATAAATTTGCAATTTCGTGATTAATATAATATACTAGTTTCACACTGGTCCTTTTTTAATTTTTACAATGCCCTATAGCAAACGTCTATGTCCTAAGAAAAGTAAAGTTTCTTTTATAATAAATTGTACTGATAAATATTCAATATATTTGTATTTGCTTTTTAAAAGTTAGAAATTATAATATCATACATTTTACTTTTTACTATCTCAAATCGTATTTTTATACCTTCTGTCTAGATTGTTTTTGCTAACACTTAAATTTTATTTTAATGCTTGTAACACTGACCATGTAAACTGACCAACAATATTCAAAGCAAAGACCATATCGGCCGGTTAATTTTTAATTATTATCAATATTAATATTAAAATCATATTAATTTATTAATATTATAAAATAATTTATGTTAACATGTAATCTGTTTTTAATATAGCATTCAGTTTCTATTAACTTGTAATTCTTATAACTATATTATTTGTACACCACTACCGATGTACCACTACTATTGATTTGTACCATATACTTGTGGTATATTTGTACCACTACTATATGATATTGTTCATTTCCGACCTGACGATGAGCTGTGAAGCTTGAAAGCGCTAATCGGAATAATTTTTATATAGTGGTGTGCAACAGTGATATTTCTGTTTGTGATTTTAACCACTAACACAACTTTCTTCATTAAAATTATATTATTTGTGTAATTATTTATTCAATGCAAACATCTCATTAGTTATTTGAAAATCCCTTAACAAATACACTGGAAATAAAATTATTATTTCTTACTTACTTCCCAGTTAAACTTCGTCATTTTGTTAAAAAAGTTTTAAATACCACAATACTTAATCTATTAACTTCTGTTTCACATTTAAATGTTAGTTTATTGTTATAGAAATAGGTAAATAAAGAAACAGTATATACTATAATAATAACAACATGCAATATTTTTTTAAGACTACATTTTTATTTCACAGTTTATCAATATAAAGAAATGACCACGACATTACATATACAAAAATAAGATATAATTAAATTATTAGAGAAAAAGATGTTAAGTAAATGCTTGGTAAAATTTGTATAGGTTACTTTTATACATTATCGTTAAACCGTATTATCGATAAGCACGATATTAACGGTATGGTACAAAAACAGAAAAAAAAACAAAAACCATACAGCCATATAAACTACTGAACACAGAAAACGTTTATAAATTTACACAAAATCGTTATATTATTATAAGGAAAGTGTTATACTGTTATTGTCTTGTACCTTCATTTTCCTTTAATTACTTTTAATTTTAAGTATAAAAATGTACCTAAACGGTGTCTAAAAACAGTTTTTCTGTACTGAGAGTAGTCAAAAATTCATTTCAGAATAGTATTTTAACTTAAATACCTAAAATCTAAATGTAGTTAATATTTCATTAACCATTTACAGAGCGCTTGTGTACCGTTCCAAATTTAAAGGAATTATGAAAGTAGGGTGTTCAAGTACAAAACAGGAGCGGCTCAGTAAAGCTTATTCTACATACTGTACACGGAGTAGTTACGTTACTTGCAGTACGCCTAACTATTACGCTGTTTTACTGGTATTGAATCTAATACGTTTGCATCGACTTTATATGCACACTTTGCATTGTATTAATGTTTCAAAAGTGTTTATATTTTTGTTGCGGTTGTGAATTAATTTACCATTAGAGACTTGCATATAAACTACACGGACAAATTAGTTTTGTGTAATGCCGAATGCAATTTGCTTAATCCCAGTTATTTTACAATTTTTGAATACATGACATTCTTCTACATAATTAGTAAGAATGTTTACGTAATTACGTATATTTTTAATTATGTTTCTAGTTTTTATTTTAAATTAGATAAACCATTATAACTGGTTTGCACAATCAGTTTTATAAATAAAGTATAAAAAGAATTTTAAATAGTTATCAAAACTTCGACTTGACGGCCGCAAGGCCCAAGGCCGTGGTCGAAGGTTGTTGGATGCAAACGTTTTGGCCATGCCTTCGACGGCCAGCTTCAGTGCAAACGGCTGCAACACACTGACCAAGGTTTTGCAGTCAGTGACCACCGAGCTGTGGTTAACGCTAGTGGCTGTGAGTAGGACACCCATACTTATAAACTTTTGGAGTCCGCATCAAGGTTTTGTCTAATACCATCACCCAATCAAAAGAAAGAAAAATTGTTTGCATCCAACAACCTTGGACCACGGCCTTACAGCCGGCAAGCCTTCTGATAACATTGAAGCCGGGCGTGAAAGCCTCAGGCAGAATTTTAAATAGTATTTGTACAATATATTTATAGCATAAAACATAGTAATTACCTTTTTACTTATATTACATTTATATTTATATTGCAAAAACGAAAGGTGTGCGTTTTGAAAGCGCAAAATGAATATAAAAATGTTGTCTGCTAAGAGGTCTGCTAATGTCTTTTTAGTTAAGAGTGTTTAACCCTGTAATTTTAACGTCAAACTGGTGACATTCTACGTCATGTAGAAGTATGTTACCTTTTACGTCATAATTGGTGAGACATAACTTCGCGCGCGCGTATGTGCGAAGCGTAAATTGTATGTGTGCATGAGACCTGCGCAGACAAGAAATTTGACACCCTATAACCCTATATATTCGACGCGAAATGTTCAAAACTGGGCGGTGCAATGCAAAAGCGAAATGTACTAAGGGACAGTGCATAATGTTTGCATCTATGGACACACACGGTTGTGAATATTCGTGTATAACAAAAAATAAGAGTCTTAATATTTATTTGTCAGTCCCGGTTCCGTAACACGTTATCAGAGTGTTATATCGGCATGCACCGTTGCGGGCAAAGCTGAAACACTTGCCTGCACGCGCGCGCTTAGCTTGCTGGATGAGATCGGAAGGCACACATTTACACCATGATAAACACCAATTGGTGGCATTGTGATGATAAACTTTTTTATTTACAAAAAATTAATAATAAAAAACAGACAATTATTACAAAATAAATAATTTCCAAATGTAAATTTATAAATAATTGATGTAAATTCCTAAATAACTATTACAAAAATTCTTTAAAAAGAACGAATGAAATTTAATTTTAAGGTTTAATTGAGTGTAAAAACCTATTTGTATGGGGCGCATATTGTTTTGTTTTGTATAAGTTTTGATTTGCAAAATATTTTATTCTGATTGATTTAAATTGCGTGATTTATTACTTTTTATCAGTCATCAACAGTAATTATATATTTTTATTTTGTTTTAAATTCATATAATGTTTTTACTTGAAAATCTAATATTTTAATAAACATTATTAAATATGATAATGTACATGAACATTTAAAAGAATGAGGATATTTTAAAATTTTAGATTTTTTTAATAAGAAGTCATTTTATTATTATTATTATTATTATTATTATTATTATTATTATTATTATTATTAATATATTATTCCAGTTTTACAATGTTTACACATTTTTCGGAACAAAGATTACAGAAGTGGTTGAATTCTTATCTTCCATTGAGTAATTGTATTATTTTATAAATTAAAGTAATTATTTTACTGCACGATAGCCTTTCCTCTCTTTAACTTTTTTGATATTTGACACAGTGCTTGGAAGTAACTCAAACTCAAATTCTACGATCCGGTTAGGTAAGTAAGACAGTAGAAAACTCAGAATAAAAGAAGCATTAAGTGTATGAAATTAAATAACAAATTCTCGTTTTAATGAAATATAATACTAAAATTTTAAAATATAGGAGAATTATCCGTCTGCGAGAACAGTTAAGTAAGTTCTCACGAGATCTCGTACATCAGCAACTAGAGTACATCTTCAACACAAAACCTTACCCCTCTTCTAATCTTTTTGTCATCAAATCACCAATTAATAAGAGAATTGAAGCGTAAACCCAAAAGTACGGGAAAAAATTATTAACGTATTCAAGAAGTTTAAGACAGTATCAAGGGAGCAGAAGATGGAGCTGAGCACAAATTTCCGAGGCGCCAGCAAAGTGGATTGGTATAGCCACAATTATTGTAATTACTTATCTTGTGTAACCTAAGCTATGATAACTGTGTAAATTATAGAATGTTGATAGTATGTAAGTTATAGTATGTAGTTAAATATTAATTAAAATTATGTTGGAAGATTTCAAAATTATGTAATTTTATCAAACGCTTATCAAAGAGTGGTTGTTGTATTTATATTTTTAAATTTAAATAAGAAACATATTCGATTTTACAAATAAATAGTATCTAATTTAATAAAATTTTCTTGCAAACTAATCGAAGTTTAAGTCATTTTAAACCTTAAAAAATACTGCATCCTTTAAGGTTTTAAAGGTCCCAGACGAATTCCATCATGTCTAGGGTCCAACGTGTACATTCTTGATACTCCCGTTGGCTATGGGTAACAGAATCCTCCACGAATGCCGGGTGCTTCCGTGTGAAATGTAAATACATCCTCCCCCTTTGCGTCAGGCGAACCCTCGCGCACTCGCTTAGTACGAGCATGACCCCAATAACCAAATGCTCGACTGACTTGTGGAGCTTTAGATTTATCTTGTAGTTAAAATCAATTTAAATTTGCTTGTCAGCCAAACGAATAGTTGTAACTGTATACAGTTAGCCGATAGAATGATTTATATAAGAAAACACAGCGACTTATGAAGTTTGCTCCTATTTAAAAGAAATATTAACAAAGGCTAAGAAAAAAGTAAGGAAATGGGAAACGTAAGAGGGATAAGGTAATGAAACAACTAATGAAACATTAGAGCATAGAAAATTTATTTCATAAAAAGTCTATGTCAAAAGTATAAAACCGTACAAAGAAGCAAATAAGAAGTAGAAGTAAATTTTTAAATACAAAATGTTGGAAAAAAAATTAAATGTCTGTAATACATAATGTTTTTTATAAGGTATGAAATAAGATTTTGTATGCTGACCAACTAGCACTTGACGCTTTGCTCTTCAAACACATGTTTTTGTAAAGTACAACTTTATGTTTAGCTTTATTGTTTCTTTCATGAAGTAAACACAATTGCGTTTCATTTCAAAACGGTTACTCTGGAATTCACTCCCCATCAAAATCGTGGCCTCCAAAAAATATCGGAATAGTTTGACACTCGCAGCTTGTCAAGTCACAACCTATAAATTCAAATAATGCTGGTAATATCTACAACAGACTTAAAACCGAGACCCAAGAATTCTACAAATATACATGGAATATATAATGTAAACAAAATTATGATAGCTGAAACAAAAATCTTTCTCTCTCTCTCTCTCTCTATTACCCGACAATTCTTATTGTCATATGTATTCATTGTATTAGATATTCATTTATTACAAAACTAAAAACTAAATACCTTTATTTTTAAGAAAAACACAAAGCATAAAAAGGTTTCAGTACAAATTTGAGAAAAAAAGCTGTAACGAACTAAATGAATGTAAAAAAAACCTAAGAGCTGAGAAAACATTCCTAATAATAATTTTTAAAACGTTTTCATGAAATATAACTCGTCTTTTTGTTAAGGCAAGGAAGACAAATGTTCAACGACGAATTACTCTTGCCTTTTCGAGAGCCTTCGGCTTTGCATTACAATAGTCGGACCAATTTAGGAGACAGAGATTTTTAACGAAATTGCACCAAACGTTTGTAACTTATCAGCGGAATTGCGGCATTGTATTGTACTGGCCTCGATGCTTGCAAACGAGTGCACGTGTGTGTAGAATGACATGTTGTATTTATTTAAGTGTTTTTTTCTTATTATACACTCTTGTGTGTAGCTCGTGTAACTTTACATATAACAAGGGATACTTTATTGCCGAATTAACATAGAGCGTATTAGACAGGTCAGTTAAAGGATATGTTACATCTAAGTAATGTACTCGATTCAAACACCGGTTGCCTCTCCGCAAACGGACCGTGGTCAGTTGCGACCCTATCGTATAAAACCCGGTCAGTTACGACCGAGGTGGAAATTCGAACCCAGTCAGTTGCGATCAATTGCATTTTTATGTTATTATAACAATACAAAAATTAACATTATAATTCGATTCATTCCTAACCTAACGTAACGTAGACTAACCTAACCTAACCTAACCTAACTTGACCTAATCTGACCTGACCTAACCTAATGTAACAAAAATATTTGAATAAAGAGATTACTCGCACAAATGAAAAGTTGCAGAATTGAAACCTCATTGAAGTTTAGAATAGGAACGTTTCTAAATGACAGATTCGGTCAGTAAGTGAAAGTGCGAGGCGCAATTGACCGTGTAAGAACAGGTAAAAACGTTGTTTCGTCGCAAATGACTGAGACCGCCGCATTACATAATGCCTATCTATTGGCTTCTTCTTCTTCTTCTTCTCATTTGTCTGTATTACGTGATAAGATAATCTATTTAAATCAAGAAAGCTTTACAAAAAATTATTCATCATCTCCAGCACGGATTAAACCAAAAATGATTTGTTCCGGTCGCAAGCAGGCAGACTAGTGCTGGTCACTCTAACGCTTCTTCAGACGTCCCACACCCCTGAGTCCTTTCCCCTTAATATTCACTATTTGTTTAGAGATATGGAAGTCATCAATTCGATTATTATTTTCCAACCATTTTAGCTGATATTGGGCATTCCTGCCGAACACATTCATAATTTTCATTTCTTGCCGTATATCTGTATTGCTTCTACGATCTTGAAGACTATAGCCTGCAACGCGCCTGAGAAATCTCATTTTGGCAGTTTGAATACAATTGGCCTCATGACTTTGCTGAAGTTGAAATCTCATACCCATAGATAAGTTTGGGGAGAGCCATGATCTTGTAGACCTTTAGCCGTGTTTTGTATCCACCGATTTTAGAGTTCTGATGACCACAAACATATGGTTAAAAAGCTTGATTTCTTTTGAAAATGCATTTGTCAGTTGTATGCCTCCTAAACGAGGTAGGTTAATTGTGTATGTGCATATGTGTCTGTGTTTATGTATATATGTGTATGTGTGTGTGTGTGTTTGTATGTATGTATGTATCTATGTATCTATGTACGTAGGTATGTATGTATGTATGTATGTAGGTATGTATGTATGTATGTATGTATGTATGTATGTATGTATGTATGTAGGCAGGTAGGTAGGTAGGTAGGTAGGTAGGTAGGTAGATAGGTAGGTAGGTAGGTAGGTAGGTAGGTAGGTAGGTAGGTAGGTATATTGCTTCTAAAGTATGTGAGGCACTACTAATCACATTTACACCAAAGTAACTCGTTAATATTTGAAAGAAATGCTGCTTTTCTTGAGTTAAACCCACATGTGCGATTAAAAATTAAATTTAAAAAATTAAATCCTACGCCCTAGGTTTCGTTTTGACCACCTTAAAGTAAGTAAAATATTTATAAAAAAATTCTCTACCATGAATAAAACACAATAAACAACTAACAAGCCATTTAAAAATCAAGTTCTGTTGTCACTTTATACGCGCATTATATTTAGAGTTAAATTTGGCTCTATTATATGTATACAACCTGTATATTCCATATAACTGAGTACTGCATTAGTTGAATTAGTATTTATTTAAAAAAATGTCGCATGGTTTTTATTTTTCGCATCGTGATAGTTATGCTTACGCTGATTGAGGCGTTCTAATCTGCACAGATTTGAGAAAAAAATCATAATAAAATAATATTTTTTGTTTTGATATAATACGTAGATTTTTATAAATATAGCCTTGAACATAGCTATAATTAAGAAAAAATGAATTCCGATCATACGCCACGGTTAAAATTCAGGGGCAGGCTTTCTGCAATACTGAGAATTTGTTAACAAAATATTTGCCATTCGAGATAAGTGCTTCTTAGAATCTTTAGATGATATATTTGACAAACGGAAACACAAAGGGAAGTAACTAAAAAACCAGGCTACACGTTTCCCGTGGCCAATTGCAAAAATAGTACTCTATATTGATACGGTGACGTTCTAAATAACATCCACTGTTATCACGTATCTGTAGAAAGCCCAAGTAAACAAAACTAGTGTCTCCTCAACTATCGTATCTAAACTATCGCAGACGTTTGGCACTTTGACAGATCCAGTACCGACAGATTATATACAAATTTTCTCAGAAATGTTGTCAGATTAAATAGAATATACGTAACCTATTCTCAGAAAGAAACGCATTCTCTCATTGAAATAAACAAATAACTTTATTACCATAACTATTTTTATTTATAATGATTCTTTATTTTGTTTTGACTTAGGTTATTTGCCGCTGTCTTATATAAATAAAGGGTGGCCACAGGTCAATTAGTCAGTTCTGAGAATCCTTTTGTAGTGAATAGAGTGCCGTTAATAAGTTAGATAATAAGACAATTCCTGCAATGAGTGTGATTATTTTAAACACGTGTTAATAACAATAGCTATCAATTTCTCTGATGTTAAGTGATTCCTTTAACTATCCAAAAATCACAATGCACGCTGATTCTTAATACAGTTAAAGTATCAATATTATATCCTTTTTTTTCAGTTAAAATGTTTCTTAATAATTTAAATGATCTGTGCACAGTTAAATTATAGTCACTTTTAGAATAAAATTTAAAAGAAATTAAGAAGAGACACTACGATTTGCAGGGTAAAAACTAATACAATTTATATAAGATATAAAGAAAATAGTAGATTAACTTTTTATAACGTACACGGGGAATAAAGGAAAGTGGTGGGCGCTGCAATACTTAGAAAAGTGTTTGAGAGTGCAGTACGGAAACGTACGGTGCCGAGGGATATAGAGATGTTATTGCTGAGCTGTGTGAGTTACGGCATGTAAGTAAAAGAGAGAGAGAGAGAGAGTGAGAGAGAGAGAGAGAGAGAGAGAGAGAGAGAGAGAGAGAGAGAGAGAGAGAGAGAGAGAGAGGAAGAGAGCGTGTTAGACAGACGGATAGAGAACACTGATATCCAGCAACCGAGCAGTGTAGTGAATAATTCAGTCGGTGCCTTGCAGGTTCAAGCCTGAGACTTGTAATTTTCAAAACTGTAAGAAAAAAAATTAAAACAAAACTAGAAAGAATAGAAAGCACGTATCCACATGTTAGCGATAAAATACGCAGCAATATTCTTGTTAGGAATAAATCATTTTTATAGAAGTGAAAATGCCGATTTAAAATCTCAGAAATACGTCAGTATAAAGGAACGTCCCAAACTCGCTTTACTTAAAAGGATATAATACAGAATACAGTAGTATGTTGATACTACTAATTTAAAGATTTATAGGAAACAAATATTATTACAAAATCCTCACACACACACACACACACACCCATAGATACAGACCTTGAAAATTACATATACCACAAACTTATATGTGTACATTAACTTCTTAAAACGTTGTCTGCATTACTGATTTTGAGAGCGGTAAATGTTTCCCATTTATTGTAATCAGATACCTGTCCATTATAAAAGTTCATAATTTATAATATAAATTGTTATATTTGTATACAACTAATATATATATATATATATATATATATTTATTTATTTATATTTATATGTTTATTTTTTCTATTTTGTCACAAAGTGTGCACAAATAATCTTGCGTTAATAATACAGAATCAATGTTAAGGTTTGATCAAAACGTTTTATTTAGAAAATTACGAATTCTTTATTACATTTATATTATACTCGACAAACTAATCTCCATGATATATAAGACAGTTATACCACCGTTCTTTTTAAACTTCACAGCCTTTATGTAATGCGCTTTTTAGATATAGCCTTGATTTCGTTGAGCGATTTTTGCTTTATGCTATCAGCAGTTGCAAAACGTCCTCTCATAAGAATACGGCGATGCGGTGTTCTTACTTTTTGTCTTAACTTGTTGGATAACTAATCACATGTGTGTTATGGTATTTTTGAGGTAAACTTTTCATAAATTTAGTTTCCATAAATCTGACCGTTTCTTACGAATAGTCTCACGCACATGGTACAAAACAAACAAATAGTACTCTCTCTTTAACGTTGCATGTAGTGATAAAACTTATAGAACACACAACCATTCTTCTTCTTCTTCTTCGTCTCCTTTTCAAGGATTATGTTATATAAACCTGTTCCGGCAGCCATCTCATCCTCGGACGACCCACGTCACTTCTACCAGTGGCTTTATAGTTAAGTGCCGCTTTTGTCAGTCGGTCCTCTGTCATCCTTTGCAGATTATTTCATTTATGTCCTTTACTTTGAGTCCTGCTCTGATATCGTCATTCCTTATTCTATCCTCCAATGTATAATTTAAAGTATTTCGAAGAAACTGCATTTCAGCACTCTGAATCTTACCACTTTCCTTTCTTGTCATGACTCACGACTCACTCGCATAAATCAACGTCCCTATTCCAATAAAATTTAATCCTTGTGCTGTATCTTGTTTCATTTCTAAGATTTCTATGAATTGTACCACAAATATTCCTAAATTTATTTATCTTCTCTCTTATGTCATATTCAGATTCATAGCTTACTGCACAGCCGAGATGTAGTCTGCTTTATCAATGATTATTGTTGCTTGACTTATTTCTGCTTTAGTTATTATTAAATTATTGTTCTTTACTTTATTTTTAATTTCTTTTATTGTTTTATTGTCTTTCTTTTTTTTATCTTTGTTTTTCATTTCGTTAGTGATTATTTTTTTAATTATATGTGTTAATATATAATAGCCTAATAAAAATACACAAATTAAACAACCCAATACGTCCATTAATCAACTTCAAAAAAGCTCCTACATACAAAATAGCAAAAATAATAGCACAAAAACTAAAATATAACCATCTAACAAATAACCATCATAACATAAAAAATACATATGAATTAATAGACAAACTAAAAATAATAAGTATAAATGAAAATACATTTTTCACATCATATGACATCACAAACATGTACACCAACATTCCAGTAGAAGAAACAATAGACATTATAATAAACAAACTTAAAGAACAAAATGAAAACAAACAATATATAACCGAAATAAAAAATAGTCTCCAACTAATACTAAAACAAAACTACTTTGAATTTAATACCAAAATTTATCAACAGCAAGAAGGTTTATCAATGGGATCACCATTATCAAGCATAATAACAGAAATATTCCTACAACACATAGACACAAAAATACAAACTATTATAAAATCACATGACCCAAATGGCATATGGATAAGATATGTAGACGATGGGCTATATGTATCAAATAACAAAAACACAAATGCAGAGAACATACTGAAACAAATCAATAACATACACCCTAAAATACAATTCACAGAAGAAAAAGACAAACATAACAAAATCAACTATTTAGAGATAACCATCACAAGATACAACAACCACATACAATATGCAATATATAGAAAACCAACTTCCACTAACATCATTATACCTAACCATTCTGACCACCCACCACAACATGGCAGCATTCTATTCGCTATTTAACAGAATGTACAAAATTCCCCTAAACAAACAAGAAACTGACAAAGAAAGAAATATAATATACCAAATTGGTTATGAAAATAGATACAATAAAAATACTGTGAACAAAATAGAAAATAAAATAAAATATAAAATAAAAACTGAACAATTAAGAATTAATCAAAATGAACAAAACATAAATAATAACAACAACAACAAATGGGCCACTTTCACATACATAAATAATAAAATGACAAAACTAACAAAACTATTTAAAAACACAGATATAAAAATAGCATACAAAACTAATAAAAATAAATTACAAATTCTAAATAGCTCACACAACAAAGATAACACAACAACTAACGGTATATACAAAATTGAATGCCAAGATTGCAATAAATGTTACATAGGACAAACAAAAAAACAGCTGAAAAAACGTTATTTTGAACACCTAAACGCATACAAAAAAAACAGAAATATATAAGACCTGAAGATGTCAGTAATGACGAAAAGCTTAGTCGAACAATAAAAAATTATAGCAGTTAGCAAATTCATAAAAGAAATAGTAAGGATGGCTGCTAATTTAAACAATACGAAGAAGAAATATATAAATCCAATTTAGCCACACATGCAATAAACACAGGACACGAATTCCCAGACATAACCAATGTATCACTAATAAAACATATACCACACAAAGGCACCATAATGAACATTTGGGAAAATTTACAAATATACAAACATAAAACACAAAACAAACTAATACCAGAACAAATACAAATCAATACAAAACATGACACAATATTCAAAGCACTCAACATCGAAAATACACAAAATATAAAAACATATACCACAATCACACACAATAATACAACTTTTAAATACCAAAGACAAACGAACAATCTTAGTAGCATCCAGCAGCCAACACACAAATACTTCACCAGAAACAAGATCGCGAAGGCTGAAGATGAGAGAACAGGAACTCTCGAAACATGTTCCAAATAGAAAAATAACATCTTGAGGTAAATTTAATTATAAATATTAAAAGTATTATATGCATCAAGAAACGGACTGTAGCAGAAAGTGATTGAATATATATATATATATATATATATATATATATATATATATAGCAACGATACAGCCATACGCTGTATTAAGCATTAATTTGAATAAATATAAAATTTGTAGAATTATTATAAGTTAAGAGTAAATGGACAGGTCTGAGATTGTAAAAATATTTCATTGTTAGATTAGGGGAGAAATTAACCTTTTCCGACAAGCAGAGAACACCTGCTCAATTGTATGTGTGTTACGCGTGTATCTTGTGTGTGTTAGTGATGCATGTACAGACAGGAATCTCAGCAACCCGCCCCAAGTAAATAATAAAATAATTATTTTAATTCACTGTGCGAAAACTAATTTGTGTATGAACAAACCAAAGGCACCAAAGTGTGTGTAAAATTTATAGTTATCCCCAGTGAAAAGATGACGTTAATAGAACACGGTATGAGAAGACAGTGCTAAATAAATGTGCCAAAAATACGCAAATTACCCTAAGACGCTCAAATTAATACAGTTAGTGCTTAATCGAATTAGCTATGATTTGTGCTATCTCGATTCCGTGCAAAACATTGCTATTTGCTAATAATTGCAAATAGATGAAAAGGTTCGGGAGTGGGGGTTATCAGGCTATATGCAGGTATCGACAGGACGATTTTGGAGCCAACTGGAGCGGAATCTCGAGAGGGTATAAATTGAGGGTTCGACCGAAAACCCTTCTCTTCATTTCAAGACACAGTTGCAGCCGGACATGCAGTCCGTTGGCAGAACAGTTTCATTTTTATTACAAGTCTCATTAACGAAAGAATAAAACGTTCGTTAATTATGTGACAATATTCCGGAAAACGTAAAGTACCGGGATCGTTTAAGTCTACCAAGAGTATCTACGGAGAAGCTACCAGAGCGACGAGGGATGTTGGACGTTAGACGATGTTTAAGATCTACCTTGCAGCAGATACCAACTCTCTGAAGCGGACCACACACACTGCTGGAAAACGACGCTGGACTCTAGACGTATCCAGGACCACGCCAGGACAGGAGGAATGGAAAACTAACTCTGGACAACGCTGGACCCCGCCAATAAGTCGTAAGATCATCAGAACTCGAGGTGACATGCATAATGCATTTTAAATGATTTTAAAAAGAGCTCATAAAGACTATATTAAAAGACAATAAATTAAAACAAAGAAAATTTATAATTAGAAATAATATTTTAGAAATGTAGATAAATGTTTAGTCGTAAGAATGAGCGATTGCATATAAAGAAATAATGAAACAAAGGAATTTAAAGTTGAGAGAGTAGATTTTGTTTATCAAGGTAAATAATTAAATTGATTTGATATTTGCATTATAGAAAAGAATAATTTAAATGTGAATTTAAAAGGCCAGTCTAAAAGTAATTAATATAAATTCAAATTAATTTTAAACATTGGTATAGACTGAGCGAGTTGAGGTCAGATCTGAATTAAAAGAATTCAATTCAAATTACATTTTAATATTATATTTGATTAGTAAATCAAATTATTAACATGTCTAGATTAAGATTATTAACATGTCTAGATGTAACAGGGTTTTTAAATATGTGTAACACTGCATAGTATAAGAGAGAAACATTTAATAATGAGCAATATCGTGACCGAAGGTTATTAATGATGTTTATGATTATTTATAAGATTGAGCAAACAATAAATATGAATTTTAATACTCATAATTATAATACTCTTATTATAATTACACCTGAACCCCAATTACACGTACACGGTATTTGTATTGTTATAATTTTGTCGCCCGTCAATGTGTGGCACGACACGCATACATTTAAATTTGCAATTTTATACTGTTATAATATATACTGTTGTTATATATATATAATATATATATATATATTTCAATCACTTTCTGCTACAGTCCGTTTCTTGATGTATATAATACATTTAATATTTATACTAAATTTACCTCAAGATGTTTTTTCTATTAGGAACATGTTTCGAGAGTTCTTGTTCTCTCATCTTCAGCCTTCGCCATCTTGTTTCTGGTGTTCACTTGAGGTAAATTTAATACCTCAAAAACATCTTGAGGTAAATTTAGTATAAATATTAAATGTTATATATATATATATATATATATATTACGACGATACTTTAAGACACTTACTTTTGCACATATGCTATTACTCATTTGTGCGCACTTACCCACGTCTTCTGCAGTATTTACCTTGATGTTTTCCAGCTAGGTCGCAGTCTTTGGTAGTTGATTGAGTGTGGATAAGCACGTCAATATCGTTATACAATCGTAATACAAGTAAAGAGTACAAAGGATTTAGTACTAGTTGTGAAATTAGTACGACTTTGTTAATAAAATCATATTCATTTTGTTTATTATTTAAAAAATTGCAATTGTCATATTATTAATTATTGTGTGGGTTAATTACTATTGGAACCCTTATATTCAATACGAATATAATATCATTATAACGTGGTTAAAATCTTATTTCTTATAGTCTAAGACATATTATACACAAACATAAGACATATATGACCTGGAATATTTACACAGACATATAATACATAACACATATATTATTATAATGCGTGATTAACAAGTACGAAATTGAATATTCATCTTGTCTTAGCAAGTGTGGTTTTTATTATATACCACTTAATTAAAAAATCAATTAATTAAACCTTTATTAAAAATTCTAATAGAGACCATTCTATTACTTAATTAATTATATACTAATGTCTCAATTAATTAAAAATCTTCAATTAAAGTAACTCTCATACTTGAGTTTACGTTATGGTTACTTGATTTTAATTTTATAATAAAATATAAAAATATAATAAAATATGGTTTCTATACTGACCATTTATTTATGAGATTAATAAATTTATATTCTTTGTTATCAATTATTATTCTTTGAACATTTATTGATTATTCATTATCAAAAATAAAAATATAATAAAGTTTATGTAAACTTGTATATGGAATCTAGAGCCTTCTTTTGATAGACCTCAGGGTCATTTATAGTATTAAATAAATGTCTGACTTCACTTGCATATTTCTGCAACCATCTAACTGTGTCGTTACCGTCACCTGGACTCTCGAGTTTGGGATCCTCTTCGGGTATCACCTTCTCTGTCTCTGCGTCGTTGAAATTACTCTCTCCCTCTACTGGATGCTGAGTTCTGACGTGGACCTCTGGTCGTGATGATGTACGGCTGGATGTAGCTGCATGTGGCTGTCCCTGCGTCCTCTAGTATTTTGCTCTGGTTCCTCTCCTCTCCTCGTCTTGTCCCTCGTGGATGTCTCGAAGGTCTACGTGGACTTCTTGAAGTTCATCGACGTTACGACTCCTCATAGATTACGATATTATAGTCTTTTAAATAAATCGTGTTTCACTACTATTTTCACCGACGTAGTGCCGGTTCCATCGCACTTTAAGTTACGTAATACGGTTTAAAACATTACTTAACTTTGTAAAATTCGCGGTTGCGAGATGCATAGATTTCACGTACTGTCTGTTGATGATCTGAAAAAGCGTGTGTCGCTCGCTGGGGTTTTATACTCCTGCTGTCGTTCAATTCCTGTTGAAAACTGTTTGGACAAAATTGAACAGATCCGCGCGTCGATTTAATTACTAATTACAACCTACGCGTCTTTCTATGAAGCGCACACTTTTTTATAAATATTATTTTACAAATCGTTAGGTACATTATTAAACTTAACTTATGCAAATTATGAACATTAAGGTGTGTAAACTATGGAAGTTATGGCAACATTTTCACACGGTGGCTGAACGGTTCCCACGATCATAGACCACATAATGTCTAATTGTAGCGCCAGGCGCCAGCTTTATTTTTACATATGTCTCTGATTCGTGTGACTTCTGGTTTTCGTTCAGTACTTAAAAAACTGTGTAAAATTTTCCACACTCGTATGCATAATTCAACTTGTTCTTCATTTACACACTACCACTAACACACACGCAGACTGATACACACGCGGCTGCCTGTCGCTATGACGTCACCCTTGCCAGTCGGTGCGTGCTTCTTCTCCCCTCGCTGCGTTTAAAAACCAACTAGGCTTTTAATACCATATGCAGTCTCACTTACAATTATTTATTTATTTAAAATTAATTAATACGTTTATTTCTTTTATTATCTCTTCTACCTAACGCTTAATTATTACATTATTTTTATTATTTACATCTCATACGTGCGTTCGTATGTTATCATACCTCAGTCAGGGGTTGATACATAGACTTATGCTAAACGTATCGTTGCAATATATATATATATATATAATGGTTTATATAAAACCACAACCATTTTATATTATAATTATCACCAACTTATTTATGACTGCCTTTGAATCTTCCATCTTACTTGTAAATATCTTGTTCACCCATACCACATTTACCCAAAGCCTTATGAAACACATCCACATTTTTAGAGCAGTTATCTTCTTAAGAGAAACTTTACTGCAAGGTTTTACTCTTGCATTTTACTGTAGAGTATAAACAAGCCTTGTATTTTATAATGTTAAAAAAACGCCTAATACACAAAAACACGTCTTACCCAATTAAACCAAACATCTGTTAGGTTTAAACTGTGCGGCTAAACTTAGAAAACTGATACACACTGGAGTATGAACATCAGAAAAGAACAGCTTTTAATCGTCTTGGAAAATTCAAAAACTGCACAAACATTTTATTATCATCATCAGTCCAAGGACTAGGCCTTAGACCTGTTTCGGAATCCATCTCGTCCTTGGCCTACCGACATCTCTCTTCCCAATAGGGTGACAACCCAAGGCAGCCACAGGTAGACGGATATCAGCCATGCGGTTCAAGTGTTTACACCATCTCCTTTTGTGGTCTTCAATCTTCTGGTGCAATGATACAATTTTAAAATTGCGTATAATATCGTCGTTCCTTCTCCGAAGAACTTTTTATCAAAACTAATAAAAATCAAAGTACACGCACAGAAGGAAAACATTTTATATATGTAAGTAAACAACTATGAAACATTCAACCGATACGAGATCTCTCAGTCTTCAATGGCGCCGTCCTACCCCACGGGGTATCGTAAAAGGTTGTTGTCCGCTTTAGAATGCTCAATCCGCTCACGTAGGCCAACGTATTGTATAACAATCAGAGACGGTCAAATACCATTAGCTTCGGGCGGCCAGGCACGTAGTCACCGGCCCCAGCCGAACACATTATCTGGGACTCCACTAGACAGTCGTCACTGGGGTTATTTGATTCACCTCCGTATCTACAGGATTTACGGCCAACGGTTATGACACCTAGATGCTCCCCACCCCTTCCCACGATTCACTCGTTACGAATAGTTTGCTTTGCACAGTACAGTAACACCACCACTTAACCTGTTTATATGCAAATTCACTTCAGCTCGTTTGACTGAAAATCCTTTAATTACAATAGAAGCACCAAACTTATTCACAACTACATGATTAGGAACGCTGCTGATTTAATTGAAACCATAGGTCCAAACAAAACGGAAAGCGTTTAATTTTAAGTAATTTTAAGGGAACCGAATTTGAATCCGTATAACTAATTATAAATATCGGTATGGGAAACCATACATGACTTCATGTTCCATGATTTATATATAAAATCATTTTCGAAATGAAATATTTCCATAGAAACTACTTCCTTTTCAGCTTTAACCACAGTACTGTGACCACTAACGTGTACCACCTCACGTTAGCGCACTCGATTTTCAGTGATGATGGCAGTCGATAGCACTGCCGAAACGTCCGGTTTTACAGAAAACATTGGAACATGGCCAAACAGTCCGCGAAAGAATTTTAACAACGAACTACTTATTTGTTGCCGATAACGTAGTTCACATATAAAAAATTATCCCCTCCCCCTTCAACTACCATTTTTATTTATAGATATTTCATCTACCTTTCTACAGTTGATTATTATGACCTTCTTTTCAGGATACTTTATTTATTAAAATTAAGTACTTTACACTTCTTAAAACGTGAAACTTGCAGGTAAACTAGTCCTTCCCCCTGACCGATCTTCATCAAAATAAATAGGGTTTGAGTACTCTACAATTCAGGCACATATACACATTATTATTTGATTCTGTTTGAATTTGCGGCAGTTATCGTTTGCCATAGAAATAATTCACACACAGATAACAGACACTTTTCGGAAATGACTTTTCTTCATGTTTTGAGGGTAGTACAAGCAGAATCAGCCCTTATCTCGAACGCAATTTTTTTCGCCATCACCATACTTCTATTTCCTTATGGAACATGGAAGTAAAAATGGTAAGGAGAAAAATTTCTGGAAGTATTCTACAACCAGAAACGTGGAAATAGTGGTCGTTTCCAGTCACGATAAAATTAATATTTTTTGCCTTTACAATTGCATGTAATATTAATTTTTAAAATTCCGGTAGTATTTTCCTCCTCCATCTATACTACTAATTTTTTCTTACTTCAAGACTACATACTGCGTGCATGTGTGCCACTTTATACACGCTTGTATGTAGGTGAGTGGGTGGTCCGTGATATAAAGTCCTGCGGTCACTGAACTAGCAAACCCTGCTCTGACGGAGCTGGACTCTGTGTGTGGGGGGTCTGTCTGTCTATCTATCTGTATCTAGGTGTCAGTGGCTACTGTCAGGATTTCATCAGGTTACTCACTGCTGACGGCAACTGAAACACCAAGGGATCTCCTCCCCTCCTGTATATTGGATTACATTTACAATTGGTTTCTGAGAAATGATAGTAGTGTTGATGAAATATTTAAAGGACGTTACTAGATAAACTGACGTCAACGTGGATCACGGAGACCAACATTTACTTATTAATTTGGCAATTAACAAAACGCACGGAATTAAATTGACTTGTTCCTGGAAAAACAATTCTTATGAATTTTGTAGTCACTGACACAGGTAATCATTTATAGTTATACGTAGAAATCTAATATCAACTTTCTCGCTACAAAGACATCAGTTAAACTGGTGGGATTTGTTGTAAGGTCTTGAATGCTACCAACTTAACAAAACTGAATATACCGTATGGACATTATTTTTTCAAAATAATTTATTCGTTTTAGAATTTTTAAAAGTTTTCTCGTGCATAAAACTGGCTATACTTTTTAATATTTATTTATGTTTAGCAGTGTTGGGTTTGTATACATATAAAATATTTAAAATAAATATTATATAAACGCACTATTAAGATTCTTCTTTTTCTTACTTGAGATACATTACGAGTTTTATTTTGAAAAGGTATATTTATTATACGTTAATACTGTGATTTTATTCATTGTATTATATGTATTTACATATTTCGAGTATTATGCAGTAAGCTCGACGTACTTAATATTCATCTCTTGTCTGGTAAAATATCTACGATTTGGTTTTGTATTACTTCTGGTTGGTATTATTGAGTCTCTTGTGTTTTTGACATTGCGAATTGTTTTGATAAAAATTTGTAAATATGGCGAGTACTTCTACATTAATGTTATAAACATTCTGTTGTGTTTCATCTTGACTTTAATAAGTTCAAGTACTTATTTGTTTCAGAGTTTACATGTTGTATATGTAGATTTTTCACATGTTCGTTTCAGTGGCTTTTGCATAGTAAATGTTTAGTTAGTACTCTATTGTTAATGTCTGCAAATCCGTTACGTTCTGACTTGTTAGAGATGCCCCTTCCATACGCTACTCGACTACCCTACATCCAGGCATCCAGCCCCGCTCTGTCACTACAATGCAAGGCGGCGCGGTAAAAATACGCTGGATTTCTAAGTGGCCAAGAGCCAGTTATACCGGACTTTACAAGACCGGATCTAAGCGATTGTGGCGGTTTACTGGAAAGTGATTATTGTGTTAATTAGTACAGTACTGTAATAAGGTGACATTTATTGTTGTGCTTTGGACAAATTTAACTTGAGTGATTGTATGAGAATGCCTTTGTTGACGTCTGCAAATCAGTCCTGCATGTATGATACATGTTGCGTATAAGTTTTTTTTACTGACTTCTTAATTACAGTACTTCCATGTTCCTTAAGGAAATGGAAGTATGGTAATGGCAAAAAAAATCGTGTTCGAGATTATTGCAGATTCTGATTGTACTACACTCAAAACATGAAAAAAGTCATTTTTCGAAAAGTGTCTATGTGTGTGTCTGTCTGTGTGTCTGTATGTAGATTTTTTTATGGCAAACAATAACAGCCGCAACTTCAAACAGAATGAAATAATTTTTTGCATACAGTCCTGATTTGTAGAGTACTCAAGACCTTTCGTTTTTGGTGAAGATCGGTTAAGGGAAAGGAGTAGTTTACCTGCAACGTTTTATGTTTTGACAAGGTTTATGTTTTGGCAAACAATAACACCAGCAAATTCAAACATAATCAAATAATTTTTTGCATAGAGCCCTGAATTGTAGAGTTCTAAGACCTATTGTTTTGGTGAAGATCGGTTAAGGGAAAGGGGTAGTTTACGTTTACCTGCACCGTTTTGTTTTAACAAGGGTATTTTCTATGGCAAACGATAACAGCTGTAAATTCAAACATAATCAAATAATTTTATGCATACAGTCCTGAATTGTAGAGTTCTCAAGAGTTATTGTTTTTGGTGAAGATCGGTTAAGGTGAAGGGGTAGTTTACCATCAACGTTTATGTTTTAACAAGGGTAATTTTTCCTATGACGAACGGTAACTGCCGTAAATTCAAAGAGAATCAAATAATGTTTTGCATACAGCCTTAAATTGTAGAGTTCTCAAGACCTATTGTTTTTGGTGAAGATTGGTTAAGGAAGAGGGGTAGTTTACCGGCAACATTTGCTTTTATCAAGGGTAATTTTGTCCTATGGGAAACGATAACAGCCGCAAATTCAAACAGAATCAACTAATGTTTTGCATACAGCCCTGAATTGTAGAGTTCTCAAGACCTGCTGGTTTTGGTGAAGATCGGTTAAGGAAATGGGGTAGTTTACCAGCAACATTTTATGTTTTAACAATAGTAATTTTTTCTATGACGAACGATAACTGCCGTAAATTCAAACAGATTTAACTAGTCTTTTGCATACGTATTTTATTTATACAGAGCTCAAGGTCTGTTGATTTTGTTGAAGATCGGTTAAGGGAAAGGGGTAGTTTACCGGCAACATTTTATGTTTTAACAAGGGTAATTTTTTTCTATGACGAACGAAAACTGCCGTAAATTCAAAGAGAATCTAATAATGTTTTGCATACAGCCCTGAATTGTAGAGTACTCAAGACCTATTGTTTTTGGTGAAGATTGGTTAAGGAAAAGGGGTAGGGGTAGTTTACCTGCAACGTTTGATTTATCAAGCGTAATTTTTTCTTATGGTAAACGATAACAGCCGCAAATTCAAACAGAATCAAATAATGTTTTGCATACAGCCCTGAATTGTAGAGTTCTCAAGATCTGTTCGTTTTGGTGAAGATCGGTTAAGGAAATGGGGTAGTTTACCAGCAGCATTTTATGTTTTAACAAGGGTAATTTTTTCTATGACGAACGATAACTGCCGTAAATCGAAAGAGAATCTAACAATGTTTTGCATGCAGCCCTGAATTGTAGAGTTCTCAAGATTTGTTGTTTTTGGTAAAGATTGGTTAAAGGAAAGGGATAGTTTACCAGCAACGCTTTTTTTTATCAAGGGTAATTTTTTCTATGGCAAACGATAACAGCCGCAAATTCATGCATAATCGAAAATGTTTTGCATACAGCCCTGAATTGTAGAGTTCTCAAGACCTGTTGGTGTTGGTGAAGATCGGTTAAGGGAAAGGGGTAGTTTACCAGCAACATTTTATGTTTTAACAAGAGAAATGTTTCCATAACGAACGATAACTGCCGTAAATTCAAACAGAATCAAATAATTTTTTACATATGTATCTGAGTTGTAGAATACTCAAGGCCTCTTGATTTTGGTGAATATCGGTTACGGGGAAAGGGTAGTTTACCTGAAACATTTTTTGTTGTAACAAGAGTAAAGTACTTAATTTTTATAAATAAAGTATCCTGATAAGAAGATCTTAATAATCCACTGCAGACACGTAGATGAAATATCTATAAATGAAGAGGCTAGTTGAACGGGGTGGGGGTAAATTTCTATAATTGAAAATTATAGTTGAAGCGGGAGGGGATAATGTTTATATGTGTACTACGTTATCGACAACAAAGTAGTAGGTTTTTGTTAAAATTCCTTCCCGCGCTGTTTGGCCGTAGTCCAATGTTTTCTGCAAACCCAGACGTTTCGGCAGTGCCGTCGACTGCCATCATCAGTGAAAATCGAGTGCGATAACGTGTGGTGGTATACGTTAGTGACCACAGTACTGTGGTTAAGGCTGAAGCAATAAGTGGAAAGAAGTAGTTTCTATGGAAACATTTCATTTCGTAAATGATTTTAAATATAAATCTTAGAAAATGGAAGTCAAGTATGGTTCTCCATACCGATACGGTATTTGATTTACAAATACGCTAAAGTATTGTGTAGTAATATATAATAACCCTTCAATACAAGAAATTGTCAAACAAATAACTGAAGGGCATATTTGTTTAATACAATGGTCGATATTACGACGTATAATAACTGACACGAATGTTTAAAATGGAACATTTTCCCTGCGTGTACGCTTCCCGTAATAGTGTATGGGTGAGAAACGTGTCTGCGGGAACGATACAAAATCAGACCACATGGGAAAGCATAGAAGGGGAGTTTGCTGGGAATATCAAGAAGAGACAGGAAAATGATTAAATTAACAAACAACATATCCGCAATAACTGATATCATTCACAAATCTTGAAGAGAGAAGAATCCTGAAGGTAATAGGAAATAGGAAAATAATTGGTTAGGTCACTGTTTAAGAAGAGACTGCTTGCTTACAATTGCCATTGAGGAGTCACAGTAGGAGAAAAAAGAATAGGGCTTAGAAGAATTAAGTTAATAGATAGCATTAAAATCAGAATGTGTTACGAAGAAACGAAAAGACTGGCATGCAATAAGACAGCTTGGAGAGATTTTACCATTTGAAGACCTGCCTTAGGGGAGAACGCGAAATAAATTATTCACAAATCAAAAAACTTCAGTAGTCACTACTATTAAATTATGTCATCAAGGGAAATGATCCACGACCGGCTTATCTCTGGAATATTATAAATGGGAATCTAGTTGGATTTAGCCGACTATAATATTGCGTCATATTGTTATAGGATTATATCATTAAATTCGTAGTGACCGTCAATCAATGAATGTTTTGGTGAAGGGTTTGTGAGGATCGGCCAAAAATATAACACAAATTGAACTTACTTGTGTCGACGTTTCGACGTTCTTTACCGATCCTCACAAACTCTTCACCGAAAATGTTATAGGATTATGTTTTGCTGCTGCCTTGAAGTTGAGTGTTGGTGCGTCAAAGGCTAGGAGAAGACAACTCTGAATAAAAATTACCGGAAGTCATGGCCTGTAAGGGGGCAGCCCTCCAAATGACTTACCAATCTATAGGCTGGTACCCTGTAGTGGGGAAATTAATGTACTGAAAACATTCAAAGTACACAGCTGGACGGAAATAGATTAAGGAATTATAAAGAACGGTGGAAAGACCACTTAGAAAGAAAGTCAGAGATCAAGACTAGCCAAACAAGTCTGGAAATATAACCTTATAATACACAGGTGTGTGAATAGACCCAGGAAAACATGGGCTATGGGGTCTTTAAAGGCAGAACAGGGAGCACCTTGTCTATGCCGTCATGTGAAGATGATGATGACGATTTGATGAAATCAAAAAATTAAATTGTACGTGGGTAAGTCATGTTGCTACTTTAGAAGATAGAAAATGGGTGACTACTAAAGTAAAGGAAAGGTTGAGAGTAAACAATAAACTCTCAAGGTGGCCATCATCAGTGGATGATTAATAATGCTGAAATCCAGCCTATCGGAAACCAGAGCAATGTGATTGACTCACACAGTGCATGTCATGTTAACAACTGAAACAGCGCTGTGAAGTTATAAATATAGGTGCTTCTAATTGTTTGGGCTTATCTAAACGTATCCTCACTCCGGCGTTTTACACATTTTTGTTCCCACACCACTGATGATGGCTGTCGTGAGCACGGCCGAAACGTCTCGAAATTTTCATGTTGGATCTAATGGATTACAGCCTTGGATAATTATATTAAGTGTGAGAGTGTTTATGCTGAATCTGGTAGAATTTACTTATTAAAAAATGAAACTGTAGATAAATATTGTTACGGCATCACAGAACAATCTACGTATTTGTCGAATTGTCCCAGAATAAACTCGATGTAACGCGTGTGGCGTACGTGCTTGTAGACGCATATACGAGAAGTTTCTCGAAGGCGCCAGCTGCGCGGACTGTGTCAAGGCCGCAAGTAATTACGTCGTAACTATACTGGTGCTATCGAATAATCTAGTAATTTGGGGCGGTACCGGTACTCAACGACGTTCAGAGTATCAGTTGCGATTTTGGATAGTGCGGTTCGAGAGTTATAGTAGCGATATTACTGTGCGCGTTCAAGTGGTTATTAGTTAAGAGTTGTGTTTTATAATCGGACGGTATAATTGTAATACAATTGTCTTTAATATTAGTGGACATTTTATTGCGTGTGAACAATTTTCATTTGATTGTATGTAGTCACTGTGTTGTTAATTACGAACTGTTTAACTATAACAATTAAAGGTGTGATTAGTGACTTAATTGGTGTCTTGTACTTATTTTGTTTCCACTGTACCTACGACGATCGAGTAGACCGTCGTAACAATATGTTGTAATAAAATCATATTACTAGAATTTTATTTGACACTAAATGATTAAAAATACAAGTATCATTTGTAACACTATACGACAAACAAACAAACATTTATTTAAATATATTCACAAACTAAACTGTGTAAGAAAACAACCCACACTGTCTGAAAAACTAAATCAAGGCTCTGCATAAATAATGACTATATTTAATATATGATCATAAATAAGCACATAATAAGTATATAATAAATAAGTAAATATTTATTTACATGTGCTTAATACATACATGAGTAAGTAATATATGTATAAATCTTATGTACACACCTGCATATGTAAAAATATAATGGAAAGTTTTCTGGTTGTTTTGGCGATCAGTTTTGTCGCGATAAAGGAAACCGATAACTTTCGAATATACCCGAATTCAATAGTACTAGAATCAAACAGAGAACATAGATTAGAACTAACGAGTCCTGGAGGTATGAGTTATTTTAGTACAGTATAATGAATTAGAATACGCAAGAGGAAAAATGAGCGTCGATCCAAGTCAGTCTAAGCAGCGGCAAATATGTCGACAAAATAGTCATCATAACCCGATCAAATGCATCTACAAAGGAGCTTCAGAACAAAAGAGGCAAGACATAATACAGACGATGACTATTCAGAAGCAGCCGAGTGGTTCATGTACCTTGAAGCGACAAAATCTGAAGTTGGGAGAGAAAAAGGCGAGGTAAGGAGAAGTGAAAGTTTAACCATCGAGGTATGTCTCCATCTTTCAGTCAAGATCTTTTCGTAGGCAGTAAAAACGAAATATTCGTACATTGAGCTGAAAAATAACAAAATTGCCTACGCGACTGTTGGCATGCGGCGGGGCCCGAAGCTGTTCCAGTCCTACGGAGATCATTCTGTGCGGCAGAATTGCGTAACGCGCTGGATTGTTTGAGATGCAACTTCCAGACGTTACTTGGCTATTAAACATCCAGGCATCCAGCCCCGCTTCGTTACGACAATGTAAGGCGGCGAGGTATAAATATCGGATTTCGAAGCAGCCAAGAGTCAGTTATACCTATCGATTATACAAGTCCGGGATCTAAGCGATTTTCGCAGTTTACTGAAAAGTGATTATTGTGTTAATTAGTACAAAACTGTAATAAGGTGATTTTTATTGTTGTGCTTTGGACAAATTTAACTTGAGTGATTGTATGAGAATGCCTGTGTTGATTTGTAACTGTTCTTTGTGTCTAATTAAAGTTCGTAATCAGACTTCATTGGTGTCAGTTATTCTGTTTCCACTGTACAACACCACGATCCGTGTGACCGTCGTAACAATGTACACATATATATACAAACCAACGCTATGCAAAGACAAACCTGAGTGAGCTTTAAGACCGAAACTAATGGAACGCTTTAAAATATTTTTAAAAAAGTCTTACGGTAGATACTAGACTTCACACACAAAAAAAAAACGAAGTGAAAGACGTTGTCATTTCAACAGACTAACAGCGCGAATTAACACAAAATTGAGGCAATTGTAATGGGCTGGCCGTGTCGAGAGAATGGTCAACACATCAAAAAGATTTCTTGTAGGAAACGTGGAAGTTAAAAAACGAAAGGCCGACCGCGTAAAAGATGGGAAACTGTTGCCGTGCATTCAAAACGCACGCTGAGAAAGGATAAAGGAAACCCTCCGCTACCAGTAAAGTGATGCAGAAGATAAAGCTGTAGCACTTTAGGAGGAGGTGGAGGAACGTAAACTGGGCAAGTTTCGTTTTAAAGACAAACTGCTGAACAATGATTAATAGGCATTTCTACAGAAGTCAAAGAGGAATACTATCAATAAGGATATTGTATGCTAACGGAAAACAACGTTTGTTTATTTCGTATCCAATACGAGGAAGACCTGATTGGTCCAGTAAATAGGCGACTAAATTGAAATTATCCAACAGTTTTGATTTATTTTTGATTTGTTTGAAAACAATACACTGAAACTATACAATTTCGTTTCACTCTCATATACGACAACGTACACAAACATTACGATTTTATCATTACAGCGGATTATCCATTATTTATACTGCACGGAAAACAGTAGCGGACGGATAACAACTGGTTTTAATTAATTTTAGTTATAATTTCGTTTAAATATGTATGCTACAACACCCCATGTTTAGATTGTTTCATTATAAGGATTTGTCTTATCTGACAACAAAAATTGAAACAACAATTTTCTGTAAAGCAGTATGTACAGGAAACTATATAATGAGTTTGTCTGGTTATCTATTCGTACTGTACGTACGTAAAACAGAAATCAACTGTACAAGAGTAAAAATCATACGATAATGTTAGTTACTACAGCACCACTGTAAGCAAACTAGAGAAAAACAAGGAACAGTAATGTACATGTATATCGGTAGAGGGAAGAACATTCTGCCAAGCTATATAATGGACAATATTTTTAATAAAAGTAAATGCCTGCAAAATTCCTAAAAAATTTCAGAATAAAAAAATAAAGTAGACTCAAAAGAAGAGTGGAGAATGGAGTACAAAACGGTGCAAACACAATATTGTTTACCTTGTTTACCTCTACAAAGTAGTAAGTCTTTGGCTTTTACTATTATTTTTTTGTACGTCGTACTAACTGCTGGTATTCTTCTGTCAATTATGGTAATACTGTCTTCATATGATAGCATTTGTGTTTTTATTAAGGATTGTTTACTTCTGTCTTAAAGAGTTTCCAGACAAGACAATATATAGAGAACTCTCCCGCCTAAACAGGCAGTAACGTAAAAGATGTCCTCCTCACGAATGGGTAAATATATCATCACTATACATACAAAGATGCTATGCATCCATATAAGAAAAAATGTTCTTATAATCGTATATGCGGAAACGCCCCGTTTTTGTCTGTCCGCTAGTTTGTATTTTTAAGGAAAAATTTTAATCTCGAAAATAAACTGAGATATTTCATGAAATTTTATATAATATGGGTTTAAATTAATTACCTCTAATAAATAAAAATTATTGTTGTTTTATGATCAGAAATTTCAGAATGGCGGCCGCTCAAATTTTTTGATGACTAATGGCACTGTAAAGTTTTATTCTATCAAATTATGACTTATTAAGTACAATGCCGAAAATGTTATTGCAAAGACAACGGTACCATGTTTCTTCAAATCCAATAACACGTAGCCGATTGTGTTGGTAAACATCTTACCATATTAGAACATATAGCAAGTCCTTAACATTAACAGTTTCCAGTCTAGCACTGAAATGAACGAAAATGTTTAACCATACAAGAATTCATAATAAATGTTCGAAGTGCTCTTTGTTGTTTTCAAACTCATGTTGGACCTGACAATGCAAGGATCTCATTCAATCAGAATATGTTTTACCGTATTTATATTTGCTGCGACCTTCAATAATTCTTTTATTTAAATTCTAAATATTTTAAACTATATCTGAGCACACTGTAGTTTTAAGGTGCTCCTATAGACAAGAATCTAATCTGGCACTATATCTAGCAAATCATACTATATCGTTACGACGGTCTACTCGGTCGTCGTAGGTACAGTTGAAAACAAATTACACAGTTTTCAAGTTGGGTTGTTTTCTTACATAGTTTAGTTTGTGAATATATTTAAATAAATATTTGTTTGTTTGTCGTATAGTGTTACAAATGATACTTGTATTTTTAATCATTTAGTGTCAAATAAAATTCTAGTAATATGATTTTATTACAACATATTGTTACGACGGTCTACTCGATCGTCGTAGGTACAGTGGAAACAAAATAAGTACAAGACACCAATTAAGTCTCTAATCACACCTTTAATTGTTACAGTTAAACAGTTAGTAATTAACAACACAGTCTCTACAACAAATCAAATGAAAATTGTTCACACGCAATAAAATGTCCACTAAAATTAAACACAATTGTATTACAATTATACCGTCCGATTATAAAACGCAGCACTTCACTAATAACTACTTGAACGTACACAGTAATAACTCGAACCGCTCTGTAAATATATCGCACTAATACTGAACTGAACGTCGTTGAGTACTGGTATTTATACCGCCCCAAATTATTAGATTATTCGATAGCGCCAGTATAGTTACGACGTAATTATTTGCGGCCTTGACACAGTCCGTGCGCCCGAGCGAAGTCTGGCACAGTATAGAAAATGCGTCAACAAGCACGTACGCCACACACGTTACATTCCGGATCACTCTGGAACATTCGATAAACACGTAGATTGTTCTGTGATGTCGTAACAATATTTATGATACAACTAAATCCACTTTTCACTATATCGTTAACTAAAAAGTGACCTACAATATAATCAAGTTGTTCGGGAGCACCATCATGCATAAAAAAACATATGACTTCTTGTAGCTAATTTTAACTTCTTCTATGTAGTTTGGTCAAAAGTTTTCAGAAATTCAAGATAATTCTGGACAAGCTGTTTAGTAAAACTGAGTGCCTCCAAAATTCCTAAAAAATTTAGAACAGGTAAATAAAGTAGTCTCAAAAGAAGATAGGAGAATGGAGTACAAAACGGTGCAAGAACAATATTGTTTACCTTGTTCAAAGTAGTAATTTTTGGTTTTTACTATTACTTTTTTGTACGTTGTACTAACTTCTGGTATTCTTCTACCAATTATGGTAATACTGTCTTCATATTCTAACTTTTGTGTTTTTTATTAAGGATTGTTTACTTCTGTCTAAAAGAGTTTCCAGACAAGTTAATATATAGAAAACTCCCTGTTTAAACAGGCAGTAACGTAAAAGATTTCCTCCTCATGAATAGGTAAATGTGTCATCACTATATTTAGGCCTATACAAAGATGCTATGCATCGTTATAAGAGAAAATGTTTCTCTAATATATAGTTTCTATAATCATAAATGCGGAAACGCCCCGTTTTTGTATGGCCACTACCTTGTCTTTTAAATGAGTTTAAGAATTGTATTCAGAAAACTAACTGATGACGTAATTTGGTTAACCTACCCGTTCAGGTACAAACATACAAACACATTATTTGTTATAGCTGAACTTACTAAAACAAACAAGGAAAAACATTTCACTGTTGTTTCTTATTAATACTAATTAGTTTTATTTGCTGTGATTAAAATTAATATGTAAAATAGAAGTAATTAAATTTTTTAAAATACCCCGTATATAATTTCATTTAATATCAAATATTTATTTTATAGTATATTTTGTTGTTTAATTTATAAATAGTAATAATTTGATATAAATTTGTTCCTCTACTAAAGGAATTGAATTCCTTCACAAAAAATTAAGTAGTCAGAATTTATGAAAAGACTCTTTTACTATGTAACTAGATTATTTGTTATCGTATTTAAATAACAAGTTATTTTATTTATTATAAAATGTTCATTATTTTATTTTGATAAATCATAATTAGATTATATAAAATTTTATTTTATTAGTGATCAAAATATTAAAGTTGCTGCAATTTTAAAAATTGTGATCAGAAAATATTCGTGATACTTTACTTATTAAAGAACATTAGTATATGTGTTAAATTCCATCAAGATATCTCCATTCCTTTTTAAGACATAAATTCTTCTTTAAAAGAACTTAAAAATAACGGCCAGGCGGAAAACGAGGCGTTTCCAGATCTACGGTTACAGGAACGTTTTCTCCTGTACAATGCATATAATCTAAATATTACAATAAAGGTATCGTTTACATTACACTGCATTACGAAATTTTAGAGATATTGTTACCGCTTGACCATTTTTTGGCAAACTGAATTCAAGATAAATGCACCTATTTAAGTATGAAATAATTAACTTTCTCTGTAGAAGTAATTTACTTTACTTCCATTACAAAACAGTTCGGTAAACACACAAAACACACACACATACACATTCGCTACATATAAACAAAGGATATTTAATTCAGTTGTCATAGCTGTAATTGTGAGCGCCATGATTTCAGCGTCCGGTAATACAAAAACAGAAATTTAACAATAGCAAAAGAATAAAACCCGTTTTAATTAATTTTGTTAATTGAATTTTAATGTGCGCCTTATTTACGTTTTATCGTGAGTTCACTCGTTTTGTTTTGTTTACCTGCTATAAATCTGACACAATCGTTTGGCAACAACAGTACAAAAGTTGAGTAACTTTTCAATTACTAAACAACACAAATGAAAAAATTAATTAACAATATTATAATGAACTACAGAAACCAAGGAAAAAAACATTGAAAAAAAAACATAATGACTGTATTAGTTATTTTAAATACTTATATTATTCGACTAAAGCTAAACTTTTCCTTTTGTCTTAACGTCAATTAGAAAAATCTGAAGTGTAAATACTCGCGTCACCGTATCTTAACGCTGTGAGATAAACCCCCGACAAAGTCGTTTCATTTATCAAACAAAATCGATTGTGACGCGGCAAACAGTTTTGTTACAACCCAATACGGACGCGTTATAAGAAAATATGATTATACTAGTTGCCTTATAAATCTTACAGCCTCCTGACATTTGATCGTCACCGGTATCAAATGTACATACCGTTGATAACACATTGTTACATTTATACCGAGACAACAATTCATTGTTACAGTTTCAATTAAATTGTTTAATTATTCGAATCGTATGAGACACTGTAGATTACATTCAATTCAAATGCTTCTTACATTCAGTTTTCTTTTTCTTCCACACTTTCGTCTTTTTTCCTCTGTCCACCGATTTTATTTTCAGGCTTTGCCTGCAGAATTATGCTTTTTTTCCTGACTAGTAAACGTTCTTTCATGTCACCTTAGCTAATGTACAGTTTTTTAAACCACTTTTTATGTTCCTGCAGTACAGGCAAGTTTATTACCCAATAAAACTATTTTTTCATAATTTTATGTGTAATGTTTCTCAACATTTGCATAAATTTTATTGACATGACGTCTTTTGTATTGATTTCCATTATTTTTTTTTCTAACACTGATTTCCTAGTACTTATTTCCTAATATTTTTCTTAACATTCTTCTTTCAGTAATTTATAATTTTTTTAAATCTTGATTGAATGGTTCCTTATAATTATTACGCAGTTTAATAACTGTTAAAATTTAAACGGAAAAACAAGAATGAATATTTAATATTTTCGAAATAAGCCTTACAGGGTTTGTCTCCTTCATCCCCGCTGATTTGTATCTCAGAACTTGTTTCAAAAACATACATTCGTCATTAGTTTCACATGAAACATCTTATTGAGTCTACGCTCTTTATCATTTGGATGTCTCTAGTTTTACTATGATATAATGATCCCAAAGAGGATTACACAAGCTATGTGCCTTTATGAATATTACTGGCTTTACTTTAAAAATTGTATCTGTATAGCATCCGCCTCTCCATAACCAATGATTTTTTTTCAGTAGAATAAATTTGAAAAGCACAATCACAACTATAATATTTATAACATTATAAATATTTTTCACCTTAAATCCTTATAAGAAAACCATCCTGATATTTAAACCCACCCTGATCATTACATTCTACTTTTTGTTTCTTTTCGTTTTGATACTTAGAGTCGGTAAACATAATTATAAATCCCATAAAAATGTCATACCTATATGCTTTATTGTTTTCTCTCCTTACATTTAACGTAATAATTTATTCTTATTAAAATTTGCTCTTTGCGTAATTATAATCATCAACCGGGCTCAACAGGGAGTGATGTCCAGTATTCTAGATCCAAGCCTTCAAATTTTTCTATCTTTGCACTCTCTCTCTCTCTCTCTCTCTCTCTCTCTCTCTCTCTCTCTCTCTCTCTCTCTCTTTCTCTCACTCTCCCCCATTTCTTTCTCTTTCTTGTCTATCTCTTTCCTTTTTTTCTATAAGACTCTTTTTTTGTAAACCATTTATGTGGTCCCTTTCTCTCTTGTGTCATCAGAGCGTACTATTCATTTTTTTTTGTATATCATCCCTAATTTTACGTACATATCGTCAAATATAAATTGTTTTTTTGTATGTCTTCTATTATTATTATTTTTACATTTACCTCCAGGTCGATGTTTTTGTTGCTAGTTTTTCTAATCTTTATTTTCTATCTTATGGACTGAGAAAGTTCACTTCTGTGGAAGTAGATTTCGCTCCACTGATTTACTGATTTGCCACACTCCGTATGTTGTACATTATTGAAATGTTTTCCTCCAAGATAAACCTGATATATGAATTTCACAACTCACATTGCTAATTGCCATGAGTCAGAGTATTCAGTACTTTTTGTACCCTTCACTGTATTTTACGCTTACACTAAATGTGAGATACACTCTACTATAATTAAGATTATATTATTTAATTTCACATCCTTAACTTCTATTTCATGGATAGGTTTATTGTCAAGGGCGTTGTATCATAAACTTAGTAAAGTATTTTTTCATCGGGAAAGGACATAAACAACACTTTGAACCGCATGTATCTCTTCGTTAATGTCTTTTATTTGTTCTCAACCTTTTGAGAAATAAAGCAGTGACTGAAGATTTTTACATTTTCCAATTCTTCCTTCTTTACCACGCTTAAACTCTGTTTCCTTCAGTTCTTATCAGTTTATGTATTATATTATTAGTTTCTATTGAATTGTAAGTAACATTCCTATAAATTTTTTTAGATAAATACCTAATTCAACGATCGTTAACACCACATTAAATAGTAATAGCCTACACATATGCATTTGGGGAAATTAATGGTAAATTTACCTACACATTTAAACATCATATTTTATGGACCTATATGTGTGTGTATACAAGTCTGCATGCTCAAATATCAGACTACTCTATATTTACATGTTATGTAATAATAAAAAAAAATAATTTAAAAAATTAAAAAACACGACTGCCAAAAAAATAAATGAATAAATAAAAAATAAATTGATAAAAAACTAAATAAAAATAATATTTAGTAAAAATCACAAAATCTAAATAAAGTCGATTTAAAAAGCCAAAAACAAGGTACTGAAATTCAGCTCTGATCAGATTTAACGAAAATGTTATGAATGATTAAACGCATAGTAATTTTATTAGATTTAAATTACTTTTCGATGTTGAATATATATCAATGCATCATATGAAGACTACAATTATAAAAAATATTGCTGATAAAATTTTGCTCTTCAATTTCTAATTTTCAATGCAGTCGGGGGCTGTTTCTAAATAGATTTGTTCTTTTCATTAAACAGCCCCCGACTGCATTGAAAATTAGAAATTGAAGAGCAAAATTTTATCAGCAATATTTTTTATAATTGTAGTCTTCATATGATGCATTGATATATATTCAACATCGAAAAGTAATTTAAATCTAATAAAATTACTATGCGTTTAATCATTCATAACATTTTCGTTAAATCTGATCAGAGCTGAATTTCAGTACCTTGTTTTTGGCTTTTTAAATCGACTTTATTTAGATTTTGTGATTTTTACTAAATATTATTTTTATTTAGTTTTTTATCAATTTATTTTTTATTTATTCATTTATTTTTTTGGCAGTCGTGTTTTTTAATTTTTTAAATTATTTTTTTTTTATTTTATTCCTTTTTGTGTTTAAAAAGAGTATAATGGGAATGTGCAGTGTGTGCGTGCGTGTGTGCGTGCGTATGTGTGAAGTGCAACAAAAATTTCAATTTTTACATAGTTTTATTTAGAAACTTTATCATGTACATAGTATAATTAGCGTATGAGCTTATAAACTTATAAATATAGTATAACTTTATTTTATATACTATTATATAACTAGTATAATACACAAACATTTCGATAAATTGTTTTATAAATTATATAATTAACTAAATAATTTCATTTATTAGAAATGATAAAGGAAAAGCTTTGGTCTACAGATTTCTGAGTCGATTTAATTCCTCAAGTGAGTTTTTATCGTTCATGCAACAATTTTCGTGGATCCAGACAACTTATTGCTAATCCCTCTAATGTTTTCACACGACTTAGTGCGACGTAGGCCTGACCCTTGGCAAAAATATTACTACTCAAATCAATGACTGCTTTGTCTAAAGTAGTGCCTTGGAGTTTATGTACTGTTACAGCCCAACACAATAATAATGGCAGCATACGTCGTTCTACTTTGCCCTGGCCTCGCAAAGCATCATATTCAACAGTGGTGGGCTCTATCTTTACTCCAATACCAGCAGTATTTCCCCTAATTGATCTGTCATCAAATTCTACAAATACGGATTGTGGAAGCTCACCAGGTTGAAGCTGATCTAGACGTAGTGCAGGCCACTCAATTTTTCTAATGATGCCGATTGCTCCGTTGAGCAGACCATGATTAACATTAATGTTTTTTCGCAACATTACCCTAGATCCGACTCCGATTACTAAAGAGTTTAGAATACCTCCAGTTTTGTTTGGATCCGTTGGTATGAAGTCTTTCTTTAACTTTTGTCCGTAATTCTTAGCTTCGACAGACACATCCACCGCTGCAATATCGTAAACTTTAGATGATGTTTTCAACTTTTCAGTCATCATAGCATTATATTCTTCTACCTGTTTAGTGTTTGGGAAAATACGCAGACACTCGCCATCAGCAAATTCATATGTCAAAGGAACTCTTCGACGATCTAAAATTTCTAGCTGCTGCATGGTGAGTTGGCCGACTCGTAAATTATTTAGAATGTCTATAAAAGTAGTGTCGTTAGCTTGCCGCATATTTTGAGGTAATTCACAGAAACTAAACAGTGTCCACAAATTAAATTCAGCTGATAAGTAATGAGGCTGCTTGAAGCAGTAGGTACCACCAACTGCTTTTGATACAGGTGGCAACTGCATTAGATCGCCAAACAAAATAGTATTGATACCCCCGAAGAGAGCATCATTCATTTTAAGCTGTTGCAACCTTAAGTGAATATTTCTTAGGGTAGTATAGGGTACCACTGAGATTTCGTCAATGATTAGCCAATTAATATGCTTCCACCTTAGCCGTTCCCTTTGAAGACGCTCACCAGTAAGAGGGCGAAGAGCTGTCACCTTGCCTTTTTCGATGGGAAGGGCAAAAGTAGAGTGCAAAGTGCTACCTCCAATCAATCTTGCAGCGACACCTGTGGGTGCTGCTACCGTAACAGCTGTGCTTGCAGGTAAATGAGAAAGACGACGAATCTGTTCTACAATAATTTTCAGAGTAAAGGTTTTGCCGGTGCCTGCTCCTCCAGTAACGAACACACGTAATGGCTCAGTATTATTTTCACTTGGAAGCAATCTGTCTGAAATCATTTTGAACAATTGGCGCTGCTGAAAATTCATTAAGTTTACTGCTGTGGCATATTGTTGATCCGTCATTTAATGTATTTCAAGTTCACCATCTTCGTTAGCTAAAGCAATTTCATCATTATGTTCTTCAATAAGGTTTTGTTCGAAAACTTTACGCATATTATTTTCGACCACGTCAGCATCTAAATTAACTTCATTAGCTAGGTTTTCTGCTACAATTCTAGCTACAGCTTGCTGAATCTCTTCCTCCCACCTAGCCATTTCCTCCACTTGTTTCCACCTTGCATTGGTCGTAACAAAGTTTGTTTTGCTACGAACGCTTGTTTTGCACTGTTATACCCCTCCATCAATTCAGATTCAGAGCGGAAAGGAATGTGCGTGACTAAAAGAGAATAATAATATGCTTCTGGATCTGAGTTTGGTGTGTAATACCTTGTTCGTAAGACAGCAGGCGCTTAAGCTTTTTCATTTTTCCCTGTTTATCAAGAGTGATACATCTCTCAGAGGCATTTTCTTCTGGAGCCTGTTCGTAAGCATCAGCATCCTGATCATCTTCTGAGAATCTATTGTGCGTCACAGGCTCATACCAGACAGCGAATTCATGCAAACTTAATTCTTCGAGCGCGTGAGGCCTGGCAACGGTAGCGGTCAAGAATATTTCTGTATGGCTCGTTTGCATTATCATCAATTCTCAACATCCGGTACCTTAACTCAGGAAAGCAAGTATTAACAAAGATCACTTTTCGTGAGGAATCCCGCATTTTAAGGTGACACAGACGTACTGCGCACTCACACGCTGACATCTCTCTGTGCGTTAAAATAGCATTTTGAATTGCAAAAATCCTTAGAACCGATCACTTTTATTCACTTCCGGTAAAAACCGGAAGTCAACTCACGGTGATATATAGCCTATGACACTTCTGGTGAAGTAAGGAATCCATCGAGCCATCGAACATCAAAATCGGTAAAGCCGTTAAAAAGTTATAGTGGAACATACATACATACATACATACATACATACATACATACCCTACCACTGAAAACATAACACTCCTTTTTGGCAGTCGTGTAAAAATAGAGTATGTTCTAAGAAACGAGTAAGCTGAGACTAACGTATGAACTGCATTAAGGAATCTCGAGTGTATCACTTTTTTGCATATCTGCGCCGTGTACATAAAGTGTCTCCCTTTACACGGATGAAAATTCAAGACACCATGAACGTATAAGAAACTACTTACTACTGGTACCGTTTTTATGGTACAGAGGAAAGTACATAGAGACATTTCGCAGTGTGTAAATATTTATATATACTCAATATTCACGAGTTTAAGAGACTAACTGTGAAGAAATATATAGAATTTATTTCCCTTGCAGAATTGCTTACAACTGACTCGCAATAACTTTAAATTAGTAAAGAGACTCATAGAAAAATTAGGCTATTGAAAAGATTACTGTCAAGTTCGGTATTTTCCTTCCATCTTAATACAAGGCATGGTAACAATTTACATAGCGTTGGTACGTAATGTCACGAGTTTGCCCAAAACCCATTCTCAATTATTGTACCCTTAGTCCTCACCTAGGTTTAAACGATTAGTGTTTTCAGTAGACTGGGCTTCCAATTCTGTTTCGATCTTCCATGTTGCCACAATCTTCTTAATATTTGTTTAAAAAGCCTCTCTTCTTCTCTAACCGCATTGTTACGACGGTCTCACGGATCGTCGTCGTATGGTACAGTGGAAACAAGATAGTGGAAACAAGACCAATGAAATCACTAATTACCCGCTTTAATGAGCCACAAATAAAAATTTGTTGTCAACACGATATTCTCATACAGTAATTCAAGTTAAATTTGTCCACACGCAATAGTAATGTCCAACTATAAAGAGTTCCCTACTAATTGTAACACAATCATTACTTTCCACAACAACCACTTATCCGCACTTGAATAAATCGCCATCTGTAACTTACTGACAAAACCGGCTACTGTTGATTATATAGGTCCCGCAGAGGTTCCAGAATAACTTTCTATTCTTTTAACGGCGTACCAGCACAACTTGTGTAGTACAAGTGCTCTCGAACAGTCTGGAAAGTATTTTTTAGTGCTACGTGAGTGAACGGCCTTGACACAGACGAGGCATGCTGGGCTAGTCGAGAAATTAGTAGAGCGACAATCGCGCCTTTCTGAGAGCATTCCGTAATTGTCGTAACAATATCATTGTTTTCCTTCTTCGCAAGCTGATATTATTAACTGTACACCCATTTGATATTTTACTTTTTTATTTCTAATCTTATTTTTCATTTTTATTCTCAGTTACTTTCTAGAAGCTTCCTCAGCACGTTCTCAAATTCTTCTCAATAATTTTTGTTAGTGCTTTACGTTTCTTTCCTATAAAGAAATCCACTTTAGTCACTGTTTCTTAAAAGTTGATCTCTTGACCTCTTTTTATTTTCAATCTACAAAATCCCATGTAATTAGCCTCTTTTTGGCAGTACATTCCTAAATAGTGTTTTTTTTTTGTTTCTCGGTTAATTGTTAGAGAACAGTAAATATTAAGCGTATTTTCATTCACTATGTGCGGCAATTTCTTTGTAGTTGTCAGTGTTTAACTGAGATATTTTTAAAGTATTACAAATGACTCAGACTAGTAACACATTAGCAGTCATATGTCCCAAACCTATACTCATATACCATTGGGTATAATGTATACGGTGGTGTGTGTGTGTGTGTGTGTGTGTGTGTGTGTGTGTGTGTGTGTGTGTGTGTGTGTGTGTGTGTGTGTGTGTGTGTGTGTGTGTGTGTGTGTTAAAACCACGCCGTTGATAACGACCCGTTAGTACTATTATTTTTACCCGTTTCACTGTTCTCATTCAAACAATACAGTGCGCGACGTTGTCTGCGTGTGTGGAGATATCGACTGCTGCCATCGTGATAATAACACGCTCAAGAACATCAATCTTTGTTTCGAAGAATAAATGTGACTGTTGCCTCTAGCTGTCGTGGGAAACCTCTTTTCAAAACCTTTATTTTGTAAGTCTGTGCTCTAATAAATTAACTGTAATATTGCTAGCTCTGACCACAATAGCCAGAACAACTCTAATGGTACCGTCTGCTGCATAGACATTCAGCTGTGTGTGTGTGTGCGCGCGCGCGCGCGCGCGCGCGTTTACATCCTATAGTTACAGTGGGACGTCGCTGCTAATCCAGGCGCGTTCGTACTGTTGAGAACAAACAACTCGGCCGGCCAAATGGAGCCATCAAGGAGTCAAAAGGATAGTATCAAGGAGTCATCCACACTCAATCCTACTCTGTCCTTCCTGAGCTGCAATTCCTTTAGACCAGTGGTTCCCAAACTTTTCACTCCGCGGACCCCCAAAATAATTTTAAAATTCACGGACCCCGTCTGACTTCTGAAATAAAGCAAACAGTAAGCTAAATATGATAGAAACAGTTATATTTTAATTACGAAGCTATTTTTTTTTCAACCTCCGGTGAGCTGGAAACCTGTTTCTGTTGTCATAGCAACAATCTGATTGTTGATTAATGTTTTTGAGGCTTTGTTCTAGCCTGTAACTACTGGTTTTATAGTTATTTTGTCTATAACTGTGGTGACGACAGTTTAATTATGGCAACTACAATAGAAATTGCCTCCAAGTGTGAGATTCGGTCTGTTATTAGATTTCTTCAAGCTGAAGGTCATAGTGCTACAGAAAATCATCGAAGCTTGTGTAGTGTGTATGGAGAAAATGTGATGAGTGATGGTTCAGTTCGGAAATGGTGTCGAAAATTTAAAGAAGGGCGAATTGATGTTCATGATGAAGGAGGGCAAGGCTATTGATGATGTTCACAATGTTCACACAGGATGGTTCGAGAGCGCTGTCGTTTCACAAGTACTGAACTTTCTGCTGATTTTCCTGAAATTTCTAGGTCTGCTCTTTATGATATTCTTACTCAGAAGCTTGGATATAGGAAACTCTGTGCTCGGTGGGTTCCCAAACAAATCACAGATGTCAACAAGACTCGAAGAATGGCCAGATTAGGCACCAATAGCCCAGACTTCCATTCCACAAAAGTGATTACCATTTGTTCACTGACTTGAAAAAGTGGTTAGGTGGGTAGCGGTTTGACTCCAATTATGATTTAAAGTCCAGTGTGGCAGATTGGCTGACTACTCAGGAGCGAACAATCTACAACATGGGCATAGAAAAGTTGGTGCCTCGCTATGACAAGTGCGTCAACAATGCTGGTGACTATGTAGAAAAGTAGTTCACATATATATGAAACTTTTGTAAATAATAAAATTATTTATCTATCTCTGTTTATTGGTCTATCGGAGGTTGAAAACCAAATAGGCTTCGTAAAATATATTAAAATCAAAATTCTCTTAACTTGCAAAATTATAATATTAATGATATCAAACATAGTTTAAAGTGAACAATGAAGCTGCTTTTGAACAATTAGCTCTGCAATATTGGGTTTAATGTCTGATAATTTCAATATTATGTCACTCTCGACATCAAGTTTATTTCTTAACTTTGCCTTCAAGTACGTGAGCAGGGTCAATGCGGTTTCACACAAATAAGTAGAGCGAAACACAGTTAAACGCTTCAAAGTTTTTTGCTAGTTTAGAATAGTCAGGCATTACATATAACCAGAAGTCAGCTAGTTGTAATTGCGAAAACTGTAATTTTAATGAACTGTCATTTGAAAGTTCTGCTAAACAATCTTCTTTTTGTAGTGTAAGAGAGAGGTCTAGTCAGTTGGGATGACAAAATGATCTGCTGCACGACATGATTTAAAGACATTATTAAAGCCATTGTTTTGAAATTACTTTTACAATTACAATTAGTTTGAACCTTCGAAAAATACTGGAATCTTCTACTAATTGTTTTAAGAATCCAAAATTTAGATTTTAAAGCACACAAAATTGGAGAAAATTCAGGTATATTTTAATTTTTCTTCAAAGTATCTGCGGATCCCCTGAAACATTGTCGCGGACTCCACTTTGGGAACCACTGGTCTAGTCAGTTCGGCTGACAAAATAATTTGCTGCACGACATGATTTGAAGACATTATTAAATCCATTAGTGTGAAATTACTTTTACAATTACAATTAGTTTGAACCTTCGAAAAATACTGGAATCTTCTACTAATTGTTTTAAGATTCCAACATTTATATTTTAGAGCATACAGAATCGGAGAAAATTCAGGTATATTCTAATTTTTCTTCAAAGTATCTGCGAACCCCCTGAAACATTCTCGCGGCCCCCACTTTGGGAACCACTGATCTAGTCAGTTCGGCTGACAAAATAATTTGCTGCACGACATGATTTGAAGAAATTATTAAAGCCATTAGTTTGAAATTACTTTTACAATTACAATTAGTTTGAACCTTCGAAAAATACTGGAATCTTCTACTAATTGTTTTAAGATTCCAACATTTATATTTTAGAGTATACAGAATCGGAGAAAATTCAGGTATATTCTAATTTTTCTTCAAAGTATCTGCGGACCCCCTGAAACATTGTCGCGGACCCCACTTTGGGAACCACTGCTTTAGACCATTTAATTCGAACAACACGTGACTAACATATAATGATGTACACTTTTACGGCGCCGGCGTCGACATTGTTATTAACCGCGCTGTTAGGCCGTGGTCTGCTGTTGTCCAAGACAGTACTGGAGTGAATTGGCGGATATCTTGCCAATTGTTTCAATCGTTTCTGATACTAAAGATGCCTGGGATGGTAGAAGCAAAACGTCTGTCTTGAACAACAATAGACTAATAATAATTCCAACATATAATGATACTTGCTGATCTCTGCGTCATGAAAGTCTAACCTTGAGTCAAACGACTGACCGAGCTCAGTAAAGTCTAACGAAGCTATGAAGATGAAGATGATAATGATGAAATTGGTCATGATGATATGATGATAAATATTATGATAATGATTGCATACCCAATTGATTAGGCACATTTCGTTCATCCAGTAATATAATAATATGTAACTTTACATTACAAATAATAACAATATACGTTACAAATAAAACAGTATGTAAAATAAACGAATATTAATAACATTTAATTTTTATATTACAAATATTTGTATTAAGTATTATATCTCAAACACGTATTTTATTCAATTACAGTCATATTATATTTAAGTCATTTTATCTAAGTTATCAAGGCTCTTAAACGTATTAGAAAGACGTTATTTATAATAATAAATACATTTTTTTTGTAAGGTTCTTTTTTTTACGTAATTTTTCCATCCGCATTACAACGTAGAAATAATCAATTTCCAAGTATTTTATCTCTAGCGGTAGCCAAAAACTACGGGAGCTCTATATTTTGTGTTTAATCCTTAAACATCGGCTGTGGTTAGTGTCTGATTAGGTTGCAGATAGCGCCACTGTTGTTAAACACACAGTAAGAGTGGGTCATTAATGCTGCTCTTACATACACGACGTTGTTCACAGCGTAATTAAATTACGTTGTCTACAGTAACTGCTACGCCAGTGTACTGTTTATCAAACATGTTTTATCTATTAAACGTATTTACGTATTCATTTTGCTTTTATAAATTGCCGTTCTTAATATTTTATTTCAATAGCAGATTAGAAAGAGTTTACAAAAAAATATGACTTCTTGATAATTTGTAGTTCTTTCTAAAGTGTAATTTATAAACATCTTTATAATGTGTAATTTTATGTAATCCCATCTACTGAGTACGATTATTATATTACACATGATGCAGGAAAAAAATAATCAATAGAAATATTTTCAGTAGGAATTAAAATAAAAATGATATCATTTATTATAAAAAGTGTTTGTTAATAAAAACTCTAAAGGAAACAAATTTTAAGAAGAATGAAATAATGAAGAAACCTGTGGATGAAAAATAAATCATGGAAACATACAGACTGAACATAACAGACTGGACAAGAAAGGATAAAATAGATTTATCCTACATACTAATAAATTTTAAGAATAGTCTAAAAAGGAAAAAGAATTAAGTAAAGCTATCAAAACACATTTTTCTGCGTCGAAATATCACACAATAGAACACACTGTTGCTACTGCGTTCTTCCGGATACAGACGTTCCGGGTAGATATTCCGGATACAGATGTTTGGGTAGCAACGCAAAAAGGCTCAAAAGTATAAAGAACCAAAGATGAGGAAAAATATTCAGTCAAAACATTTATTGTATACCATCTGTTCCGCAAACGTTTTCCTTTCCTTGGAGGATAAATAAAATTATTATTTGTAGATAAATTATTGCTAACTTTGCAAATACAGTTATTTTTGCCTAAAAGTAGTCGGTGCAATTCATAAAGAGATTAACAAAACTGCACCAAACACTTTTCTACATTTCTCTAAATCGCATCACAGCAACATCAAAGTGTACTCCCGCAGATGGGGCCCGGACCTATGGCCTTGAGAACAAGTAAAAAGAAGTGCCACCCGACCCCATAGTGTTGACCAGGGTATTAAGTGTTTATCGATACTCTGACTGTATTGGAGTTGATGTGTGCCGGGCCAATCGTTTCTGTCCCACGAACAGGAACAAAACCTACCATATTCTGAAACTAGGATCCTCAAAAGTCACAGTAGAGTTTTATACTACAATAAACACTAGTAGACTATCGTGCTTACCCACAAACAGAAACCCTCCTTCCTGTAGGAGGGTACCGATGCAGGAGATACGCTTCTGGCTAGAGGCTCCTACCAAGTTGGTCCGGGATTTCTGGCTGGAGGAAGGGAAGTTGGAAAACTTTATCACCTATTTCTGATGGTCCTTCTTCTTTCCAAAATTCATGTCCCAGCTTACTCTGCTTTATGGGCGTTTGACTTCATCGAACTGATTACCGCTACAGAAAAGTTGCCCGATGGGAAGGGTCTCTGTAGTTCCGATGGGGAGAATCTGTAGGTAAGGTTCTTGGTGGAGTCTTCACCAAAGACGCGTGATCAGGCCGCACAATCAGTCTTGATAACAATGACACTTTTCTGAAGTCCATGTTTCGTCTTCGACAAATACGAAAATACTTCTACATGTAACAGCGAAGGATAAAATGTAGCTTTTTCTATTTATTAAATAAGCAAATATAATGGAATAAAGGTTAAATAGTAATGAAAAATTAAAATCATAATTTAACCAGTGTCACGGTAGTAAGTCATTAAATGTAAACACCACTAATGTATCTGTAATTTAATTACTTTTGTCACTAGAGAGTAACGCCAAAGGACGAGCTGTTTATGTGACACAACGAAACACAATGCGTACAGAGAGATGAAAGCTTTAAAATTAACCCGATCGTTTCAGTTCCTGATGTACGGTATCTATTATCAGGATGACATAATTTGCTGATCGCCTGGAGATGAATGGATGATTGTCCCGCTCTGTGATAAATAAATTTATACGAAACAAAATGAATTGATGTTGATATCGATTCAAACCCCCCCCCACACACACACACACACACACACACATACACACACAAAACTTACGTATTATTTGGCTTCAGTGGCTCACAAACCAGGAGTAATTAATTTTGTCATCAGTTATCTGACGTCACTGCTTCCATTACAGCGACCGATAATATAAATAACTCGTCTCTTTTTCAAGCTCCTGTCACAGACTTCCTTACGTTTAATACAGTTTTCCATTCTCTCTCATTCTGTACGCCAATCTACTTCTAGTCTATCTACTGCCATACGGTGTTCTTGCCATATTCTACTTAGAATTTTGGGGGATTCTGGAGCCAGCCGTTCTTCTTACAAATCTTGACCACTGTTGCATTTGTAGAAACTTGGTTTTCACCTCTGATGATGTGCTTCAGTTTTATTTTTTATTTTCCAATATACTTTACCACTTTCAGTGTCTGCCTTAAAATTTGTCTCTCAGTTAAACATGGCATACTTGAGTCGTGATCACCTTTTACTTTTTCTTCTTCTGCCTCACTTCACGGAGTAGGCACATTGCCTGTTCCGTCTTCACAGTATATTTCGCTATTTTCCTCTTGGTCTTCCTATGCTCCTTTGTCCGAAGAGTTTATACCTACACGCTACTTTACGTAGCTGTCTATCTTCTATTTTGTCCAGATGTTGTCACCATTCCAAGCGATATTTCTTAATTGTATCGTTTATGGACAATACGTGTTGTTCATTCTTAATGTCCCCATTACGTAAATTCCATTGTACAACACATTGTTTGTCACAGAAAATTTTGAATGTAGTTTATAATGTTCCTTGTATGCGTCCACGATTTGCACCCATACAAAGGTATTACAAAGGCATTGCCATTGTTTTATAAAATTAAATCCTTGTTTCTATTCTTGTTTTATTCTTTAATTTGCTTTCTGAATTCAAAGCATGCTTACGTTGCTTTGTCAGTACTGGAAATATAGTAGGACGTGATGTCACATTTTACTTCTACAGAGTAAAATTATGTTAATAATTATTGGCTTAAAGATATCACGACGTACAGTAGGGTTTAACAGACCAGAGGCTCTGGCGCCTTGCTACTAGCCTCCAGATACAGGATTCATTCCCGGGGCTACCATAAAAACTATGATGGGTTTTGAAGAGTCCAGGTAGATCCAACATGTAGGAATTATAGGGTATTAATAACTACGGTAATGCTGCCTACAGTTTCTCCCTTAAATACACATAGGACAGCCTATCCTGGCTAACTCTCGGTAACTAAGCGTACTTACCAGTACACAAAGAAGCATTATTGTGTTATTATTATAACATACAGCTTCCGTAATAAAACGGAAACATTCCACAATGAGGCTTGTTCTTTCAGTTATTCTTCTTTACCTGCCTCCTCTGTAATCTCATTTTGCGGTTTTTATAAATCTAAACGTGCCATGTTTCCAAAATCTCTACGTTGTCACATTCACACACTCAACTGATACTGTTACATTCGGTCTATTTTTACGCGTTTGATTAAGAAACACGTTTGTTTATTCTGGTATTTGTTACTACTTTATTAGGTATATATTTAAATACTGGTTTTATTCCAGACATCGGGCTAGTATCGGTTAAATATATTTGCGAATAGTTCGATATCTGTTCACGGAGAATTTCCAAACCAATTCCAGTTAAAAAGTGTAGCTCTGTCTCTACCCTAACAGTTGTTAGTCCCCTTTGGGCAGTTTTGACAGCTGTAGGCACGAGTAATGGTATCAACAAATTTATTTTGTACTTCAGATAAATTTTATTCATGTTGCTTCTATTACAAAGCAGTATGGTACACACATACACACAAACACACGCATACACACGCTCACACATTTACTATGTATAAATAAAGCAAATGTAATTTAGATGTAATTTAGTCATTAAGAGTTGCAATTATACCCGCTAGGACTGTAGCGTCCTGTAAAAAAAAATAATAGAAACATAACAATAGCAAACGAATAAAAACCGCGTTTTAATTAATTTTTTAATTGAATTCTAATGTACAAAATATTTACGTTTTGTCATGATTTCGTTTTTTCTGTTACCTGCTACTATACTGTACCAATTCATGGACAATAATAGTTTATTTTTAAGCACTTAAAAAGACATATTAAAAAATTAATTAATATACATTAAAAATATTGTTACTTACGCAACAAATGTCGACAGTACAGTGTATCTGTCACGGAAATCATTTACATACATTGATAAGGCAATGGTTTTAGGTGATTATCTCAAGTCGTGACATGAATTGAAAATTCACGAAGTAATCTAAATCATCGCGCCACAGTATCTCAAGGGCAGGAAACACCAGCCACGAAGCTGTTATGCTTATGAAACCCAGTTGATTGTAAGGCGGTCAAAACAGCACGATAAAGTACGTTTAAAACAAGTTCGATTATTCTAGCTAGGTACTTTCTAAGTACTAACAGTTCGTTTGACTAAAGTGTGGTCAGAACTTATATAGATATATGTTTAAAATATCGATTACATTTTATATACACAAACCCAGTAATGAAAGTTGACTTTCTTTTAAGCTGTAAAGATTCAAGGATCATTCATTTAGTATGCTTTAAAATCAAGGTCGACTTTCTTTTACGCTGCAAATATTGAAGGATCATTTCCTCAGTATGCTTTTATATTTTCTATATAAAATATTTTATCAGCAGTCCACCGTCGTCAGTAGTATCAAATATAAAGTGTGTAGCAACTCATTGTAACACTGTTCAATTATTAATGTTAGAAAGAAATTGTTAGAATTAATGTTTTCTACTTCTTGAAACAAGCTCATTCGTTTCTATGTTCTTTAACCATGCTCTGTGATATTTTTGCAATTTAAAAATATGCACTCTTTATTTGTTTTACTTGTTCCTCCAAATTTAGTCTATTCTTACAGCCTGTTATATCGTCTCTCTTAAAAAAACCGCGAAAACTTAAGACATTCTTTTACGAATCTCAAAAATTGTAATATGAGATCTGTATTTTTTAATATGTTTTATTGGAGAATCTAAATTTTTTACATTTATTTTAAATATCTAAAAAAATTTTATGACTGAAAATTACATTCTTTAATGTATTTAAATGATCTTTATTTATTATCCCAACTATTGGCTCTGATTATCTTACAATCAAAACTTATTTAGTAGGAATAAACCTGTTTTAGTACCAAGTCACGTGTCCGTTAACTATATGAAAATATATTGAACTAACCGTCTGTGACTTCTCGTATGATGTCTTCCTATTGCGACATGTTTCGGTACACTTGTACCATTTTCAAAGCATAAAATTTGTAGCAGATATCATTCACTGATATATTAAACGGATTTTAACGTTTGACAAGTATATCAGTGAATGATATGCTACAAATTTTATGCTTTGAAAATGGTACAAGTGTACCGAAACATGTCGCAATAGGAAAGGACATCATACGAGAAGTCACAGACGGTTAGTTCAATATATTTTCATATAGTTAATCAAAACTTGATATCAGACCTGAAAAATTTGAAACAGCAGAGGTTAAACTGTAAAATTTTATTTTTCTACGTATAACTTGCTTTTTAATTGCAATTTTTTGTACTTATAGATTTTTCTATGACACATTCAGCTGTAATTGAAAATGTAACTTTAAATTAAATGAAAAGTGCTTATAAACTTGTAAGGTTTTTAATAACGTACAATTAATATCCAAAACATTATTTAATATTAAGAGTCTCATAATCTTCCATCACGTCAACAAATATGAAGAAAATACTGGATTTTACATAATCTGTTTTAAATAATATTCTGTATTTTAGGTTTGCTTGTTTTTAAAGAATATCATGTTCTTACTTTCACGTTTGTTCTATTATGTCTGTATAACATGTTTAAGCAAAATTGAAAAACCCATAACGATTTCTCACTCATATTATATTCCTTGTTTTTTCTATATAAAGAGTAAGATTTCAGTTTAAGATTTTTTACTACATTCATTTTCAAGCATTTATTTTAAAAAGGAATGCCAGTGTATTAAAATATATACCTTATTTGTATTATATATTTGTATGGATACCTTATATCCATTGTCAATTATCCTCAGACTAAAGAAATATTACGTTTCATAGCCTTACATACTCTTTTTTTTATGTCCTACGTATACTCAATTGTAATTTTGTATATTATATGGTATTATAACTTTTATTGGATTTAAGTAACCAGATTTATAGTACTAATCAGTTCTATGGTGGAAATAGTAAAAGCAACTTCTTTTTTACAAAGAATATCTTTAACACCACGAACCGTATATATTCATTGGTGACAGCGCTTTGGTTACCTCAGTATTTCATAGAATAGACGATACGACTCGATTTTTGTTTTGTTTTTGTCGTCTCTAAGTTTACGTGCGTGCTGTATCTCCAAGTAGACCTACTGTATCCAGATACGTTACCGTTATTGCCTCTTGCGCTTGCGTCATAAGCAGATAGTTTGCGTGCATGCTGTATCTCCAAGTAGACCTACTCTATCCAGATACGTTACCGTTATACTGTTATTGCCTCTTGCGCTTGTGTCATAAGCAGATAGTTTGCGTGCATGCTGTATCTCCAAGTAGACCTACTATATCCAGATACGTAACCGTCATTGCCTCTTGCGCTTGCGTCATAAGCAGATAGTTTGCGTGCATGCTGTATCTCCAAGTAGACCTACTGTATTCAGATACGTTACGGTTATTGCCTCTTGCGCTTGCGTCATAAGCAGATAGTTTGCGTGCTTGCTGTATCTCCAAGTAGACCTACTGCATCCAGATACGTTACCGTTATTGCCTCTTGCGCTTGCGTCATAAGCAGATAGTTTGCGTGCATGCTGTATCTCCAAGTAGACCTACTGTAGCCAGATACGTTAACGTTATTGCCTCTTGCGCTTGCGTCATAAGCAGATAGTTTGCGTGCTTGCTGTATCTCCAAGTAGACCTACTGTATCCAGATACGTTACCGTTATTACCTGTTGCGCTTGCGACATAAGCAGATAGTTTGCGTGCATGCTGTATCTCCAAGTACACCTACTGTATCCAGATACGTTACCGTTATTGCCTCTTGCGCTTGCGTCATAAGCAGATAGTTTGCGTGCATGCTGTATCTCCAAGTAGACCTACTGTAGCCAGATACGTTAACGTTATTGCCTCTTGCGCTTGCGTCATAAGCAGATAGTTTGCGTGCTTGCTGTATCTCCAAGTAGACCTACTGCATCCAGATACGTTACCGTTATTGCCTCTTGCGCTTGCGTCATAAGCAGATAGTTTGCGTGCATGCTGTATCTCCAAGTAGACCTACTGTAGCCAGATACGTTAACGTTATTGCCTCTTGCGCTTGCGTCATAAGCAGATAGTTTGCGTGCTTGCTGTATCTCCAAGTAGACCTACTGCATCCAGATACGTTACCGTTATTGCCTCTTGCGCTTGCGTCATAAGCAGATAGTTTGCGTGCATGCTGTATCTCCAAGTAGACCTACTGTAGCCAGATACGTTAACGTTATTGCCTCTTGCGCTTGCGTCATAAGCAGATAGTTTGCGTGCTTGCTGTATCTCCAAGTAGACCTACTGTGTCCAGATACGTTACCGTTATTGCCTCTTGCGCTTGCGTCATAAACAGATAGTTTCAAAGAAATAATTTTCATAAACGCATACACTTATTTAAAGTATATTTAAGCCTACAAGTAACAATAGGTAGTACAGGAAACTGCACAGTTACAATTTTGATAACACAAATTGTATATCTAAGACTGTGCGTAATTTACTGTTTAGCATTTACATGTTTAAAACTAGAGAATCCTGATATCTTGTATGAAGTAAGCGAGCAGGACTGTACCCTTTCATATACTCAAATGCATCAATGAATCTCAAGTGTACACTTTTCCACATCTACGCCATGTACGTACATAGACGCTAGTCTGTAGAGATAGACAACTTGTGGCTACGTGACGTTTCGAACGCGTTGTGCGAGCAGCAAGATATCGCAGTGCCAGTGCCTTTGTTCAATCTCTACGCGCCTTTCAGATATTGGAAAAATTTTGTATGGTATCCACGTAAATTTTGTCACACGCTACGCCATACAGGTTGAGTTAAATATGGGTTCAGAAGCGGCCACAAGTCAGTTTAAGATTGCAATTCAGAGTACGTTTAGTGTAAAAGTGATTATAGTGGATTATTATATGCGGACATCTGCAACTAGTGATGTGCGTTGTGCATTACAACAGTTAACGCATTAAATGACGTTTATTGGCTGTTATGTTAGCGTAGACTTAAAGTATTGATGTGTATGACCGACAGCTTATTGTTGTCTTTGTTTAATTCAACTGTAATTGCAGTTGTAATTAGCGATTGCTCTGTGTTCTATTATTGTATTTCCACTGTTTATACCGGACGATACTTACGACCGTCGTAACAATATATATGCAGTTTACAGAGAAGAAAGTCTTCCCTCTAACCAATCAACATTTACGACGCCATGAAGTATAACAAATTACTTACGATTAATTCAGATTAAATAGCGCGTATGTAAATATTTGAAATGCATAGGTATAGAAATTTCTTGGTATTTCTTTGTGTGATATACCATACGCGTACGAGAGTACATTCACATTTGTATACTCATTCCTCACGAGTTTATGAAACCGAATGTAATGCAATATACAAGTTTATTTCCTTAGCAATACTGATTGGGGCTAATTTGCAAAAATTATTTGTTAAAGGAGTAAAGGAGGATAATTACAAAGTATTGAAATGGTAGGCTCTTGTAATGTTAATAAAAATAATACTAAAATCTTATTTTAAGTGTTGTTTGACAGCGTTATTTTTATATAACATACCAGGACACACCGCTACAAAAAACGTTCAATTAGTTCCTAACAACAGACAGGTCTCACAAGTTGCTAAAATATCAGTAGGTCAAATATCTCAGGCCTACGCTCATATATCATTGCTTGCGTGCATTCGCACGCGCTCGTGTGTGTTTACAAAAACAACGCCCAACTGATAACGGCCCGTCTCTATTGTTATCTCCTCTACTGTTCACATGCAAATACAGGACGCGACGCTGTCTGTGTGCGTGAAGGCGTCGCCTGCTGCTATCGTGATAATAACACGCTCCCGAGAACATTAATCTTCGTTACGAAGAACGAATGTGACTTTTGCCTCTGCCTATTGCGAGATAATATGTTTTTAACAGTTATTCTGTAAATCGTGTTCCCTAATGATATTAACTGTACAGTGCTAACACTGACCAGTTTAATATGAGCGCTAGTGTGCAACTCAACAACTCAAGAAAACAACACTTGCGCATGCTGAAAAGGGTCCTTCCTGCAAGTACATGAAGTTTACTTGTTGTAGCTATGTTGAGGATTTCATATGTCAATCGAATCACGTCCCTTACTACTGAGAATAAACGACACAGCCAACCACTAAGGGATAGTAACCAGTTGACATCTACACACAATACTTTTCTCTAAAAACTAAGAAAAGCGTATCCTTGAAGCAGGTGATTAAAGCTCGACTTGTTTGTAAAAATAAAATGTCAACCGCTTACAACTTTATCATAAGGAAGCTTCAGACATTTAAGGAATTATAGTAACGATAAGCGGGATAATGATGATGATGATATGTTGACGACAGTTATGAAAATGTATGTTGATGTAAATGATTATCCTGAAAATAATTTCTTAATGATCATAATGCATACAACGTCGATGACGTAGGTATTTTTTTTCGTATTGGCCATCTAAGGACCACATGCCAATTTCAATTCTTTACTCTTTGTTCTTTCCTTTTTTCCAATATTCTTTCATCACTGTGTCTCTTCTTCCTGTCTTCAGTCCACTTTGAACCTGCGTTTTTCTCCCTCCTACCCTGGACTCCCTCCATTTTTAACAGTTTTGCCCGAAAAACTTCTCCTTCAATTGCTTCTTCTGCATGTATATTATTTTTTTCTAAATCCTTTTGGACTTCTTTAATCCAACTTGATGTTGACTTCTTCCCCCACAGATATTGGAAGATTTGCTTTGTCAACCTATTGTCGTCCATTCTATATAAATGTCCAAAATATAATAGTCTTCTTTTCCTCATTCTTTCTGTTATTTTTTCTATACTTTGATATATTTCAACATTACTTCTTAATTTCCAACCTCCTGAAGTTTTCCGTGGGCCTAATATTTTCCTAATAATTCGTCTTTCCAATATTTCTAGTTTGTCTAAATTATAATTCAGTGCTAGACATTCACTTGCATATAGGCATTATGGCTTCACTGTAATGCCTTATTTTCGCATTTTTAGATACGCACTTTTATTGTAAATATCTTTAGTTATACCATATGCCCTTTCCATCTTATGAAGCCTTTCTTCTATAGCAGATTTTTCTGACCCATTCTCTTGAATCATCTTTCCTAGATACTTACATTTTCGAACCCTCTCTATTCGACCAATATCTGTTACAAGGAATTTGGCGCGTGTTTTAATCTTTGTGAGAAATTTGGTTTTTCTGCAGAAATTCTTAAGCCTGTTTTACTGGCTATGTCCTATAAAAAATTAACTTGTGTTACTGCAGATAGAGCCAAGTAGTGGCATTAAGTAAGTTGTCAAATCCATCAACGTCATCAAATCCAATGTAAAAATTAAATAAATTATCTTACATCTTACTAAGCAACCGACTACATTGTTTAAACATTTTTGGTTTACGCATTTTACCACGTCTCAAATTGAATTTAATAAAAGACGTTCTTTGTTTATGCGTTACTATAACATACTATAACAAAATCTATTTAATATACATCATTTCTTTATGTAACACAACTGCAACGTATGTTAAGTGAAGTTGTTAAAACGTTGTGGAGATAACCAGAAGAAATTCGTTTAAATCTTAAGGAATCGTTTCAACTTCTGTCGGAGTAAACTTTTTTGGATAATCACCCAAAAACACCTTAAAAAAACTTAAAGACGTCCGAAACATTTTGTCTGCACTAGCATTCAAAGGTCGTTAAAGATCAAATATTCTGTATTTGATCACTGCAACAACAGCTGTGTTTAGCCTTTGATTACGCCTGCAGATAGCGTCAGTCAAGAAAGCACGTTGCTTTGTACACATAAAAGCAGGTTTTTAAATTCGACCGTAGGTCTACAACGTTGTTCACAGCTGCATTACGTTGTCTGCAGTACCTCTGATGACTACGACACCACTTCACTGTTTGCTAAACCACTACCGTATTATGTACTTCTCTTAAAAACTGTTGTTTGTTTTAAAAATTTCTTCCACTCATAAATTAGTTTCCCCTTAGATACTTGCAGTTACTTTGTTTCGGTTTATTTATATGAAATGTGATTTTATGCAATTTCAACACTTGTGTGCAAACATATGAACCTACTACCCGTCAGGTGTGGAGGTTTTTCGAGAGACCTCTGACACAGGCCCAAACTGCTCTTCTGCCTTCTACACTCTTCTTGATGTTATCCTCCCATTCCGTTCTAATCCATCCTCGTACCTTCCTTATTCATTTTCCTTCATGCGGCTGAATCCTAAAGACTAGAGCCTAAGTTCACAAGGCAACGTTGAACGCTGTCGTAAAACACAGTGACTGGAACTCTTTCAAAGCAAGTTTGTGAGTAGTGGTCGCAATATAAAATCATTTACATTTTATGAAAGAATATAAATGTGAGTCTTGAGTTATGATAAAACACTGGGAGAGTTGTTACGACATTTATACAGATGAGACAGTGTCGAGAACATTCCAACACTGCAACACGGTTCACCAACTGCGGCTTTATGGACCATCATTTCCCGTTTTAAAATTTTGCCTTTCAATTTTTTTGTAACTTTTTCCGAAATTCAATTTGAGACATGGTAAAATGCGTAAACCAAATATGTGTAAAGAAATCAGTCGGTTGCTTAGTAAAATGTAAGATAATTTATTTAATTTTTACATTGGATTTGATGACGATGGATTTGACACCTTACTTAATGCCACTACTTGGCACTAAATTAACCTGAGTAAGCAGCTGTCAGCAGAATATCACACCTTATCTTCTCTATAATGATATATTTTAAAATATCGTATCTTAAGATATCAATCTACTTTAAGATATCGTATATTTTCAATGTATTAGTTAATTCAATAATATAAATTAATTTAGTAATTTGTAGTAATAATAAATCAATACACCAAAACTTCAACTTTCTTATTTTCGTTTTAAAAATAATCAAAATTTTAATCTATGTTTTATTCATTATTAATATAACTTATTATTTAAATTATCAAAGTGTTGATAATATTAATTAAACGTGATTTTCAACCGAAAATAATCACTTATTTAGTAATTAATAAGTCAAGACACTTGTGCAATGAAATTAAAAAAAACATATAAAATATAAAATTGCAGTACAAACTATACAAATGTGATTTTCAACCGAAGATAATCACTTATTTTGTGATTAGTAAGTCACAGACACTGATGCAATGATATAAAAAAATAAAAGTAAACAAAATTGCACTATAAGCTCTACAAATTTCTAAACTGAGCAGACAAGAGAAGGTCATACGTTGTAGAAAATGTGATGGTAGTAGGAAGCACAAAAACCTAGACAAGCTAGGAAATCGATAATGTATTCGAGTAGTAAAGGAAATCGAGGAAAAGGAAGGAAAACTGCAACCCTTAGGAAGAGGGTAGATGTATTGGTGCCGAGGGGTACAGAGATGTTATTGCTGCAATGTATGAGGTACGTAAGTGAAAAGAGTGAGAGAGAAAGAACGACTGAACGCTGATATCCTGGCAAATGAGAAGTGTAGTAAATAATATAGTGGGTTTCCTGCAGGTTGAAAGCACAACGATGAACTTTCCTAGACTTTAAGGGAAAACTGTAAACATAAAAAGATATACCAAGAATTTTGACATTTAATTCTTCTCTTTCAATTCCCTTCTGCCGTCAAGCTTTGAGATCATTCAGCCATTTCTAATACTCCTTTCTGCTTCGGGCAGGGCGTTTCATGAAACAGAATTCAGGTATTGAAAACAAAGAACAATGATAGTACTATAAGGTTAATAATGGTTAACATCAATAAGATAATAATAAAAGTAGTTAAAGCACTAAATCTATAATTAAAGATGCGTTTGTTTACAAATATTACATACATAATCCAGTCACTTACCACATAACGCAATATCTGGCTGTAGCATATTATGCATTTGTACACTATTTTTACTGTTGTGAGCAGATATTACATAAAACAATGTCTGGTGTCAGACATGGCCTCTGTCTTGGTATACCCATAGATAAGTTAACAGCAATACTGGTTACTCTAAAAGCCATAAAATAGAAAAAACGTGACCTTTTAAAAGAAGAATTAAATCAAAACGAATATTGAAACGCGTTTTTAATGCTTGGGTGTAGTACGAGTGTCAGTTGAAAAGTTCGCGGAGCGACAACTGTAGCTTAGCGGTAAAACTAAAGTACAATTTTTCGTGTGCTGCAAGATTTGTATTTTATGTAAACTCCTGTTAATTTCCAAATCTATCTATCAATTTGGAAAGCTGTTTAAAGCTAGCTATTGTTTAGAAACTGTATAAAATTGACGTGTCATGCGTGTTTTGAAGAAGGAACAAAATCAAACATCGTCGTGTGATTCTTTGTTAAAAATTGTTTAGTGCCAACGGATATTCAAAACGAAATCGTAAATGTGTCAGGAGATGCTGCGACTCCAACACCAATGGTTTTCAAATAGGCACTTGAGTTTAAACGTGGTCGTACGAGCACTAAAAACGTGGTCGCACTGGACGCCCAAAAAATGCAACAACTCCAGATGCGGCAGCTATCTTGCACAAAGCTTTTTCACACTAAGTTCTTGAGTTAAAGTATAATGCACATGCTCATATGAGATGCCTATAATTTCAACAACGTCATCCACTCCTCAATCTGCGGCCTTCCAGCACCCTATGAAATTTTTTCAATAATGACTTTTTTTATTGCACTTTTTGGGATAGACTGCTGGGATATCCTCCACTGCTGGGATAGACTTCAGTGCTTGTACGACCACATTTAAAATCAAGTGTGCCCCACTTACAGTTTTTTCTGAACTCGCAGCATCTCCTCACACATTTACAACTTCGTTTTGATTTTCCAGTGGCGCTAAAACGTTTTTAACAGAGAATTCATCACAACACGATGTTTGATTTTGTGCATTTTAAAACACGCGTGACAGGAAAATTTCAAATACATGTAGAGTTGATAAAAAGTAAACAATTTACTGGCATATATGGAAATTAACAGGTTTTTACGCGAAATATACGTCTTGAAGCACACGAAAGATTTTATTTCTACGACTGAGCTATAGATGTCGCTCCGCGAACTTTTCAACTGGCCCTCGTAGCTTTAATAGAAACTATAGCTTTAGATTGACAGCTAAGAGACTTAACTGTACAAGTTGAGACAGTAATGACGATACAAAAGTACAAAGGTCTTGTACCTGCAATCACAGATAAAGATGACTGTGAAGAAAACGTAAACACAAGACTTGCAGAATGAAAACGAGGAGATTATATCCTGGTGCTTGTGACCAGTCGATATCAAAAAGAATTAAAATGATACTGTGTAAAAGCACAGTAGAAGTGTGAGACATAAAAAAACAGGGAAAGATTAAGTGCGTGAATGGAATAATGGTTAAAACGCTGTACCTTAACAAGGCTAATAATGTTTACGGACAGTGGATTAAAGAGACACGCTGGTGTGGAGATATTTATCGCAGTAACTATGAAAGAAAAACAATTTATAACAAGATGAGCCAAAACGTTATAATAGTCTTTCTTTATCTTTGCTTTGCTGCAGCTATGTGTGGACAAGCGTTTTCGTAAATCAAAAAATTCTGTAGACAATATGCCAAGTGGTTTGGTCTATATGGCACGTCGAAGGCGGTTAAGCGTCTGAGTTTACTGTTTTACTGTCTCTCTTCTCGGGATAAACCATCAAAAGAACACCATATTGGCGGTCCCAAAACATGGTCACCATCACTTTTCGAATGTTGAGTATTTTCATTTTTTTTTTATGGAATGATGTCATCGAATTGACTGGTTCTGAAAGATTTATACGAGACCAATGTCTCGTCATTAGTCATCATAGGATTCAAAAGTTTATCTCCATTTTTATTATCTCAAATGGCAAAAATTAAGGCAGCTTTCTTTCTTTTTTTCTTGTGTTCTTCATACAAGATGCGAGACACCCATCTGGCAAGCGTTTTTTGTACCAAGATAATGCGTAACACTTACATAAAGAAATCTCCTTGAAATCTCAAGTAAAAAAAAAGGGCAAAATCGTCTGTCTTCACAAATGTTTTCGTCAATTTTTATTTTTAATGCTTTATTGGTGAAATAAGGTAAACAAAAAACTTTCTTTATCGTGAACATATGACCATCTTCTATTAAAGATGATGCACCATTTTTTTACAAATTCTTTGTTATCATCATACAGTTTCTTCATGTGTATACAGATTTCAGTAGCATAAAACATTTTGGCATTCAATAAGTGTGTCACTCTGCTAACCTTCCAATTTACGAAATTTTTGATTTTGTCACAAATTTTAAAGGCGTAAAAAAATAGACAAATAGACAACCGTCTACAATGTCCGTCTGTTTGGCTGAGACTTAGACGGTAGAAGAGAAAACTTGGTGGCACGTTGGCAGTGGTGGTGGGAGAGTCTGCCTTTCCTGCTAAGCTCAAACGTTCTTACTTTCTGGGCTACTCTGCAACAAAGAAAAAGTGTTAGCTACAAACCTTTCTGGACATGGCATAGAATATTACGAACAGTAATGGACCGCAAAACATGGACTGTGAGAATAGAAGACTTTGAACTGGGATGCGATAGACGACGATAATACAAATAAAAGTTATTCCGACTAATAAAAGTTATTAATTTTTAATCATTATATCATTAAATGTGATCTCAACTGATGAAAAGTTAAATATTATGTCAATAAAAATGAACATTTTATTGTCAATATTATGTTTGTTGCATGGTTATAATGGAGTCCACTAAGTTGTCAGCTTACAAGTGAAAAGAAATTGAAGGAAACGTTGATGCTACAAACTCTACAATTTACTGCTTTCAACTGACGTTGTATAAGCTGTACGGTACAGCGTAGGTAAATTAAAAATTAGTAAAGCAAAGAAAAGGTAGACACTAGCTGAAATTTCCAAGAAATGAGGGGGAATCGAGGTAATTGCAGCCCTTAGGAAAGAAGTCAAGGCTGTAGTCGAGAAAGTATTGGTGCTGAGGGATGTTATTGCTGTATGAGTTACGTGAGTAAAATAAGGGGATCGAATAAAAGGGGTAGAAATGGGAAGAATGTTGAGATGTGGAAAAATGAAAAACGCAGTAAATAATTCAGTAGATGCCTTGCAGGTTAAAACTTGTAATTTACTGAACTTTGAGAGAAAAATTAAAACATAATACAAAAAAGGAGAGCTCTAATAACAGACTAAAATAATAACATAGCACTAATAACTCTAATTCAGCGACTAAAATAATAACAGCAACATTAACACTACCGTTCATAGATAATAATAAGTAATCCATCATCATCAATAGCTCCACAGCCCACCGTGCGCCTCAGCTTCCCTCAGGATTTTCCTCTAGACTTCTCAATCTTTAGCCAATGTCCACCAATTTTTCACTCCAAGTAATTTCACAGCTTCTAGGATTCAATCAATCCATCGTAGTCTAGGTCTTCCACGTCCTCTTTTTCCTTCTGGTGTGCATTACATAATCCTCTTAAGAACATCCTCCTGGTTCATTCTCTGTACGTGTCCTGCCCGTCTCTGCTGTTGTACCTTATTCTCCACTGTCCAAATTTCCTAATGGGTCCATAAATTTTCCTAAGTATTATCCTTCTAAAAGGTGCAAATCGAAACAGGTCGCCCTGTGCCAGTACCCATGTTTTACTTCCGTACATCAAGGATCGGTTTTACTAATGTTCTATATAGTCTATCTTTGGTTTCACGGTGTAGAAATTGTGATTAATAATTAGTAATAGGCAAACAAAAAATTGTTCAAGGAATTATTTTAATCCATCCTTCTTACACACAAAAACACAGTAACGTTTCTCCGTAAACAAACCAGTCTTTCTCTGTTGGTGCTTACTTTTCATTCCTATACGATATTTTTCAGTTCCGGTCTTCTAGTTGGACAATTAGATGTATATACCTCCCCTACTGCTTTACAGTACTTATCGTATGTACCGAATGTATAGTACCTTTTTTCGACTTATCGTATGCCTCGACATGTTCTTCACTTTATCCTCTTCTTAGCGTATAATATAGTTAATGTTTATGTAATAAATTAATTTTCAAACATATACAGGGTGATTCACGAAGATATGCAGAGACTTTAGGAGCTCATTCTACATGTAAAAATAAAGAAAAATGTTCATATAAATATAGGTCCGCAAACGCTTCGTTAGCGAGTCATGGCTAGCCAAATATTTTACCCTGATTTCAGCTCCTCTGGTCATATTAGGCCGTACTGAAGTTCTAGGAACCCAAATTAATGGACAAACTTGATGGTCTCATATAGTTTTTGACCTGACAAATTGAATAAAATAAGTCCCAGAACTGTAACTTTAATAGTTTCAGGGAAACCTGGTAAAAACCGCAAAAACTCGTAGTCGAAAAACACACTTTTTACGTTTGACGTACAATAACTTTGTCAAATTGCCAATAAACAAATAAAACTTTTTAATAAAACTTGTAGGAAATTTAATTCTGAGAAAATTGGTGTAAATAAAGTAAACAGAAAGTGAATAAAAGTTAAATAAAATGGAGTTTTATTAAAACGATACAAATCAAAATGTCACTGAAAAAAATGTTAAACGAAAACCAAGTTAATAAAATTTACAATAAATTTTCGAAAATGTATCCATCGACTTCAATGCATTTTACTGCACGATTGTGGATTGCTCGTGTTGCTCTTCGTAGTCCAGCAGGGCTGTTCTTTATTTGCGCAAAAGCATCAATAATTCGGGCAAGTAACGCCTCATGGGTATTTACTTTCACCTTGTAAGCATTATCCTTCATCCATCCCAATACACAAAAATCCAACGGCGTAAGATCTGGTGATCTGGATGGCCAGGATTGTGAGCCGCCACGACCAATCCATTCATTGGGGAATCGGTGATTTAAATAGGTGGAAACAAGACGAGAGAAATGTGGAGGCGCGCCTTCGTGCTGGAAGTACATCCGGCGTCGTGTTGCAAGAGAAACGTCTTCAAGCAGTGTCGGCAATTCTTCTTGAAGAAACTGTAAGTACGCCTCACCTGTTAAGCGCTCTTGGAAAATAAACGGTACAATCAACTGGTTATGAATAATCCCACACCACACATTAAAGCAAAATCGCTGTTGAAAGTTACGTTCCACCGTTGTATGAGGGTTCACTTCTGCCCATGAGTGTTCGTTTCGTAAGTTGTTTATGCCATCACGACTGAACTGTGACTCATCGGTAAATAAAATGTATTTGTAGAGTTGCCGATGAGTATTTAACCAATTGCAGGACTCCAAGCGAAGTGCAGGGTCTCCTGGATGTAGATTTTGTACTTTGTGTTTATGGTAGGGATAAAGGTTGTTACGATTAAGTGTCCTCCATACTTTAGATTGTAAAACTCTGAATCGCTTAGAAAGACGTCTTGTACTGACTCCCGGACTACGTTGAACAGCAACAATAATGTTTTCATCAACATTAGTATCATGTTGGAAAGGACGGTCATACGGGATATGAATGCTAGGAAGTGAACCTGTTTCCCGTAACATACGAAATGCCCCACTAATAGTTCTTTGATTTGGAATCCTGCGGTAAGGGTAACGTTGTCGATATTCTTCAACAGCAGCCGTAACATTGCCATCACACACACCGTAAACACTCGTAAACACCATATCGGCGTATTCCTCCGACGTAAATAAGTATGGCATTACTACTTCTATAATACCAATAATATCACTTCAATAATATCAGTTCAGTACAACTGTCTACTTGCAATACTGACAGGACAATACACACATAAACTGAAACTCAATTGTAAGCTTACAAAATGACTCAAATATTGTCCAATTCAAAAACCTTAACTGTTGGACAGCTGTTATTATTGTATTGCCAACTTATGAAATAAAAATTTCTCCAAATAAATTATTCCGTATTTTTGTTAAGGTTTTCTGCGTTTTTCACCAGTTTTCCCAAAAACTATTAAAGTTACAGTTCTGGGACTTATTTTATTCAATTTTTCAGGTCAAAAACTATATGAAACCATTAAGTTTGTCCCTTAATTTGGGTTCCTAAAACTTCAGTACGGCCTAATATGACCAGAGGAGCTGAAATCAGGGTAAAATATTTGGCTAGCCATAACTCGCTAACGAAGCGTTTGCGGACCTATATTTATATGAACTTTTTTCTTTATTTTTACATGTAGAATGAGCTCCTAAAGTCTCTGCATATCTTCGTGAATCACCCTGTATTTTGACAAATAGAATGGAAAATTCTGAAAAACACTTTAAGAATATATGTTAGTGTGAGGGAAGCGTGCGTGCGTCGAGAGAGGAAGATAGAGAATGACACACATAATACGAAACAACTAGTTTGAAGTAACTACAACCGTAATCAACAAAAACAGTTGATTACGGAAGTACACTTCCAACAGAAGTACTGGAAGTATACTTCCAATAATCAACAAAAACTTAAAAGACTTAACAATATACAAAAAATGCATGTTTACGACAGATGATATATTCCACTTTTCATAACACAGTTACCGGGATACCGTGGTCGTGATCTAAAAATAATGGAACAAATTATTAAACGCCAGAGAAATTGACAATGACAGTTTGTATTTAACACCCTAGTAACACTAATACCACACGGTTATTACATTAATTCTTTTGTTGTTATGCAATTCCCTCTATATTTGCAAACAGTAGCCGTCACTAAGTTGATAAATAACAATACTGTAAAACAGTTAAACAGTTATCGCAATTAAACATTTCATGTTTGCAGCAATATCGCATTTCTATAAACAATTTTGCAAAATTAAAGTCTCGTACCAGCTACGGCCTTTCTACACGTTGTGTACTGAACAGTAATGAGACTAATAATTTTTTCCACAAAGTCTGACCAAAATTATTTTACTTTGTCGCTATGACGTTTGCTTACATTTATAGAAAACTTTCATCTTCTCAAAATGAAAACTGAGCACAATAAAATTGAGTTGCTTTATGCAATACCGTTTTATGTTAAACTTTAAGATAGTGCAACAGAAAAATTTAACAAGTTAAAACATACAGAGATGAACTGTTTTAACAGAGTTTTAAGCTGAAGTTTTAAGGTGACACAAAAAATTCTTGGGTATTATAAAACTGTGGAAGACTAACCGTTTTCTGAATTACCAAACACAACATAAACTGATATAAACATATCAGAGTGAGAAATCTTATAAAGCCTAATCATCACTTTATGCTAACAGTGTTTACCAGATAAATCGTATAAACGTTTGTGCATTGTATGAGTCCGTTCAGTGCTGTAGACTTCTAAACTCTCCTCACGATAACCCTCATCGTCACACTTCATTTTCGGTAAAAAAAATATTTGGCCAAAAGAGGATCCTACGATACTCCACCATACAAGGGCTGCAACATTGATTTCAGTCCCCTGATTAATTTTTGATCCCTTAAAAATGCGGAAGACATTCAAAAGATTGTGACAGACTAGCTGAAGGCATTTGAAGATTTCCGATTCTGTTTCAATTAATGGGATCACGGTAAACTTGATACTCTGCTGAGCAGAATCGAAAAGTTTCAAAAAATTCCCTTATAATTTACAAATGATGTCCATAAGTATAGAAGCCGATTATGCTACCAACTACTAACCATCAACTCAAAAGGACGAGATGACAACAGGAACATTAAAATAAAAAGAAAATTAGATTTGGAAGTGAGACTTTGATTGATCTTCCAGTTGACTGGTTCAGTATTGGTCATATGGTTAAGGGCTGTTGTAGTAATTTAATTAATTTTCATTTTTTTAACTGTACGTGGCAAAATACTTCTTCTTCTTCTTCTTCTTCTTCTTCTTCTTCTTCTTCTTCTTCTTCTTCTTCTTCTTCTTCTTCTTCTTCTTCTTCTTCTTCTTCTTCTTCTTCTTCTTCTTCTTCTTCTTCACTTCACTTCATGTTTTAGGCATTCTGCCTGTTAAGTTGAATACCTGAAGTTCTTGTCTAATCGTTTCATTTCTTATTCTGTCTATTCCACTGCAGCCCTTAACTCGTCTTAAGAATCTCATTTCCTATGCCTGAATTCGATTTTCTTGTGCCTTTGTCGTTACCCATGTTTCGCTGCCATATATAAGTGCGGGGACAGCCATTTTTGTATAAAATTTCAACATTGTTCCTTTCCTGGCTTTATTTTTCAGGCATCGACTGATAGTTCCGCAAATACGGTTAAAAGTACTAATTTTTTTGTCAATATCTTTACTGTAATCGAAGTAAATATCACAACCTAGGTATTTAAAATGTTTTATTTGATCCAGTGTTTTATCGTTTAAGATGATTTTGGCTCTTATTGGCTCTTTTCCTGCGAACGCCATTATTTTTGTTTTAGGAATTGAAATTTTTAAATTGTTTCCTTCGCTAATTTGCTGCAGTTTGTATAATCCCTTTTGCAATTCTTCCTCTTTTTCCTTATTAGTGTGAGGTCGTCAGCATATAAAATCACATTTAATACTGTGTCTTTGTCTAAATATATTCCCTCTTTATGTAATTCTTTCCAGTTTCGGATTATATCATCTATATAAATATTAAATAACGTGGGTGATAAACTGCATCCTGGTCTTACTCCTATATTAGTCATTACTGAACTACTTATCTTTCCGTCTAGGCTTAAAAAATTGTTGTTTTGTGGTATAGACTTTGAATTGTTCTGAGAAGATGTGGTGGATATCCTCTTTAGAACATGACCTCCCATAATTTTTCTCTGCTGACATGGTCAAAAGCTTTCTCAAAATCAACGAAAGCTATGTACTTACTTAAATTGAATTCTCGGCGCTTCTCAATTAGTTGTTGCAACGTAAACACAGCATCTATTGTGCTTCTTCCCTTTCTAAATCCCATCTGTTCTTCATCTATTATATTTCTCATTATATTTTTAAGCGGTCGTTTAAAATCTTGGCATAAATTTTGTATAACGTCTCTAGTAAACTTATGCCGCGATAATTTTCGCAAACATTCTTGTTACCTTTTTTAAACAAAAATATAACCTTGGCTGCTCTCCAATCATTGGGAATATAACTTTGTTTCCAGCACATGTTGAAAAGGTGTAATAAGCGTAAATGTAAAATTATTCCTCCGTACTTCCACAGCTCTGTGTTAATATTGTTCATCCCTGCCGCTTTCCGGTTTTTTATGTACGTAAAGCTTCACTTAATTCGTTTAATGTTAAATCATCTAAACCTCTTGTGTCAACTACTTCTTGTTGGTCTTCTTGTATTATTCTTTCGTCGTACCACAAATTTTTATAGTAATCTATCCAGTCGTAGACTTTTATAACATTTATTCTTACTTGTTCTTTCTCTGAATTATTTATTGTCTTCATGACTTTACAGGCTATTAGTTGTCGTCCATGTATGTCATTTTCAATGTTAGCGATAAAACGTTCCCATGAGTCTTTATATGCTTCTCTTACTAATTGCTTTGCTATATTTCTTTCACATTTGCATCTATCTTTGTTTTCTTCAGTGGGATCATTAACATATTTTTTATATTCCTTCTGTTTGAACTTTATGGCGTCTTCTATTTCTTCAGACCATATTCTCAAACCTTTCCTTTTTCTAAAATTCCTTTTTGTGCCAAGACATTCCGATGCTACCTTTTTAACTACTTGTTGTAAGTTTAACCATTCTTGTTCTATATTATTTATGCTTACCAAACTTGTTAGTCTTTCAGCTAATCTTTTCTGATATAATAGTTTAATAGTTTCCTCTTTTAATAGATATGTTTTATATACTTGTTCATGTTGTACTTCTTTTGATGGTTTCTTTGTTTTCTTCCATTTAGTATACATATCTATTTTTAAAACTACCAGGTAGTGGTCTGTGCCGACGTCTTGACTTCTATATACTCGGGTGTCTCTAACTTGTCCAGCAAGTTTTTCATTTGTTATAACGTAGTCTATTAATGGTCTGCAACCTCGCTCCGTCCAAGTGTATTTATGTATATCCTTCTTCCTAAATAAAGTATTCGTTATTTTTAATCTATTGTAAGTAGCGAAATCTCTCAGAAGGTTTCCGTTTACATTACAGGTTTGTTCTCCAAAAGTTCCAATTATATTTGGAACAGGTCTATTAAAATTACTTGGTCTGAGTTGTCAGTCGTGTTCATTATCTGTTGAAGTACTTTATAAAATCCTCAGATTCTCTCAGCTATCCCTCTTCTGGAGCATATACCGCTATAATTGTTACTTTTCCTTTCTCTAATTTTATTTGTATTGTGATTACCCTGTCATTAACGTATTTTTAATTTACTATATTGTTTTCCCATTTTCTATGTATATTCCTTTGCTAGCTCGTTTCTCTAATTCCACTCCACTATAAAACATAATATAACTGTCGACATACTTGGGTCCTCTTAGCTGCTTTTTTGTTTCTGTGATAGCTGCAAAGTCTATTTTCTGTTTGCTTAAAATATTTGCTATTTCGTTTTCTTTATGCATTATTCCTCTGACATTCCAGGTGGCCACTCTTGTTTGGTTTGTTATCCATTTTCGTTTGTCCTTTTTCATTGCCTTTGTCGTTACCATAGTATCCATTCTATTTCCGAGGCTAATTGGGGAACTGGGATTAAATAGTAGATTCCTCTGTACAGGTTACCAATCTCGTAGCAGAGTAGACAAATGGTGCGGCTGCCACCTTACGGCCTTTTGTCCTGCCGGATTTTCTGTTGGGATTGTCTCCCTTAGCCGAGAGGTTCCGGTTATTTATGGGCGACGGAAACTCGCCCCTCACCCTCTTCTTTCTGCTACATAACATACATCCGTTGCACGCCATGCATTGCCCAGGGGTCACGTGACTCATGTCTTCGTGGACGTAGAAGTAGTATTTGCTGACAGAGCTTTTAAATTCCGTGAGCTTTTCTCAGGATTTTCGGCATTCTGTATAACCCCCGAGACTCTTTAGCAGCCTTTAACCCCCCAAAATATTTCTATATTGTCAAAATGTGTAGTAAAATTTCCTTAGTGAGCTCATTTTTGTAAATTATTTGATATTTCCATCTACATCTACATCTAATGCTTCTTTCTATGCTCCTATTGCATTTTGATCTCTTCGTTGTTAACTTCTATAAAAACAAATTTTATTTCTTCGTGCTCCTAACTCTACTACTTGATAAAAAGTCAGTTTCGGTTCCTTGACATTGTGTACGACTTTTACACCATATTTTCTACTCTACAGGTTGTAATTTTCAAAGATTTTATAGAACTTAAAGTTAAAGTTTTTAGTACTTATGTTTCATCTCTACAATATATTAGTGATTTTCGTGATTTTCTGTTCTACAGTACAGTGTTGCTCAAATTTCTTTTAATAATAATGATTATTGATCTTTAGTTTTGCCCATGATTTTTCATCTATTGTAGTTTTTTTTAATTATGAAATTTAAATATTTTTATTCATATCTTTATTTTACTGCCTCTGCTTGAAATTTCTATCTTCCTTCTTTTTTGTCGTTTTCTGCTGAGGTCGCTTCTTGTATACTTCTCTTCTAGATTTCTTGACATGTAGCTGAGGCCTCTTTTGCATATCGTATTGTTTGCCTGGTTATCTACTAAGCTGCATGTGTAAATGAGGAAATGCATTTTTTTTCAGTTAGTTTTGTAGTAAGATAACGCACTTTGAAAGTCAGTATAACATTTCATCATAACACAATATGATACATTTTATACGTGCACGCACATCCGCGCGCTTATGAGTCAAATATTGTAACAACTTAATTAAATTTGTTATAATTTTAAATGTTTGTTTGTGTAAAAAAAATGTTGTTGTTTATATATTTTTTTTTACCTAAATTAATTTAAAATTAATTACTTAATTTGTTTCGTGTTGTTCCGAACTTCTGGTTAATTGTATTAATTTAATTGTCTTTTTCTGTATTTTTAACATCTTTCACCAGTTAATAAGATTGTCTCCAATAACAATCGATAAGTGAACTTTCCTATTTGGAGGTTATCTTCCTTCTAAGTGGTGAAATTCTGGTAGTTTCTGCTCAATTAAAATTATATATTATACTTATTATTAATAGGAATAAACGATATTCAATTTTATAATAATTAATGAATTTTATTAACAAATGTTTATAAAATCGATTTTTTATCGATCGATTGATCGATTCTCAGGGTATATCTATAGTGTTTACAATTATTTTATTATCGGGTTCTTTTAACAGTTATTTCATAGATAGTCATAGAAAAAGGGCAAAGTAAGGAAAGTATAACATTACAAAAATATATCAACTTAAAAATTAAAATACATATATGAAATTCAATATACAAGTGAGTATAGAAATTTGCGAACCGTCCAGTCGAATCGGCAGAGTTGCATTGGATTGTGGGAAGTAAAAAGATGGCCGCTTCGAGTTCAGATGCAGGACAAAAACACCTCGCTAATTCTGCGTTCAATAAAGGCTGCTTCTCCTGTGATTTTTCGTTACTGCTGTAGCGATTATTCCTTCTTGTGTTGGTAGAGTGTTCCTGGTTAAGTTTTAGTGTTCCACTTCGATAAAAAGTGTTGTAAAAGTTAAGTTTCACTTTCGTATGTTAGGTCGAAATTTGCACTGTTTGTTTCGTTGTGTAGAATTAATGTTTAAATCTTTTAAATGGTGTATTCACTGTGTTCTGTTCTTGTGTGAAGTTAGTTTAGTGTTTGTTGGTGTTTGTTTCACTGAATTTACTTTTAGAACGTATTTTTACAAAACCCGCGTTTTTCACTTCAGGCTAGGCTTGTCGCTATACGCCATTTATTTCTCAGCTACTAGGTTAAATATGCTTAAGAGCTCGTGTCAAGTGTACTTCACAATATCTAATAATGAACTAATTAACTTCCTTCGTCTTGTCCAAAAGTCTTAGCCAAATTAATATTAGCTATCCATTGTTTCAAAATTATTGGCATCCTGTGCATGTGAGAATTTTACATTATATAACTGATTATATTTTTGCTATTATTCAAATTTATTAACTATTAAATACATAATCTTCTTCTTCAGTTCATTCTGCTTGATTTTATACCAAATAATGTAGTTTTATTAAGTTTTTGATCTAAAATTGTATTTTTACCTCATTTTGAAAATTGTAAGTTTTAAAATTCACTTCCTGTCCTTTTCCAAAATGTTGCCATTTTACCTGTTATATTAATGATTGTATTAAATCTCAGATTGATATAAAAGGTTTATCTTCCCTTAATTTCTTGTAATTAGATTAATTGGTTATCTTTTAAAATATTATACATTAATATGTGACTCCCCTCTCTAAATTTTCAGTTTTTACATTTACCTTTTTAACAATAATTCTTGCTATCTTTTTACAAAATCTTTCTTACTTATATTTCCAATTACATGACTCTATGACTAACTTGTCTTATATAAATCCCATCAGTTTAATTGTTTTTCTGTACTTATTTTATCAGATTTGATGCTGTTTAGTTTTAACATTTGGCCTAGATTTCTAACAGTTTTTACATACAAAGTTTTTAAATAATACATTTTCTTTGTACCCTCTCTGACTTTCTATTCTATATAATATTAATTAACATTTTCTTATTTCAGCAAAAGAACAATTAGTATACAATTTATACTCTTAATACATAATACATAATTGAAATTAATAATGGTCTTACAAACTCAGACATTTTATTCTTAATTAATATTAGTAATACAATAAATATTTTATAACTAAAGAATGTTATTGAACTCTGACATTCTAAATAAACGAAACATCTTGGTCCTTCCATCAGATACTCTATTTCTTATACTAGGTTCTATTTCAGTTTTAATCTGTTTTTGTTATTGGGGTAATGATATTTTAACACTTCACTTTTTATATGGCCTGCTCTTGTTTTATCTATTATCATTCTACTGAGTGTTTTATATTAAGAGTGGCAGCTATTATTCAGAAACACCTGTATTATCTGTCATGATAATACTTTATTTAATATTATTCATGGACACACATAAACACTTCAAAGTTGTATTATTTCACAATTTACTTAGTTTGTGAACTGCAATATTTACACATAAGGTTTATTTACTATAACACAAAAACTTGCACTGATCCCCTTGTTATTCTTGGATTTTATTTCTAAATAGTTTTATAGTTTTATTAAAATACAGAAATCTATTTATAGAAGATAATGAAGGTTTGTCTTTTGGCATTATATAATTATTTCATATTGGTTCACTTTCAATTCTACTTTATACACTTTTGGCTTATATTTATTTTACATGGTTTCTGAATTTAATATTTTGTTATACTTTCATTTATTATCATATTTATCATTTTCTTTAGGGGTTTGGGTTTTTTATAAAAGCACTCCTTCTTTTTGTGGATGCTGTTTTCTTCTGGTTTCTTCATTGATTCCTCCTATTCTTCTTGTTCCTTATAAAATTATTTCCTTTTCTTCTTGTGGATGTTGTCATGTTTTGGGTTTCTTCCTTACCTACTCCTATCCTACCTGGGTATTACCTTTTTCTATATTTTTAGTTTTGCAGTTTATTTTGATGATTCATCACTCATTGTAACAATGGTTTTAAATGAACTTTTACTTTAATCTATGATTATATTTCACGGTGGTTCTTAATTAATTTTTTTATTTTATTTTGCTTTCTCGGATTTTAAAATGTTTTTATTTTATTTTTATTGATCATTCTACCATTCAGAATTATTGGCATTATCTGTCATGCTACAATATGATTAGGTACTGATCACAAACGGATTATACGTTATTTGCCCGGAAATGGAAACAACAACAAAATTGTAACGTCGACGTTTTAATTCATTTAAACGGAATTCAATTTAAATTAATCTTCTTACAATCACTGTATGTTTAAATAGTTTGTTACGAACTTTTTGTGCTACAACAAAACAATTCAATTTGTTTAACAACAACATAGTCTGTTCAATGTTTAGAGATCTACCATTCTGTGCCAGCATACGATTTTTACATTTTAACAATATACACAACACGCTGACAAAACATGAAACAGACAACATAGAAAGTATAATACAGTATAAGGTGATACAAAGCGACCTCATAATCAGAGCTCTATTAATATTTTCCTTATATATTTTAGATAAAATAATTTTTCTACAATACCTTATTATCTTAGTCTTAGTTTCCTTATTTTCTTTTCTCGTTTCAAGTATTCCTTGTTTATTAAGAAATATTAATAATGTATACCTCTTGTATGGTCGTGTGGGTAATCACCGAGTCTCCACTTTTACCGTCAAACGTCATTTGCATGAATGGGAGAGCTGGATGTATATTATCGTGTAGTGACTCAGTTGCCAAATATTCTACACTTGTAAAGGGAGCAAAAGGTAGAGAGAGATTCAGTAAATATTTGAACTACGCACTGTCAGAGGTGTATGAATTTCCTTTCAACTAAATTTTCTATACTTTTTCAAGACATTTGAAAAACGCAAAAGGACAATTGACAAACCAGGGTAATCAGCAGAAATCTTGGAGCATTCATATTATATATATAATTTTGTAGGTAACGCTTGACTGCTTCTTGCAGGATTTACATATAATGTAATGTATAATGTCTTCAAATAATAAATACTCATTCAATTATATGTGATAAATTATTATTATTGTATTTTTAACACTTCTGTATATTAAATTCTATTAATAATATACATAACAAAATAAAATTTACATTAGAAAAAGAATCGAATAATAAACTAAATTACTTAGACTATAAGCAAACATGAAACTAGTTTCGAAAATACTATATTGGAAAACCTACTTAAACTAATTTAATAATTCCAAAATAATTCTAAATAACAACCCTAACACAAATTGTCAGCATTTAATTCCTTAATGTACCGAAAGTATATGAAACAAAATGTATATATCCCCGTTAAATGAAAAAGAAATAAAGGTTATTAAACAAATAGCAATCGATAATGGATTCAAAATAGACACTATCAATAAATTTTTCTTTTTCTTCACCTTACGGAGTAGGCACATTGCCTGTTCCGTCTTCACAGAGTATCTCTCCATCTCACTCTTGGTCTTCCTACATCTCTTGTATCAAAGGCTCTATATTGAAACGCAACCTTACGTACTCGTCCATTCTCAATTTTGTCTAGATGATGTAACCGTTCCATGGGATGTGTCTAGATCTTATCATTTATGGAGAACATGCTGTGAAGAATTCGAGTAATTAATTACTCTGGAAAAATTACCAGCGCTTCGCAGAGGGTGACGTGACAGGACTGCTGTCTTATGGCTTAAGTCTAGCCATCAAGCATACTATCCCCACATGAGAGGTTGCTCCATCCGCTCATCTCTGACCGTTAGAGTCTTCACCCTTCTTACCCCTGGCACGGGCCTCCATACCATCCGTGGAATTTGGGAATGAGATATCCATAAATATCTTTAAAGGGAAAGTTTTCCTACCTTCCTGCATCCTATGCCGTTGCCCAAATGATGGGCCATCCGGCGTTTAGGGCAATTTCTTACCCCAAGGGCAAGAGGCTGTCCTAACCTCTAGCTGCAATGACAAGTAGAGGAGGGGCAGCTTATAGAAGCTACGACTCGGTCTCCAGAGCCGCGTTAGCCGCCCGTAGGCGTTCCCTATCCCCTACCCCGAGAAGGTGGGCTTGGATATTTCCCTTCATCAAGAAATGAGACCATATGGCGTTATTCATCCTCTCCAGTACTTTGGAGGACATCAATAAATTATAAAATATAATAAAACCTAAACTCACTAACCAGACGCCTAATAAATCTATATCTAAACATTCATCTATTAATGACAATATAAAATATACTACGTTCACTTATTATAAGTACTATATTACTTATACTACTACTATTTACCTACTACTACTACTACTACTACTACTACTACCTCATACTACTATACTACTACTATACATACTATAGTATAGTATACTATATTACTATATACTTATACCTATACTACTTAAATTTACAAATATTTAAAATATCTTATAAGGCAGATAATATTGCTTTAATAAAATACAAATAAAGTACAAAATAGAATGTCTGTATTCCAATACGTTTTACGTAAGGATGACAATGAGAAAGCTACTCGATTGGTTCCTGCAAAATCGCAATGCGTTTTTGAAACCAAATCTTTTCAAGACTAATTTAACCACATATTTTCTAAATAACAAACATCAATTTCCACACTTTCAAAACGTCAAATTAATTTAAAACATACAAAAAGATAACAAAACGAACATTTAGGGAAAATCTCAATATCTACAAAAATAATAATTACTAATTAAAAAACAAATTCAAATAAAAACAAAACAGGTTTATTTATTTAAAATTATATGTTTATTAAAATAAAGAAAATAAAAACCTTATATATTTTAATATAACTATTAACACAGCTAACACAGCTAACTACGTAAACAGATTTTACAACAATGGAAAATTTGAATCAAAATAAAATCGATTATTTGTTAATTCATATTGTAATCGAAACAACTGATTATTCGTTAGTTCATAAAGAAACCTCTGAAGATGCAAATCTATTTTGTGAAACGTTTCAGACATAAATACAATAACGTTTAACAAACATATTGGGGAAATATTTATTATTTGTAAACATTATTAATTAAAACGGATTATTGTAATCAGTGTGACCGACATAATAGTAATTTGCTTTTAAATATTAATACAGAATATATATAAATGAGACAAAGCACATTAACATACAGGGAAATCTAAAATATCTGGCAGAAAAAGGAATGAATATTCTTTATTATTCGCGGATCATATTTTAATTTAAGAAGCATTTGAGTATAGTCTATACTTATATTTTATAAACTGTACCAAAGATAACTTATATACATGTATATAAAAACAGGATTAATGACGTTTCATGGAAGAGATACATTAATGAGTAAAATAGAAATTAACAATTAACCAAAAGATAATTGAATAGCAGAACAAACTGAAAAATACAGACTAGCGAGAATGAAAGCCTGAAGAGACCAAGGAAGACGTCGGTAGATAATGTTTAGAAGACGAAACAGGTAAAAGCGCCTAACGCCGTGATATAGGAGGAGGAGGAGGAGGAGGAGGAGGAGGAGGAGGAGGAGGAGGAGGAGGAGGAGGAGGAGGAGGAGGAGGAGGAGGAGGAGGAGGAGGAGGAGGAGGAGGAGGAGGAGGAGGAGGAGGAGGAGGAGGAGGAGGAGGAGGAGAAGGAGAAGAAGAAGAAGAAGAAGAAGAAGAAGAAGAAGAAGAAGAAGGTGGGGGAGGAGGTGGTGGTGGTAGTTTAGGAAGAGAATAAGAAAATAAAAATAAGAAAATAATCTAATAAGAGATTATTATTAGATTAAATAAACGTAAACATTATTATTAACTTAACGTAACGTAACGTAATTATTATTAGATTACTATTCCTTAAATAAACGAATATAATCAAATTACAGATACAACATTATTCACTGATACATGTTATCCATGTCTGTATCTTGACTAAAGTATTATTATTGCTAAAGCGCCAGTGGACAGATTATGTATGTGACACAATGCTACATAGTGATGAAAGCTTAATAATTAAACTGACAATTATATCAGTTGCGGACAAATGTAATAGTTAGTGGACAAGACATGATTCATTGTTTCGTTTCGCCCATAGGCTACGGAATGATTAGTCCGTTCAACTGATGAATAATTTTGTACCTGAGAACAGTGAATTCGTGTCACATTTGCTCGGAAACAGTTTAGTGCACGCACGCAATCAAATATGTATATACGTATTGTTTAACTTCTGTGTGACATACAAACAAAACATAATTAATTCAGTCACTACAACTACTAATATCACGCTACGTTCAGCCTCAGTTCTCCAATAACAATCTTAAATTTTTAATTGCTTTTATTTTACATTTATGTGTGTGTGTGTGTGTGTGTGTGTGTGTGTGTGTGTGTGTGTGTGTGTGTGTGTGTGTGTGTGTGTGTGTGTGTGTGTGTGTGTGTGTGTGTGTGTGTGTGTGTGCGTCTTGCTGAATTTACATTTCATGTGTGTGTTTTTCCTACCGTCTGTCTGTTACAACAGTAATAAATTGTTGAACAAACATATTGTCTAACTAGTATTAAAAGTATGTACCGGGCTGTTTGGCCGCGTGGTCTAGGGTTTTCAAACCAACCAAACGTTTCGACAGCACCTCTGGCTGCCATCATCAGTGGAATTCGAGGAATTTTATTGTGCGCCTGACGTTAACAACCCGCGATCAGGTAGACTCGAATTCCTTGAATTCCACTGATGATGGCAGCCAGTGGTGCTACCGAAACGATTGGTTTGTTTGAAAACCCTGGACCACGGTCAAACAGCCTGGCACATACTTTTAATACCACAGACACCGGACGTGAAAGCCTTAGAACTATATATATTCTAACTGATCTAAGATTATAAACAGATCAGTATTTATTAGATTGACTCTATCACTGTTAAGTGTCTTTAAATTAATTACGCTGAACGTTACTGTGTCAAACCATACCCTATTAAATTTATACAATACATGCCAATCAGTTCTGAGTGCCTTGATTAACATTTCTCCTTTGGTAAGTTACTTTTAGAATTTACTGGGACCTACATAATTACCGCCGCTGTCGTAGTCTGTAGACGCCAACGTGTGTTCTAATATTTGTCGTAGCTTCCTTCTTGTAAATATCATATACAGAGACTCAACTAAAATTTTATAAGATAATCGGTGTGCCGATTTTACTGTATGGTTGTGAAACTTGGGTTCCAGCGATAAAACATCTGAGTAGAATACGGGCATAGGGGACGAGATTCTTGCGATCTGTTACAGGCTGCACACCGAGGGACAGACTCTACAATGAATGCATTTGTAAAAAGTCAAACACTTTTTAATATCCAAGAATGCATTGCAGAGAACAAAGAGAGATCCTCTTGCTCATCTGAATAGGATCCCAGATGGCAGGTTGCCTAAGGAAGTTTGGCAATACAAGCCTGCTGGACAGCAATGTATAGGAAGACCTGGGAAGCGTCGGTTTCTTTGGCACCAAAACAGTTGATTCGCCTAGTATCTGATAAAAGAGGAAGAAGAAGTAGCATCTACTCTACTGAATCCTCTCTAAAAATAAGAAACACATGGCACATTTATTTCAAGTTCTGCTTCCAAGGTCTCCAAAATTTCTGATACCGCTCGTGTTATATCATTGTAAAGACAAGCTGCTTTGGTCTATTTATACCATACAAAATTACTTTATTTGCTCCTGTCTATAAGGCGGCAAAGTAACGTCTCAACACGATTCTCAACGTCGACCACATTACGGCAGTGTCGATTTCACCATGACCTTCCATCGTCTAATTTAAGTCATAAATATTTTTATAATTGCCTATCAGACTCCTTAAAATGTTTACTGTACGTTGACCGACAAAAGTTTTATGCTCACCACAATTTTTTTTACAACGTATATAGTTAAATCACAGTGCCTGCCAATAACAATCTTGAGACTCTACTGCACCAAATTGTAAAAATAACTGCAGAAATTTAAATCACAATAAACGACATAAAATATCTACGTAATATAATTTTTGTATCTACTTTATCGGGGCAACTTCGCACACCTTACTAATTAATGCATGGTTTCCATGTACTTGTTTGCAGTTTTAATCCCTTAGGTCTGTCCAAGAAGAGGTGAAGGCACGACGAATTAGGATAAACTTTGAGATAAATGCTTAAATATATCATAAACGCATAGTCACATTCATGAAGTTCCAAAGGATAAGAGGTATGGACATGTTTATGAAATGGAAATACTAGAAACACGACTCACTGAAAACTATTTGAAACCGAAAGCAAAGGAAAAAAAAATGACTGGCAGTCTTAGAAAATAATTTGATGATAATAGAAGCGTTTGTTAAAAAATGGCTGCTATGCTTATAAAGTGTTTAACAAGGCTTATTTTCCTTCAAACAAGGAATAATTTTGTCTTTTGAGTGGAGTATAACTCAGTATTATCTTAAGTCATAAACCATCGGTTAGAAGAACAAAAAGTGAGTAGAAGCACATAAGACGCAGTATTTGCATATAATAATTTTGTCCATAAATATCATAAAGAATTACGTTGTTCCTAGGAATATTTGTGATGAAACAATAGTATTATAAATTCTTACGAGAAGTATATATGCCTTTGGTAAGAACACTTAGACACGTATACAGGTTTGTATTAAAAATTAAATAAAAGTTCCGCAATAAAATTCTTAGGCCAGATATGCACAGACGTATCAAATGACGTAAAGATTTTTATCTACACCCGTAACGTAATAGCGTGTTATCCCACTCATTTTGAGTGGGATACAAGTTCATTATCGCACTGGTTTTGTTATCCCACTCGTTTATATTTTAAAATTTATTGAAACATAACACAAAATACAACATAATATTACAATCTAAACATGTTATCTACTTATTGTAGATGTTAATACCACAGTCTTTAGAGTTATTTAAGTAAATTCCTGCTGTAGAAGAAGATTGGAACTTTTTCGTCACCAAGTTAAATGTTTGATTGTCAGAAGTAGTTGCAAGCTCCTTGCCCTTATTGTCGATATCAGCAATGCCTAAAATGTGTGAAGCTATTTTCTTCTTATTTTCGACAGAAGTTTCGATATATCCCTCGGCAACAGTATTAGAACGCCAGCCACCATGGCGTTTTACAGTTAAGAGATCTGCTCCCGAGTCAGCCAACAGTGACGAAGATGACCTTCTAAAACAATGTCCTGTATATTCCTTATGATGATCCAGCTTCAAAAATAAAGCGATTTGTTGTGGCAAGTATCCAAAAGTATTGATTCCCACAGGCTGTCTATTACATTTGCCCTGTCTGTACTGGAGGAAAAATCGGTCATGACCAACACCACTCGGACGAAACGTAATATAATCTCGAACCAGTTTTACCATATCAATTCCATCAATGTTTCCCACTGTCACGTAAAATTCTCTACCTATTTTAGTTTCAGTGAGTGACAGCATAAAGCGAAAACAATCTCCTTCATCCTTTACATTGCTCAGAAGTAAATATGTAAGTTCCTCTCTTCTACACGCCCCAGCTACTCCCACAATTAAAGCGACTTTCATAAAAAGGAATTGTTTATCTGCAGCTTCATTCAAAAATCTTGCAACATCACTTTTCTTCAATATTCTTGACTTTTTTGGTTTATAACCTTCAGAGCTACGTTTCATAAACGCAATAAAATTCGTGTACTTACTGATGTCCACATTCTTCTTAATAGAAAGCATAGTACGTATCATGGAATAATAGGCCCATAAAGATGAAGGTTTACTAACTTTAGATAACTTACTGAAATATGCTAGAATTAACTTTTCATTTGCATTGTTTATAATCTTCTTCTCTGTGCACCATTCTTCATATCTTCCATATGCAATTTCATATTTTGTTCTCGACTTCTCTGGTATTAAGTTGGATATGGCTTTAAAGCTTCCTCTTCAATATCTGAAGGCAAACTTTCAGATTCACTCATTTTAAAACAACTTACAAATTACTAATTTGCAGCAAAAACAAACTATTTTTAATCATAACAACGTGGTTGCTACGGGAACGTATACGTCACAATACATTATTTCAACTGCTACGTAGATAGCTTAAATTTTCTGATTCTCATATTTTTTATTTTTCAGCGGGTGTAGGTAAAATATTGTACGACCCACGAGTGATAACGCATTATTAATATACTTGTGTGATTAGACGACTCTTGCTACGCACTCGTCGTCAAAACTTTCACACGCGTATACTAATAATGTTGTTATACCACTTGTATCTTAAATATCTAAAACAGAAGGCACCCAACAAGGCATTCTGATAACTTTTGAATACGGGCACTAATCACGGCTGAAAGAAGAATTTTCGTTACACTTAAATAGTGTAAACACCTGTATTATTTGCAAGCAAGTAAAATAATTGACCAAATTTTTTAACTTCTAATTAAAACACAGTTCTTAATTAGTTCATCCATGTGTCAGCTGCTCAGTGAATGTTGTGTAGCGAGAATTTATGTTCACACGTTTGTGCAGTATAAGTTAAGCTTCTAAAGTTGTGACAACGATAGACGTTTCCCGGAACAACATAAAGTAAACTGAACTTTATCACAGCACCGAATCTAGAGGGAGCCACTCACAGCAATGCCGTTTCACTTAACAAACACATTTGCGCGTGACGTAATACATTTTTTATGATGTCATGATACGACTCGGCTTTAAACAAATCCGATTACTCTGGCCGTCTCATAATCTGATACTTTTACGTTTCCCTACACAAATATCTTTTAAGCATATCATCCATTATTCTTTTTACATATACTATGCTAACCAGAAAACTGAATTTTATTTAAAAATAAAGCCTTTATTGTCGTCGTCATCCTTTACGGCGTAGGCTAATAGCCTGTTCCAGTCTTAATGGAATTCATCCACCCATTGTTTAAGGGGTCTTCCTACACTTCTCTTCCCCCTTGGATGATAGTCAAGGGCTCTTCTTGAAAATCTAGTTGGACCCATTCTCTCTACGTATAACCCCCACTCCGTTTTGTTTTGTACCGGGAGAATTTCTCATTTATGCTTTCAGTTATACCTAGCTCCATTCTAATATGATTATTTCTGATAAGATCTCTCCTGGTACAACGCTTTACAGCTCTCAAGAACCTCATTTCCTCTCCTTGTGTTGTAGATATATCTTTGCCCTTTCTAATCCAATTCTCACTACCATACAGTAGTTGAGGTGTGGCCATTACATTATAATATTTCAACTGCGTTTCTTTCCTTGTTTTTTTTTTATAAGTGCTTAATAGTACAGCCAAAAACTAATTTTGACCTTCTTATCATTTTGATATATAATGCTGCACTTTAGATACTTGAAATCTGGCACCTGTTCTGACGAGTCCAGCAGGACAATCTTTGTTCTAATATGATATGCCATAACTTTTGTTTTAAATAAGGAAATGGTTTGATTGTAACATCAAATGTTTTGATGTTTTTTTAGTTTCTACACAAGTCATTACCATAATTATTTTTTGCCTTGTGTGACATGTATACACGTTGTTCGGCTTTGATCAGTAAAGTAATGTTTTTCCCTTATCACAACGAGCGCTGTTTCTTAGAATTTTATCAATCTCTCTAAGTTATTTCGATTTTCATTTTTGTCCTTAATCACAATCTTAATATATTAAAATAAATTTGTAGCTTAAGATATATTTTAACAGTAAAAAACATACAGTTTAACGTAATAAATACCTGCATCTAAAAGCGGATTAGAAATTTGTGTATTTGCAAGGAAGCAGACACGACTGCATATATTCCTATAACAAAACTGAGTATAGCCTATGAACAAAACCAAAGAAATTTGAAACAGTCAGAGTAAAGGGCTAATAAAGGAATACTACTCTATTACCTTTATAGGACCCTTCCCATTTCCGTTTTTTAGACAATATCACCATAAAGCGCTTTTTTTGTATTGGCCATCTGAGGACCACACGCCAATTTCAAATCTTTATTCCCTGTTATTTCGTTTTTCTCCAATAATCTTTCATCTTTTTACTATGTCTCTTCTTCCTGTCTTCCGTCCACTTTAACCTGCGTTTTCTCTCTCCTACTCTGGACTCCTTCCATTTTTAACACTTTTGCCCGAAAAACTTCTCATTCAATTGTTTCTTCTGCGTTTATATTATTTTTTCTAAATCCTTATTCACTTCTTTAATCCAACTAGATGTTGACTTCTTTCCCCACAGATATTTGAAAATCTCTTTTGTTAACCTATTGTCGTCCATTCTATATAAATGTCCAAAAAGTACTATCTTCTTTTTCTCACTTTTTCTGTTATATTTTCTATACTTTGATATATTTCATTATTACTTCTTAATTTCCTACCTTTACGTGGGCCTAATATTTTCCTAATAATTCGCCTTTTCAATATTTTTAGTTTGTCTAAATTATAATTCAATGCTAGACATACACTTGCATATAGGCATTCTGGCCTCACTACTGTACCGTAATGTCTTATTTTCGCATTTTTCGATATGAACTTTATATTGTAAATATCTTTAGTTATTGTAAATGGTCTTTCTATTTTATGAATCCTTTCTCCTATAGCAGATTTTTCTAAACAATTCTCTTGAATTATTTCCCCTAGATATTTAAATTTTCTAACCCTCTCTAGTTGACCAATATGTGTTAGCAGGAATTTTGGCGCATTTTTAATTTTCTATTTTATTCTATTTATTGTTCATAGCCTAAAGGTACCTTACATACGATGTGCAATAAAATTTTTATTACTCACATTCTTAAAAACGATCGATTTCGGTTACAGACCATCGTCAGGTCATATACAGCACACTTGCGTCACAATATCGTAAAACAGCCACTATTTACAAAAACGAATTCGTAGACATTGATTAATGAACGTGATACGTACGTCGTTGTCTTTCAGTTCTCGGGAAACTTTGGACAACGACGTAAGTATCACGTTCATTAATCAATGTCTACGAATTCGTTTTTGTAAATAGTGGCTGTTTTACGATATTGTGATCGCAAGTGTGCTGTATATGACCTGACGATGGTCTGTGACCGAAATCGATCGCTTTTAAGAATGTGAGTAATAAAAATTTTATTGCACATCGTATGTATGGTACCTTTAGGCTATGAACAATAAATACAATACAATAGAAAATTGAAATTATAGGTACCATTAGTAAACAATAAGTGTGTGTATATTATAAATATATATATATTATTATAAATATATTATAAATATAAAAAATCACGATAATGCATCAGTTTTGCATAGTTGCGCCGTAGTTATCTAATCAATGCATTTTTTTAGAGATAAACGTTGAACAGTAATTTAAAAATTACACAGGGATAGGTTTGAAATATTATTTTCTACTTATATTATTTATGTGACACGATCATATGGTTGGAACACGTAGGACTAAGATCACTATGTAGAATTTATACAAAATTTTAATTATCAACCAATAGATAGAAGTTCTGTAAGGACCCAAAAAGGCGTTGGAAAGACATTTAAAGAACGGAAACACAGCAAGCTAATCCTAACACACAAAAAGGAGAAGTATTATTTTGAAAAGGTTTTCTTTTACATCTTTATATTGTTCAGCTGAAATTGAGCCACAAGGACGTAATTGAGCCAAGCATGTTCTGTCTGTACTATTGCGGCATTCTGTAGTGACATGTAAAATTATTGTTGTCATTAGCATAACAATAGAGCACGTCTTCCTGAGAATGACCTGCCACTGTTACCGAATTGCAAATTGTCGTCTCCCCCCCTCGGTACATACTGACCTTATTGTGAAATCAACTTCAACAATTTCATCTCTATTCCTGATTAAACCTAGTGTCGCTTACAATTACCCATTACAATTATCAAACAATGGTAGTAAACCGCCAGACCAAACCAGACTTTTAGGATACCGCTATAATAGATTTTGTAAATAAATTATATTGCTTACGCTGACCTTTATGTACTTACATTGGTTTATATAAATAGTAATAAAATTTCTCTTATTACGGTACTCTAACGTTTCGCTGTATTAAAACAATCCAATTCAAATAACTATAGAAATTACTGTAAAGAAATTGCTATTTATAACTTTAATTACAGTTAAATTTTTAAGACACTCGTATAAAAGAATTCTCCAAGATAATAATTGTCCTATACACACACTAGTGAAACACGCAATAAAAGTCACTTGTTTAACTGTGTCGCACTACTTAATACAAGTGACCAATTACCGATATCTCCAAACGCGCTCTGAATCGCAGTACTAACTGACTAGACTAATGACAGGCCTGTATCACTTCGTTTGGCAGTACGCGACTGAGCCGTTGGCGGCTTGTTTTTACTCCTTCCGAGTTACGAGATGAATCTACCGCTTTCCGGTCTACGCGTACGGTTTCCGATTTTGAATAATAGCGTAGTTGAAGGCGCCTATAATACTCTGGAACATTGAACCGTTACTAACAAATTGCCGATCTTATATCAATTCCTAAAACACATACTCTACTCAGGTTGCCTGTTTCATAGGCGCCTGTGTATAAATGCGAACAAAAGTACACACGTATGTTGCTTGTATATTGAGTATGTTGCGTGTGGTGTTGCAAGTCTGTGTGTGTGTGGGGGGGGGGAGGCTGGCGGACGCGTGCGTGTGTGTAAAACTGTGACTCATATCATTATATTTCTAAATACAGTGTTGGTCTTGTTTAGTCTTTTGGGTTCGTTTTGTCCCAGTGCGATGGATTAAAATGTTTGACACAAGTTCTGCCTTATATAATCACTTTTGTAACAAGTGTTAGGCAATTACTCTCCCTATTAACAGTTTTTCTACTATTGTAGTAATATCTTGACGTTAAGACACGCAATGTAGAGGTCAAATTTTGAAATAAAATTGTCTACAGCCACAAATATTTTGACGAGAGAAAGTTAATTTACTTTCTGGCGAGCACGTATCTCTACGTGTTTTAGATGTCCATGTAGTAAACTGATTTTTCCAATAAGACTACGTTCTTATACGGGATTCCTTAGATCCCTACTGTTCCTAAACAGACCATGATTGCCCAAAAAATGCAATCCTCTGATTTATCACAAACAAAAAAAGGAAGAAACTTACATTTTTTTAAATTTTATCATCATCATCATCCACAAGGATTAAACCATAGTTGTTTGGAGATGCGGCAGTCATCCATTCAGTAAAGATGTTCCCACCAATTCGGCCGATACTGGGCGATCCTGTCTAGTGTACTCATAATATTCAGTTCCTGCCGTATATCTGTGTTTCTTCTATGATCATGAAGAGTATACACTTCCGCGTGCCTGAGAAATCTCATTTCAATCGCTTGGATGCGACTGGCCTCGCCTTTCGTTAAAGTCCAATTCTCAGACCCATAAAGGAGTGTGGAAAGAGCCACCACCTTCTAGAATTTTAGGCGTGTTCCTTTACTTGCTGACTTAAGGGTTCGCCTAATGGTCCCGCACATAAGGTTGAACTTATGCAATTTATTCACAACGTCGTTGCTTGCATTATAAGAGACACTGTAGCCCAGCTATTCAAAATTGCTAACTTGTTCTAGGACAGCACCATCTATAACAATTTTTGCCCGTACTGGATCAGTTCCACGAAAACCAATCACCTTAGTCTTATGTGTCCAGAGTCTTTGCAGATTCAATTTAACAAATGTATCCCCATCTGCAATCTGTTTTCCAAGTCCGACAGAATAGCCTGATTGTCCGCAAACAACAAATAAACAAATATTTAAAATAAAATTTTAAAATACTACCGCGCGCTCACGAATGTGTGTGTGTGTGTGTGTGTGTGTGTGTGTGTGTGTGTGTGTGTGTGTGTGTGTGTGTGTGTGTGTGTGTGTGTGTGTGTGTGTGTGTGTGTGTGTGTGTGTGTGTGTGTGTGTGTGTGTGTGTGTGTGTGTGTGTGTGTGTGTGTGTGTGTGTGTGTGTGGTACGTGCCTGTGTATGTTATGATCGTACTTGTAAAAAATGAAATAGTGACGATATGGAGCAGAGAATGAGAAGCAAAGGAAACAAAAATAAAGAGAGGGAGAGAGAGATATGCATGACGTAGTGTGTAATAATTGGAATTAAGTACCTGATACCACCAGCCGTCTCCAATAGTTCCGCACTACAAAAGCTTATCTGCTGCAATTAACAATGCACACACAGGTGGTACAATGCTCGCCGCCAGTGATAAAGTACACTATTGGTCTAAACATTTATCTTTGCTTGTAAAAAATAACCTTTAATCTAGTAATTCTATTGACTATTTTAAAGCTTTTTTCTCTGACATAAATTTTATAGTTTTAAAAATTCAAATTAATGCTAAGAAAAACTGTGCGATTAAGCTTAATTAATTTATTTGAAATTAATTTTATTGAAAGATTAAAAATGATACACGTAGCCAAATTATAATTTAATTTAAGTGGCTCCTTTGTTCCGTCTGAAGTAGTTAACGAATCAGGCAGATTAGGCTGACAATGGCGGTACTGTGGTCAGCAATACGTTCCAGATGCCAGGTTACCTCAGAATGTAATTTCAGTAATACTTATTTCTACAAGCTGACTTGACCTGAAGACCGCATTTTTATGGCGCGTCTTGAAATCAAAGCCAGAACTTCTGGGTTAACAGTCAGACGCTACAACCACTAGTTTACTAAGTCCGTTTTAAATTGTAAATTCTGTCGTCTAAATTCTAAATCGGTTAATCATTAAGACTGTCAGCTACCAAAAATATAGCACTAGTTTCTGTGTACCATCAGGATAATGTAACACCAACGGACGCGCGAAACGTATGTGAAGCTTATCACATAAGCTTATCACCAGTACAAGGTGATACAACCGTCTGCATAAATCTGGTAACGTCACTCCAGAGCTTCGTACGAAGTCTAGTAGACACTTTAAATTCTGAGGCAAACTATCGACGAACTGATGTAGAACACGTTTTCGTCAATCTTGCACTCAGGTGACTTTGGATGGAATTCATAAAGGCCATACGTCCGTTGTTCAGTAGTTTGAGTATGTGAATTCCAACTACTAGGCCAGTGATTCTATCAAAAGAGTGTATTCAGTACGTGTCATTAGAGGGCGTTCAATATTAAAAGCACCAAGTCTTCTATTATTTTGTGTCCCGACTAATGTCATTACCTAGTTATTTTAATACCAGCTTTTTATTTTAGTAAAGTGTCATTAAACAACTGTGAATTTCGATGTATCCGCTTTAAATGATTTAAGGTATTACGTTAAAAATTCTAAATTCGTCCTAAATCCTAAATTTTAGATTTTATTAAATAACATTTAATTTTACATGCAATTAAATTTAATTAATTTAATAAGCTAATAAATATGAATTATCCCATTAAAAAACATTGTTAACAAATAATTTAATACCTATAAAACATTGCTGTATTTATTAAGCATTACATAACTATAAACAAACATACCATAACATTAATATTATTAAACAAACATACATGTTAAATTCATTAAACATTTGCTGTTAAATGTTAAATGTTGTCGTCGTATTAGTGACGACAGCGGTTTTCAATAATTGAAGTACTTAAAATTTCATTTCAAAAATAAAAATAAATATCTTCTGCAAATTTATACGTACATTATGTTCATAAAATAAATACATGAAATATATATACTCGAGCAAGAACGTGTGTGTGTTTGTGTGTATGTGTGTGTGTGTGCGTGTGTGCGTGTGGGCGTGAGCGCGCGCGCGTGCGTGCGTGCGTAAGTGACGAGGTAGGGAGAGGGAGAGAGAAAGAAAAAATATCAGTGGTAGTGGTCAACATTTCATCACATATTACGTACCGATTCAGGCCTCAAAAAGGGAAGAAATCCCCAGCGACGTACTTTCCTCTACAATAGATTACACTAATAACTGATTTGTTAGTTATTTTTGCACTTTTCCATAATAGCAGAAATAAAATTAATAACTGTGGTATAATGCTAAATTAATTTTAATTGCAACAAAATCAATTGTTTTATAATATATAAAGACACTAAACAACAGTTTTGACTGCAATAGTTGAAAGTTGTAATTTTCGGTAGATCAAATGTATAAACTGAGAGTAAACTTAGTCACGTCACATTACTCTGAGCACTTTCTTAATCGTCATTCTTAAAGAGGCCCGTTTTGTACAGATACAGTTAGCATATCAATGCTACAGCACGACCTCTGTCAATGAAGCCTTTGGACAACAACCAAAGCGCTAACTTGTACACACATGTTAAAATTAAGTTTCGTTGGCCAGCCTGGCGTAAACAACAGTGAATAGCCGTTAATGGACTCCACTGTATTGTCGTTACACATAATGGATTTTGTGCCCATACCCAGACCGAACGCTACAAAGTAAACCGTATGTGAACGCTGCATCGGGTATTCTTTCCGAACTAACATGTTTAGAAAATGACAAGTAAACACTATATTCTATCAGCCTGTTACCGTTTTTAAGTTCAGTCTAAACTTATCTCTTTTAAACTACTTGTCTCTTGTTATGTTAGGGACTAATCTGAAGGTAGAGTGGTCACAATGACAGTAATCGCTTAGATTAGTTGGATGCATCTCACAATTACTACTCGCTGTTCGGATTCTAAACATCGCTATTTATACTTCATAGGAACTTGTCGTTCCAACGTTACAAATTATTCCAGTTGCGTTATATTAATCGACCAAAGACTGAAAAGCAAACAAATCTCCAGAACGTGAAAGAGCATTGCATCATCCCACTGCTCACACGACGCGTGCAACGCCTCACGTAACCACGCCTGTTACCTATCTCCTCACAATAACAACATATTTGTATAAACACTTATAAATACGTGTATACTGTTATATATGTATTAATTTTGTTCGCTAATAGTACATAACTGTTTACCAAAAAACTAGGATCACTAAACAACTATTTTAATTTGTATGTCTGTATTACGAGCAACCGTACGTTATATACAACATTAATTAACTTACTTGCAGGGATTTTGTAATCATGATAATGTATTGTAAAATACAAAGTATATTTTAAAAATGAAATCTTATAAAACTGATCACAATTAAAATCGTAGTTTGACTACAGTTCGTTTTTATCTTCGATACCATTTATTTTCAAATGGCGGCTAGCGACACCTTTTTATGCAACAAGCAACCTTATCCTGGAAGACCATTTAATGATTACTCTATTCACTTTAAAAAGTAAACAAATCATAAAGTATTATTTTAACTAAGAATGGCCTTGCCAGAGAAACCTATAAACAAACGTTTCACTTACTCACTAACAAACGTACATTAGAAATCAGTTTATTTGTTTAATAAATGTGTATTTGCATTTTAGTACCCTTTTGTTTTAATCAAAAACAAGGTCCTTCCCATCCCTCGGCCAGACAAAACAGACTCTTGATTTATAGTCAGTCGCGTGTGTTATTCAAAGTTACGTTCAAGTGTTTTCAGCTCGATGTGGACACATTCCTGCTTTCGTGGCTGCAGCAGATAGACGTCAGTTTTCACAACAAAGATTTCAAGTAAATGTAAAATGTTTCATATCTTTTCTTACCTGATGTTTATCTGATTTTAGTTATTTACAATTATAATTATAGATACGGCCTTTGTAATTTTACTTGTTGAAAATTATTCTCTTACAATGAGGCCCCCTGATGGGATTTTAAGTTTGGCCTCAGGCGCTTATAAGTTCCAAACCATTGCTCTATATAATAACAAAATACTACGTTCGTTTTTCTAACACATTAATGCTTTAATTGTAATTTTATTGTGTATTTGACGAACACTGTTTTAGGGGCAGGTGAACGGAGGAGCAGTTTGAAAGTGGTAAACGAATATAAAGAGGTCGAGCAACTAAAACAATTATAACATTTTATTGTAATATATAAATACAATATATTATAAAGTAATCTCAAATTTCAGCATTTAACTAAATCAGTATTACTACGTTGTAATGTTGCAGGCTGTAATAGTAATAATCAAATATTAGTAATAATATACTTCATATGCTTGCACGGCTGGAGCCAATGTTGTTAAAATTCATTCCCGTCCTGTTTGCCCGTGGTCCATTTTTTTCAACTAAAACAGACGTTTCGACAGTACCATCGACTACCATCATCAGTGTAAAATTCGAGCTTCGCTGATGATGGCAGTCGATGCTACTGTCGGAACGTCTGTTTTAGTTGAAAAACATTGCCCCACGGCAAAACAGCCCGGGAATGAATTTTAACAAATATTAATAATGTTTTAATTCAGTAACTTTTTGTTATTCTTGATGGTTTCATACTTATCAGAATTTCGAAAACTACGTACCTACTTACATATGTTGTATAAAAACTTTACTTTTTTGTATCTAACTACTCGTTTATTGCTATATAGCACAGCGGTTCTGTACAACCTGTGCTCTTTAAAATTAATTGTTTGTGTTCTGAAATGCGACATTTAAGCGCACGGCTACATTCTACGTGCAGAAATTGAAGTTTATTTACACAAAATGTTGTGTTTCTCTTATCCTGGGCTTTTTCAGTTATTTCACCTTCTACCTGCTTACCACGCTTCCCTTCATTCACGTAATAAATACGTTACATTGTTACATTGTCAAAACTTTCTTTATTACAACAAACGAAATAAGAAACGCAGACGAAAACACGTGGGTGTTCTCTTTTTCCAATTGTTTAAAAAAGCCTGACCGAAACAATTATCAAACGTTTCATAAACACTTTGGTTTTGTAAAGTTACCAAGAACATTTTATAGTTTGTTATAACTGTAATATATGTTATGTTAAGTAGGTAGCAAATGTTCAGATTGGTGAAATTAAGTAGACATTAGAAACAAAACTATGATCACAAGCTTCATTTATATCTTTTATCAAATGCATACTTAATTCAACAATCCTTCTACAGAAATAAAATAATCCCATAAAATTTTAACCCTGTCGTTCCGTGTCTATAAACTTTCCAACATACAAGCGCTGGATAAATGGCATACATATAACTAAAATAGGTAAGTTTTGTACATTGCTAAAAACAGTTTTATACTAATATGCATTCTCCAATGCCTTCATTACCTTTTCCTTTCTTTTTGGTTTCTGTGAGAACGCAGATATCGATTTTCATCTTTTGTAGAAACTTTTAATTAACACTTTGTTTTTTTACGAATGACGAGTCGCTGGCATGTCGATTGAACCTTCAGACATGCAGGGCCAGGATTTTCTGTAAGCGTTTTCTCATTACAGATGCATTGGAGGAGAAGCGATGGCTAAAGAGAGCATTGACTTACACACCACAAAACAGGAGAAGAAAAGGATTGGACAACACAGTGGAGAACAGGAATTAGGAAAAGCATGAGAGATCGAGATATTGAAGATGATGACTGGAAGGATAGCGAGAAATGGCGATCGAAATGCGGTATGCGGAATAGACTGTAGAACCCCCGATAATAACAATAAAAAACACTAATATCCATATGATCGCAAGTGAGAGAGAGAGAGAGAGAGAGTGTGTGTGTGTGTGTGTGTGTGTGTGTGTGTGTGTGTGTGTGTGTGTGTGTGTGTGTGTGTGTGTGTGTGTGTGTGTGTGTGTGTGTGTGTGTGTGTGTGTGTGTGTGTGTGTGTGTGTGTGTGTGTGTGTGTGTGTGTGTGTGTGTGTGTGTGTGTGTGTGTGTGTGTGTGTGTGTGTGTGTGTGTGTGTGTGTGTGTGTGTGTGTGTGTGTGTGATCCGTAAGAAATAGGTCGAATAATCCGAATAATGTGGCTGCTACCTCTGACCACTAATAGTAGTAGTTAGTTTTATCTTCCGCAATCTAAAAACTTTTAAATTTATATTTCGCGTGCAAATGCGCCAGTAATTTTACGCTTGCGGCCAATGATAAATTGCAAAACTAACTGAACATCAAACTTTATTCTCGAGTACAAATTTAATCTCTTAAAAAAAGGATTATCAGTAGTAAAAAGTACTGATACAAAGTACTCTTCCCAACACAAACACAGACACTTATTGTATAAATTGTTATACCAGTAGAATATTAACTCTGACAGCAGTTTTATTAATGCACTTTTGTTTCCATTAGAGTGTATGTAGAATTCACCAGCTGCATAACTGACACTGCCATCGTTCTCTTTGTGACAATGATAATTATCTAACACGTCACTGAATATGATGTATGATGTTTCGAGGAATGATTTGGCAGATACCAGAAAACCACAGTTCCGAATCGATTTGTTTCCTAAGCTTCAAACTTTATGTTTAACAACACGTGTTTCAACACGTTCAAAATTGTAAACGGCTTCAAAAACATATCACTTTAGTTATACCAAAAACTGCAACTACTAGGACTCTGAACACAATTACAAGTAATTATAGATTAATTCATTCTAAGAAAAAATCAAAATACAAAATATAAGAAAAAGATATTATATTTTTATATAATCTTCGTAAATCTTCCTACGGTCATGTATTTAATACAATAAAATATACTAATTTTCATAGTGTACACAATTTTCAAAATTAACGTTCTAAAAAGTTATGGCAGTTCCTATACTGTCCTATGGGTATATGAATTATGGACAACAACCAAGAAATAAGACGGTAAAATATAGGCCTTGGAAATGGCGTTCTTAAAAGGTGTTCTAAACTTGAGCTCATAAGAGAAGAGTTACAAGTTTTTAACTTGAATGAAAAATTAAAAGATTACAAACAACAATGGAAAGAACACTTATAAAGATTGTCAGATTCTAGACTAGCCAAACAAGTCTGGAAGTAAAAACCTGTAGGACACAGGTGTGTGGGTAGATCGAGACTAGAGGATTTGAAGGCAGAACAGGCATCACCTGTTGTGAAGATGATGATGATGATGATGATGATGATGTTGTACCCTTATTTTATTTGTCATCCATTTATTTTTTTATTATTTTTACTTTTTACATTACCATTTATTACAAAAAACCTTTAGGTTTTTATCATGTAAATATTAATTACTAAAGTTTAATAATTTTACTCACTAATCAATGTTAAAAATAATCAATAACTAATAATTCGATAATCAACACAATATTCAAATTTTTGTTGTTATTATTATCTGATATTGTCATTTATTGTTTTTAAATCATTATTTTTTCTTAATTTTGTTGACTCTTTGAGAAGATTAATTTTAAGGCACCAAATAATTCCTTAAAATAAATTAACATTTAAAAATTAATTCTGTAGATACCTATTTATATTTTCTATACTTACAGTGGAACATTATTGTACATAATATCTATTAGGACCCATAAATAAAAAATCTTATAGGAATCGGTGATTTCTCCGACAACAAGAAAAAATTTAAGCTCGAGATATAAGAAATGTCAGAATTGTGCGTTCGGTGGTTACTTTTTTTTACGGTATTTATTATAGTTCTGTTATTTATGTGGACATTCAAACAAACAAAGTAAATGTTCCATTAATCGTTTATTATTCACGTCGACGTGACTAAAACAGAAGTTTAATGAAGAAAGTTGTGTTAGTGGTTATAATCACAATCAGAATTATTACTGTTGCACAGTACTATAGAAAAATTATTCCGATTAGCGCTTTCAAGCTTCACGATGAGCTGTGAAGCTTGAAAGCGCTAATCGGAATAATTTTTCTATAGTGGTGTGCAACAGTAATAATTCTGATTGTGATTAAAATAATTACTAAGAATCGGGTTTCAAGTCGAGATTCGGTCTTGTAGTTCTGTCCAAGAAAGAATAATAGTTTTGATAATGTTGTTGCATTCTGTCAGTCCTTTCTGTTTTAATTCGTTAGTTTTAAGCGACATATATTTATCATTATCATACAGATTTTTTTTTTTTTTTAGTTTAAAGAATGGCCCAATGTTATGGAGGGGAACGGAATAGATGTTAGAAGCAATGTTACCCAAACGTGAAACGTGAACGTGCAAATTCTACGTTGGTTCAAGCTGTGAGCTTTATTGTTGAAAAATTTTTAAACATAAAAAATACTATAAATGGATGAAAAAGATTTAGCCGCAAAATAAAATACTGTAATTCAATACTCCAAAAGTTAACAAAATATTTATCCTTTATTGGACCCTATTGTCTATAACAGTGGTTCCCAAAGTGGGGTCCGCGGACACTTTTTAGGAAAAATAAAATATACCGTAATTTTCTCCGAGTTATTATGCTTTAAAGTATAAATTTTAGAATCTTAAAACAACAGAAGACTCCAGTATTTTTTTTTTTGCTCTAACTACCTGTAATTGTAAAAGTAATTTCAACTAACGGCTTTAATAATGTCTTTAAATCATCAGACTTATTTAATGACTTAATACTGCTATGATCAGACATTAAATCCAATATTGCAGAGCTAATTGTTCAAAAGCAGTTCATTGTTCACATTAAACTATGTTTGATATTATTAATATTATAATTTTGCATGTTAAAAGAATTTTGGTTTTAATACATTTTAATTAAAATATAAGAGCTTGTATCATATTTACTGTTTGTTTTGTTTCATAACACAGATGGGGTCCGTGAAATTTTTAATTTTTGGGGGGTCTACGGGCTGAAAAGTTTAGGATCCGCTGGTCTATAAAATTCTTGTATTAGCTTAACTATTTCTCTGTTTCCATGACATTAACAGTACACAAACAGTGTAATCAGTGATCCGTGAACAAAAGTTTACGCAGTGGGCGAAAACAAAAGGCTGTGTGCGTCGTAAATGCTAGCCGTATATCCTTCGGTTAAGGACATAAAGTCAGTGAAACACAGATAAAGTGTGTCACTACGGTCAAGCGGAGTACATTAATCGGGTTTATAGCCATCTGTGTGCCCAACCCGACCAGTCAAAGTTAATTGTATTTGGTTAGTTGGCTGTTTCTCTGTACATTGTTGGCGAACAGTGTGTTCTTCGCAAACGCGAATTGCAATCGATACCGTTAGTCTGCATCGTATGATAATGCAGCGACGGAAGGCGTGCATGTTCCACGTTAAAAACTGATAATACTGACTTTCTTTGGCACAAGTTTGCATTATTATGCTTAAAAGCGTGAAAATGTTATTCAATATCCAACACAGAAGTAATAACTGGATGGTGGACAGTGTAATGCGCTCGCGGTTCATTTCACCGTGCTCTGCTGCGGGTTTGGTTCAAGTCGTTCGAGTCAATCCACATTAGTCCGCGATCCGATTGAGACGGTGCACCTCTCTCAATACATGCATTGCTACAGTAGAAGACACTTTAAAAGAAATATCAATGTAACAAATATCACCGTTTGTCTACAATGCATAAGATTAATAAGTAATTTAAGAATTATTAAACTAAATGTCATTAGCATAAAATGTTTCTTGTTCCTTTTATTGTTTTTTCTTATGTGTCATCGTCGTCGTCGTTGTCATCCTTTACGGCTTAGGCTAGTAGCCTGTTCCAGTCTCAATGGACTTCATCCAACCAACGATTACGGGGTCTTCCCACACTTCTCTTACCTCTTGGATGATACTTGAAAATCTAGTTGAATCCATTCTCTTTATGTGTAACCGCCACTGTAACTAGCTTTTCGCCGCGTTACAAATCCAGGGAACCCTTCGTAATTAAACTCCGTTAATTAGAAGGGCTGCCTACGTTGTAACAGAATTCATCACAAATAATTAAAATAACATATTACTTACTAGCTGTGTAATTGTTTACTTTGTGTAAGGAAACAATGGCAAGGTATACAATTGATTTACGCACTCCTCATATGTGTGTAACAAGAAGACTTCTCTTTATTCAACATTTAAGAAAAACATATACTGACTGATGCCATGACATTACTAACTCAATTATTAAATTATCGAAAGGTTTCTTTAAACTTTGCCATCAAACTAGATTCTATATAGTTATACCTCGGATCCGGGTGAACTTTCTGTATTAAAACTTTTAATTATACTCTTTTCATGATATTAGCTTGCAAGACTTTCGTTTAATTCAACATTTAAGAATGGTATTATTGCTTGAGTTTTATTACTCTACATTAACATATAAACTGTTACAACGTATGAAGTTAGAATAGTTACATGAAATATTAATTAATAAGATATAATCTTATAAACATTAGATTTAATTTATAAGTCTTTACAAAGTTAATCATTTCTGAAAAGTCTCTTTCAAGATGTGTTGTGTAACAAATATTAGTAACCCTCGATAGACAGGCTATCGAGTCACCTTTTAATTGGTATGCAGAAGACTCCTCCTGGGGTATCAGTCTTGGGAAACAGGAACAGCTACGTCGTCATCTCGGTCTGGCTATCCTCTGTACAGGGCTCCAAAGTTAGCAGGGAGAACAATAGGTCATGTAGTTATCTACGATGATCATGTAGATTCTCGGATGTCCTGATCTGCATATTCTGTCACGTGCAGTAGAGTTTGTGGCTTCTGCTAGTACACATCTCCGGGTATTACTTTGGAATAGTTTTTATACGTTGAAGTACGTAGTCATCTTGTGTTACACTTTTAGTTACGTTTCAATACTTTTTGTTTTACATAACTTTAAACTTATTGTCTATTCACATGACTACATTAATGTATACATCCAGATGCTTTAACAAACTACATCTGGTACACTTTCTGAAGATGAAACCAAATATGATACACATATTTGAAGAGCATAGCTCTTACGTCTACACTGTACGGAGTCACCATTGCAAGAGAGAGAATTTACGCTCCCTTCGCCAGGTACTGGACAAAAGTTAGTGGGACAACTTCCGCGCGAGAATATAGTTCCTAACTATATTTAAGTTAACATTTTTATTTATTTAAACTATCCCTAAACAAATATATATAATTTAAATTAGTTGTTTTAGCGACTTTTTATGTCTTCAGATTTTATTATTATTAACATTAGTTTTTTTTATCTTATTCTTACTCACACAAGACTCTGAAAGCATGTCGAGTCTGGAATCAACAGGAAAGCGCCTGCTTACAAGCAAAGGGTTAAATACGATATTAATAACGCTTTACAATTTATCTTTTTATTTGAGTATCTTATAACTAATTAATTACTGCTTCCTTTCATACTGAGTACATACAGGTATCTTATATTAAAACAGTGAGATTTAAATAGCTTAAGAGCTCGCAACCTTAATTTTTTTAAATTTTTTATTTTCTAGATTATTTCTTTTATTTAAATCGTCACACCACTA